>VZTF01006234.1:222736-350036 GCA_013397755.1 Cnemophilus loriae | reverse complement strand
GCTTTCCGCCGCCGGGCCGCCCCGGTGCGCTCCGCCACCTCGCTCCCCGTGCCCGGCCCCGGCAGCGAGCGGCCGCCGCCGCAGCCCCTCGCCCGCGCAGGGGGAGCGGTTTTTACGGCCCCTTCCGCGCAGCCTGAACTTTCCCCCTCGGCTGGGGACTGCCGCCTTTCCAGCGGGGTATGCGAAACCCACCCCGGTTTCCAGCCACCCTCCATGCAAAACCCACCTCGGGAAGGGGGAACGGGAAGTTTAGGGAGCTCGACTCACCCAGGACGTTTCCGACGAGAGCCACAATGAATACGACGATGTAGCCGGCGATCAGCGCCCATTCATATTCCTTGGGATGCAAATACTCCTTCCAGAGATATCGCAGGAACTCCTCATCATCGTAGTCGGAGGAAGAGGTTAAAAGAGACTCCCGCGTTTCGTTTAGTTCCGACCCACTCGTCCAATTCCTGTACGGAGGGGAACCATCCTCTGGTTGAATCCCGGACATCCCTAGCAGTTGTTCCGGAGGCTGGGAAAAAAATAACCAACAAACCCAAACCCAGACCGTCTCAGAGCATCCGAGCTTTCTCTCGCCCGTCCATCGAGGCTTGTGGTTGCCAGTGCGAAAAGCGGGGTGTGGGGAGAAAAATGACGCGGGAACTTACGGGAACCAATACGGGAACAGGCTGGGGAGCCGCGTCGGTCCCCAACCCGCCCTGACCAGCCTTTTCCCCGACCGGGCAAGGGGTGCAGCCTCCCCCGAGGAGGCTGCACCCCCTGCACCGTCGTGGAAAAGGCTGGTCGGGGTAAGGTGCATGCCTCAGGTGCCAGAGTGCACCCGCCCCCGCTGGAAAAGTCACGTCCGTTTCAGAGGATGTCGATTTTTGCTCCCCAAACCATGCACACGCACCCTCACGCACCCCCGCATCTCTGCATGCCTCCACCCCCCCTCTCTGCCCCCCCGCTTCAGCTCATCCCCAGCTCCTCATCTCTCCCCCCAACCCTACTTCCAGCTCGCCCATCCCTCTTCTGACTGCTTTTCCTCCGTTTCTCACCCTCTCTTGCACAAGCACTTCCCTTTAGACCTTTCTACATTAAATTCCAGGTATATTCAAGATATTTGTAAATTAAAGGCTGTGGAGGGCTGTGGTGGAAGGAAGCACAGGGTTAAAGGAGCCATTAAAAACCAGTGGCTAATGAGGCTGTCTCCTTTCTGTGCTGCTTTGAAAGTTAGGCTAAAACAGGAACCCTGTGGGTTTCCTAACACTGGTGGGAAAATCCCTAAGAGAGCTGAGCAGACAAATGTGAGGTTTCATTGGATTTGAAGATTGTGAGACCTCACTGTAGCTTGAGTTTAGCATGCAATTCACCGCGCTGAGGTTGTTTCAAACATCCAGCTTGGGATCTCAACACAGCAACTGTCCCTCAGCTATTCTGAAATGGGCTAAGCTGGCAGAAAGCAGTTCAAGAGAACCCAGAAATGCTAATTAAACAGCATGATAGGATTCCTGGCTTCTGGTCATTACTTCTTGAAATATTTTCATACTTTGCCTAGTTTACAATCTCTTAAAGAGAAGGGGTAGGTTTGGACTTGTCTCTCCATGGCTGATAAAATCCCCTCTTATTCAGGCAATCTGTTCACTTCCTATCTGAATAATTTAATGAGTCTGATAAAAACACCATTTCTACAGTGACACGCCACAACTTGCTCAGTTAAGCACTTCAGTGCAGGGTCTGCACCTCTGTAGAAATGGAGGAAGTGTTATGATGTGACTCTACTTGCAACACATGAGCATAATAGAGAGGCAGACATTCATTCATTAACATTGTGCTTAGAGTGCTTTGCTCTAGACAGTACTTTAGGCTACCCAATTTTTTTTTTTATCAGTGTGCAGCCTTCTCTACTGCCTTCAAAGTTCAATGCAACATACCTACACCTGGAATACCTCCTCCTGTTTCTACAGACCTGCTCACTTTGTTTTAGATCCTTGTAAAAAAAAAGAAAAAAATTTCTTCCCTATTCCACGGGGAACTTGAGTGAACCTTTTAGTCTAAATATGTTATAGAGGGAAATATACTCAGATATACAGGTAGGATCAGCATCTGTCTTACATAAATTAGAAGGGTAGAGTTTGAAAACACCATAAACAAAGATTAGATACTCTGCAGCTAACGAAAACACCTAAGGTTATATTAGTTGAGGTATGAATTTTGAGAAGTGATCTAAACTCTCCTGACAATGTGGGAATGCAGGATTACTTGGTAAACAAAAAGAGAACTATTCAAGAAGCTTTTCACAGTCTTTGCTAGTGGTGAAGAGATGTAGAGAATGACCATTTGATAATCAATAACAGACAATCACACTCATGCTCCAGCTCGTTTCCTATGCTAAAATGTTTGTAATTCCACTATTTTGCTTCCAAGTTGCCAAAAAATCAAGTAATGTCTTTTCTGACATAGAGTTTCTTCCTCCCTCACCAGTAGTGCCCCCACCTGCAGTGCTGCATCCAGCTCTGAGGTCCCCAGCACAGGACGGACATCGATCTGCTGGAACTAGTCTAGAGGAGGGCCACCAAGGTGATCAGAGGGATGAAGCACTTCTCATATCAGGAAAAGTTAAAAGAATTTGGATTGCTCAGGCCAGAAAAGAGATGGCTTAGGGGTGACTTAATTGTAGCCTCCCAGCACCTGAAAAGAGCCTACGAGAAAGATGGAGAGAGACTTTTTCCAAAAGTGGGCAGTGATAAGAGAAGGTGGGGGATGGATTTAACCTGAAAGAGAGTAGGTTTATATTAGATATTGGGAAGAAGTTGTTTACTGTGAGGGTGGTGAGGAACCAAAAGAGGCTGCCCAGAGAAGTTGTGCATGTTCCATCCCTGGAAGTGTTAAAGGCCAGGTTGGATTGGGCTTTGAGCAACCTCCTCTGATGGAAGGTTCCTTGCCTATAGTAGAGGGTCGGAACTAGGTGATCTTTAAGGTCCCTTCCATTCCAACCCATCAATTCTATGATTCCTATGAATAGTAAAGAATGGAATTTAAAAGGCGTAAATATTTGGAAACAACATGAATTTATGAAAAGCTTGTCATAAGGCTCATTCTTTTTTTCAACAAGATTACAAATATGATTAATAAATACATATATAATTGATTATGCAGATTAATTATCTGCCTAAATTTGGTATTCCTAGAGTACTGTAAGACATTTGCTTTGATTGATACTGCACATTCTGATTAGGGAGCAGGCTAGTAAAAAAATCAATATAGCACACATTATAAAGATTAAAAATGGGTTAGCTAACAGATCCCAGGATGCAATGGTAGACAAAGAATCACTGCTGACCCTGTGCATTCCTACAGTTCTTGGTTCTGTTATACTCATTCTTCAATGACCTTTAAGAAGCTGGCAGGTGACCCAAAGATCAGGTGTAATAAGCTAAACACATATGCTCATCACAAATCTGTAACCAGAAAGCTTCATTTGATCCTTGATTGTATAAATGACTGTACCTGTGAAAACAAATTAAGTTTTAAAGTATGAGTGAAACTTAACTTAGTGAAAATATTCACCATGTACAAACCTCTGCTACTGAGGAAATGGTTTTCAAATGGAGCCATTTTCGCTATGCATTTTAAAATCAAGATCAAATGCCTTTCTAAAAGATAAGTGCTAGATGAGATGAGAATTAATTCAGAAAAATCACATGACTTAGAATGCAAGAGGTCAGACTAGATGATTATGGTTGTCCTCCTCTGGCTTTCTAATTTGTGAAAGTGTGTTAGCTAAATCAATTCCCCTGATGATTTTTAGTTCTGATTTATCTTTTCTTTTAATTATACTATCTGCATCAAGCTTGGTGCAACAGTTTAAATCTATTCCTCTCATATGAAAGTGTACAGCAAATGTTCAAAATTATGTAATTCTTATTTTAACTGAGTTTTTTTTCAGTTCAAAGCCTGCTTAACGTGGTTTTACAAACTTCTACAATGAAAGAATATACTGATGACAGAGCACTTAAAAGAAGCTTAAATTCAAGGGTATATCTATTAACCTTCTTATCTCAGGAGAGTGCTGTCTGGTACTTTATTTAGCTAAAAGGTTCACATACATTGATATCTCTTCTAATCCATAACTTTCCATCACTAATCCAAAAATACTGAAATTAAATTACCAGCCCTAGAAGATATGTCTTGTGGCTTTCAATATCACTTATTATATGATATTAGACCATGTGAATATAAATCAAACAGAATTTTATGCTTTATTGCATCTGATAGCTCGCAGGAACTGACATTCATAGAGAATAAACAAACCTTACTTCAGCATCCAAGTTTATCGCTTCGTCAAACACATTTCCCCCTCCATAACAAGAATTTTATTGCAGACCTACATTTTTATTAATCACACAAATAGGCAGCATTTTTTGCTTCAGTCAGAGACTAGCTCTTTCATTTTAAAATCTATTTGATTCAGAGGATTAGTTCCATAGTAGTCAAATACCATATTAAATTAGGAGCTCTTTCCTCAGGTCAGAATTAATTTTAAATTTTTTGCAAACTTGGTTTAAGAGGCAGGTCAGCTGGGGAGTTTCTGTTCTGCCTTTGCTGAACATTTTAGCAGGTGATTTTGTTGTTGAGAAGCAAACCACATGAACACAAGCACTTAAGAGAAACAGACTTCAGTGTGCAGTAGAGACAGACTGTGTGAATGTCTTCCCTCCTTCCTTCCCTCCTTCCTTACCTCCTTCCTTCCCTCCTTCCCTCCTCCCCATGTAGCAGCTTTTTTATGTTCCTTTGTCTCTCTCATGAAATATGCCGCTGACAGTAGAAAACCAGCCACCTTACTGTTTATTTACTTGAGTCATCCTGGCCAGTCAAATTCCAGATTTTGCCCGTGAAGATCCTCTGGTATCTTTCCTCCTATAGTGGTATTTCAAGGTGGAAGTGCTGCTCCCTGGCAGCAGTACTAAGTAGTTCCTGAGAAGCAGATGGACTATCATCAACTAAATAATGAAGACGATAAATGAGCAAGTACAAACAAGCTAAGAGCAAGAGAGGAAAACTGAAAGAGGAAGCCAGGCTTAGAAATCTATACAGCCATAAATGTCATTGGGATCATAAGGATAGTGCCTATCAGGCAGTGAGGTGCAAAGAACCACCAAAGAAAAATAGATACTTTACTGTATTTTTTTGTGAACAGAATGAAGTAGTCAGTGAATCTTATAAGTTAACTTCATGGTGTTCCATCACACAATGCATTTGCAGCACCACTTTTCCTTTAGATCTGTTCTTGTCTTAGCATCAATTCAGTGGTGAATTGTAGGTTAAATATTCAAAACTAATTTTAACATAAGAGATATTACTCAAACCTGCTGCTAAATTTTTTGAACAGAGGATATGAGAAGCATCCAGCAATTACCCTTGTTTAGGCAACCTCAGGCATTTTTCTCTTTGAATGTAGAAAGCAGGATCCTGTTAAGCAGGATCTTGTTTTAAACAATGCAAAAACTTGCAAAGGTATTGTTACCCCAATATAACAAGAGTATGAGCAACACTCTATTGATTTATTAGCTGACTAGCACCATTAAAATGAGTCAAAGCTAAGATAATTTGCTGTTTCTAGTAGTGATCAGATAAGAAAAATTAGCTGTTGGTTAGCTCATGCCATCTTCATTATTAATATCCACCAATGCAGAACATATTTGAAGTGAAAAATTCTGATTCTAGTCTCATTCACTCTACTGTAAATTAGAAGTATCTTCATTCATGTCAGCAGAGTTATGCTGCTGTAATACAAATTAGAATAATAGAATGCGTAGTTTTTCAAATTCAGATGAACTGAAAGCAATATGAGAATCTGATTCTCGGTGAAAACTCTTGTCCAGCTGGGAACAGAATTGCTTAACATCATTCCTGTATGCTACAGATATAATTTCCAAGGGTGTGCAATGCATATATATAAAATATACACTGCTCCACCATGCTTTTCGTGGTCCGTTTGCTTATTAACAGCCAAGTATTAAAAGGGGTTTTAAAACTTAATTTTATTTCTTTTAGGAAAAAAAATTGTTTTGATATATGAAAATGAGTGTGTACCATCTGCAGTATTCTCTCCTCCACCGAGTCTACAAATATTTAAAAGCAAACACATTTAATGATCAGGGCAAAAATCCAAACATAGATAGAAAAAATTACAAGACACCTTTCCTGAAAAGGTCTTTGAACTGTATATGGAAGCTGAAAAAGGGATGTCTGTTTTCTCTTTCTTTTTTTTTTTTTTAATAAGACAAGGAATGTCCAATGATAATTTCAGTCAGCAAGTTTAAATATGTAAAAAACAAAAATCTCTTCTTAACTTCATAAACATATGTGAACACTGAAAGTCATTTTTGTAGAAGCTAAGACAAATTTATTACAAGTCCATCAAAGCTGTTAAATTAGCCAGTTTAAATGCTACATTGCACTGGAGAGGTCTGAAGTCAGAGAAAACGTAACTCGAAATAGAAACTTTTTCTTAAAATTATTTTACCTGCAATCTTCTTCTGACCCATTTGGAAATAGCAGAGGATTTGTGGTCTGATCTGAGACAAGATAGATGTTTTCATATTAAGTATTTTGAGGAACAATAAGGAGGAGGCACACAGCTTTTTTTTTAATAAATATTTTGGTTATTTTAAAGGAAATAAAGGCCTTTCAAATAAATTCTGCACAAAAATTTGTATGATTTATTGCAAGGCTTTCATGGTGATTAGAGCATTGGATCTGCCCTTAGCAACATGGTGCAAGGAACAGTCTGTATTCTGCAGAATGTACATTTTAAGCAGATGAGATAGACTGGGAATGGGAAGTGAACAAAGATGGCAACATATCACTTCCAGTATTATCAAAGCTAAATGACACCAACATATTACAGGCCTATGACCTGTATTATATCTATTTGGATTCGCTGGCCAACTGTCAGAAGACCAGAATAGAAGTACTCCATTGTGCTATTGCTTTCATCAAACTGGTTCTTACTTTGTTCTCTAACCCCTCCTATTGCATAAGGCCAATGAACCTTCCGATCATGGTTATGTCTCTGACAGTGGCCGGGAATAGATAATTAGAGGAGAACATAAGGGTGAGGTAAGTTTGCAGTGATGCTTTCCATCATTACAACTTCTCATCTTTACGTGAGTTTCAAGTTAGCAGCTTCCTGAGGCAAGTCATTATGTCCAGCTAATGAATAGGTCTGTACCTGCTTTTCCCAATGATTTTGCTTAATTGTTTCCTGAGCCCATCTGAACCTCTGGCTTCCACTGAAACTAGAAGCAATGGTTTTCACAGTTTGTTACAGTGCTCCTCTTTTGCTACCTTTAAAAGTGCTCCTAAATATTTTTATTTTATTTGTTTTGTTGCCCGTACAGTGTAAAAATGGAGTAATTCCCTTTCCAGTTTTTCCACACTACTTGTGACATGCTTTTCTTCAGTCAAGTTCTCCTTGAAACTATCTTCATTTCAGCAACCATTTTATTTTTTCTAATTAACTTATCATAACAGAAAACTTCATTTATATAAAACTTTTATATATGAATATAAACCCTTTATGTCCATACCCTAAATAATCTCTGATCTGTTTAAATAAGGTCCAATTAATTCAGTGGGGGTTTTCCTGTCACTTGTTTGAATTTTGTTTGGTTTGTCCTATACTCTATACTTCATTTGAGTACAGCATTCCGTAACTTCACTACCAGATGGATCATCTCAAACGGTGCACTTTTCATCACTTTGGCTTTCAGATAGTAAGTTTAAAAGCTTACCCATTTTTATTTTAAGATTCATCAATAGATTTCTTTTTCCTTGGATAGACTTCTCTAATATCAGTTTAATCTTTTATTAAAGTTTCCCCTGTTCTTAATAAACTGACTCTGCCCTTTATGCCGTTTCTCAGACACCCACTGTCTCTGCACTCTGTCTAGAGCTGTTCATGGTACTGAGAACATTTCTCAGGTCATCTTTACTCAAAGTTTATATGTAATCTGTTGCTACTATTCTATAATATGACCTCTTGAGATTTCCATTTTAATGTTAATTTTTTAGAGGACAAAAGAGAAGTATTTTTTCATGAGGGTAGTTCACAAAGCATCAAAAGCATTTGTTTACAAGTTATTGTTTGCTCCTTACTATTTTGTTTCTTAAGGTGTGATTTCATATTCTGTTTAGGTATATATATTTTCACATGGCATTTTAAGATTTTAATGCTGCCTTGATAGTTTATTCCACGACTTTTTTTTTTTTTTTTCCTAGCTTAATAAAATATTTCAGTTAGGTAACAGGGAAAAGCTTACTTTCCTCCTATTTGTAATGAACTGGTGCATGAATATTTTCCTCATTCATTCACTGAGCTTGTAGGTGGCTATACGCAACTTTGGACTGCAAGATGCAGAACTTTGCAGTAATTTCCCTTATTGTTATAAGGTTTCTTGTGATAGAAAAACATGTTTTATGCATCAGAAATTGAAGACATAATGGCATTCAATTTCCAAAGAAAAGCATGGAATTTCTTATATATTTTGTCATGGAATCATGGAATTGTTAAGGTTTAAAGAGACCTCCAGGATAATCAAACCCAACCATTAACCCAGCACTGTCAAGTCCACCACTACACCATGTCCCAAGCACCACATCTACATGTTTCTTGAACACTTCCAGGGGGGTGATTCCACCACTTCCCTGGGCGGCCTGTTCCAATGCTTTTCACCTTTTCAGTGCAGAAATTTTTCCTAATATCAAATCGAAACATCCCCTGGTGCAACTTGAGACCATTTCCTCTCGTCCTATCACTTCTTACCTGGGAGAAGAAACCAGCCCCCACCAGTCTACAATGTCCTTTCAGTTAGTTGTAAAGAGCAGTAACATCTCTCATGAACCTCATTTTGTCTGGACTAAACAACCCCAGTTCCCTCGGCTGCTCCTCATTAGTCTTGCTCTCCAAAATCTTTCAGTCTATGCAGACAAAGAGCACTGTTTTGCCAGCATAGACTGCGCTGATTTGTTTCTATTCTGCACTTTGCTACTGCATCTATAAAATGTATATTTACTACGGATATTGTTACAGACAACTCTGAAACTCAACACCAAATCAGTGTGAAGAACTTGATTATTCAGGCTGTAAGATATGCTGGACCAAAAAGAAAGAAATAACAGAAGTTGCCTGTGCTACAGGATTACTAAAACTAGAACCTTTAATGGTCTTCTCCAGCTCCCCAAATATTGGTTATTGCTTTCTCTTTTTGTCTCTTCCTGTCAGTTGCACGTTTCAGTAAGTCTTACCTTGACTGGCTGTGCATTAAAGAATAATATTATTACCCAATGTCCTAGGTTGGCTCAGGTATTTACTCCGCTAAACACCATAAGCCAACAATTAGCTTGAAAAAATAAGAAGATAAAATAAAGTGCCCAAAAATGTCAAAAAGAAAAGGAAAATGTTAAAATTTCTAGATACAGGTCGACATTATACTGCAGAAATTAGCCTAGCCTGAATATCAGATGAGTCTTTTTGTGAATTAAACCCATGTTTTTTCATCTCAGTCAAGTCGCCTTGCATTTCCAAGTCGAATCTAGCTTCAGTTCTCATGCCTGAGAATACCAGTACTTATTATTATGGGCGATTTTTCACTTCCTTTTGCCACTTGACAGTATTTGAGCCTCAGATAATTATAGCTCTGCCTTTCCTACTGTAAAGATGTGTGTAAACTTTGAAGGAAGAGCCTATTATCCGTGGAGGGGTGAAGGAAGAAGTCATTTAGGGACCATCTTTGCTACTAGTAAAGGCAATTGTGGAAGAATCAGACCTTGACCAAGCCTATGCAGACTTACCCACCTGTAGTGTAGCACCACACTGAGGCTGGCAGGGGCCTGAATGGGCTCAGATGTGTGACAACACACACATCGCTCTTGATTTGGGCCATCAGATAGAAACCCATCAGCTTTTGCTTGTATTTATAAGCTGCCAGCTCACAGTCATATTATTAAACAAACTATTATAATCTCTCACAATACTGTTACACATTGAGGCACCAACACTGAAAAGGAGAAAGACTTATTTTCCTGTGAAGTTGAAAATGTGAGGCAGTGTTTAATATGCTTTGAGTGATGAGTATGAACCAGGAGATTTTAGCAGACCTGCAATTTTAGGTTTCTTTCAGAAGGCTTTGGGGGTGAGGATGTCTCAGTCTCTGCCATTCTTTTGGTGATTGGGAAGATAAATAATCCACTTCTGTGGGATTTAAGACTATAAACAAGACTGAGTCTGTGATACTTTTCATTCTTTCCTCTTCTAAAATGTAATTATATTTGCTGCACATTTTTCATTTACTGTTATAGAACAGCTTGCAAACAAGGCATCCTTGTCTCAGTTTAATTTCAGCTGGATCAGATTAACCAAGATCTTCAACTAAAGATCTAAATACCTCATGGCAAAGCATGAGCAGAGCTTGGAAAGGTATCATGTGAAAAAGCATTATTCACTTTTTTCCTTCCAAGTTTACTGCCAGTTTAAATGCTTAGACCTTCTCTGATGTTTTTTGCTGTTCCTTTAGTGACTTTTTCGTCTGACTATTTCAAAACTTTAGGTGTGAAGACCGTTTCTCATGAAGCACAGCTGAACCCTTAGCATTTTCAACTTTACGATGATTCTGTATGTTTATACATATCATAGTCTGTTGCTTGCTACCACCTATAGAAAACTCTGTCATCACTTAACCTCATCTTCTATTTACTCGTCTACAAACTGAGTTCACAGAATTTCCTTAGTGTGAATGTCTGTAAAACCATAAATTTTAGGTCCTATAAGTGAAGGGGGTGAAGGGTGGCAAGTTTAACACCTAAATTTGTATGAGTTACACAAATCCTGATACTGGTGCACTGAAAATATCCAGAGCAAGGCCATGAAGTCCAAGCTAAATCAGAACTTGAGAAATCTATCCCTTGCTTTAGCAGTTTTGTTTCTTTTCTGTAAATTTGCTTAGTCACAAATAGTTTACAATTTGTGTAAAAAAACCCACAAATTATTCTGGCTTCAGTATATTTACTCACATCTACAATTACCTAAACAGAGTTGATTTATAACCTGTGTAAATATATATGTATTTTTTTACAGGACTTATAAACTGCTCCTTCATTTTCCATTGTTCTTCCCAGAGAAAAACACTGAGCTGGATCATGAGATGGAGAATCTGAAAAATGAGCTGTTGTAAATGCACCCCAAATTATTCATTATTTTGTTGTTAAAGTTTACTGAAGGTCTCTAATTAATATGTATATGCAAGGAGAAAGGACTATTTGGGGGAAAATACAAGAGTATGGTATAATTAAATAGATCAGTATTGTCCTATCAGTAATGCTGTTGGAAGTGCTAGTGAATCTGTCACTCAAAGAGCACACTGCAGGTCTCAAAGGTCTTGGTAAAAAAGTAGTGAGAATGATAAACACCACGAGAATTTCTTTGCAAAATTAGAATATTTTACCATAGGAAACAAATCAGAAAGAGTATCATTACGTGTGTCAAAAATGAACAGCAGGGGGAAAGCAAACATGTTTCTGCTCTAACCCATGGCACAAGAAAGAATCACCAAATGAAAAGAGTAGTGGGAAATAAAGAATAGATCCAACAGCTTTTCTTCCAACAAGGTAAAAATGGACTATAAAATTAATTAAGGTAAAAATTTTAACTACCTTTTAGAAGGTCTCATAATCAATATGTACAACAAAAATAAATAGGCTTGTCACTGATAATTATAACTAAAGGTTTAGCTTAGCTTTCCTGTGTAAGAAATTAGGTGAGATTTCTGAAGTTTCCTATGGAAATACTATTGTCCATAGATTAACACACCATGGAATACACTAATAATGTAACAAGATGCATCTTAAAATGAGCTAAATTTCTTTTCTCCACAAATCCAGCTTACTGTAAGCAAGCCAATTATACCCAGATAAACTGTATATCTCCTGTTGTCACAAAATCACAGTAAAGATGGATAATTACAGTTGAACTGAGTGTTTTCCAAGGTACATTACTGTCTTCAAAACAATTTAAGAAAAGTATATTCCATCTTGAATATAAAATTGCAACATCTGTGAATAATTAAGAAAACAGGCTTCACTTTCGGTTGAAGATGAACAAATGTACACATCAGAATGATGCCAAAAGATTTTTGCTTTTTATATATTTTTCATATATTCGTAGCTCTGTAGACTATTATTGTATAATTATATAGTTTCTTAGCTAACTCCAGTACTTTTCCTACCCTGTTAGACAAACACGTTCTCGGAATCTTTTTCTAATTGTGCTTCTTCAGTGAGCCAAGGCCATTTCAATTTCCATGTATTTAGACATAAACAATGTAGGGCTAGAAGCAAGGTGGAGGCTTCAGTAGCTGGCTGAACCAAGAGGGGAATTACTTCATTAACTGTACTTCGAATTGGGGATTCTTCTCAGTTATGCTGATTTTCCAAACTTAGAAAGGTGTTGAAGCCCTGTATCATGTGCATTTTTGCCACAAGTGCACCTGGAGGATCTTCATAACTGCTTTTTATCATCCTAATCTTGTTTAGCTCTTGATTTTAGGGGATATAAGCACATAAAAATTTCAACTCAGATATGCATATTAACCACCCCCCTCCAAATGTGTACCTGTGTGGTAGGCAAGATAACCTCACAGAATTATAGTAATAATATATTCTTAAAGCCTGTACTTGGGTCTTACTCAGCTCTCCTTCTACAGAGAATATGAGAGGCTAGCATAAGTTACCTGGAAACTGTCCTAAACTGCCCTTCAGTAATCCAAGATATTTGCACAGGAAAAAGTTTCCTCCTCCTAGACCCATTGACAGAGCTTTAGGTTGTAGTCTGAGAGCACACTGGATAGAAAGAAAAAGGACTCATACTGCCTCCTGTACAACAATCCATCTCCTAGGAAACTAGCATTTAATTCATTACCCAGAAACTGTTCCCTCACTCTGCTACAGGCAGCATAGCCAAATAATATTTTTCCAGTCTGTGAAAAGGAATACAGTTAAAAGGGAATACACTTTAGCTAGACACCAAGTACTTCCTTTTGCTATCAATGCCATTGCAAGCAGCGTTACAACGTTGGGTTGTACTTTATTGCTGTGATACTGAATGGTATTGTCTTGTGACTTCTAATACTTTTTCTTTCAGTCTGTAGTTGAAGATGTGCATTTCCTACATATTGATTATTTATTTTCTTTAAATGTTGTCATTCCCCAAGCTCTAAGAAACACAGCTTCTTTGCTGGTCTACAAGCTGCAGCATTTTCTGTTGTTATATACTAAACTATTATTCTACAATCTCCTAGTGACCAGTTTTTGAACCTAAATTTTAGGTTTGCTCTGTGAATAATGTTTTGCTGGAAAGTCATTCATACCCAGTTAAAAAATAAAATTTAAAAATTATTCCAGCAAAAATACCAAACTTGAATGCTGAGGAAGTTTCACTTTTTATCAGAATTTATATAATTTTTTTAAAACTTACATTTATCTCTGCTGACTTCTGTTTATATTTTTATTTTAAAACAAACTTTTTTTAAGCAGTAATAAACGAATCAAATGTGAGTTATTAAAAGATTAACAAAGTACGCAAAACTGCAGTACTCAAATAATCTCATTTTCATTTTAGAATTAATTGTTTGAACAGACATCTGGAAAGTATATCACACACACAGGGATGTACCACAGATCAATGGTAGGACCTTTCAGTTGTTCACCTCTTCTCCACGTGTGCTGCTAAACAGTTGTTAACCAGTTTGAGAAAACTTCTGCTGCTTGGAGTAGAAGCTGACTTCAGACGAGCAAAGCATTTACAACCTGCTTGTCTATGTGCTTGCCCCTGTAGTTCCTATGCATGTGTTTAACTAAAATTGACGCGTCTATAATTTGTTTAAACGGGGCCAGGGGCTGTTCTCTGCTCCTCAGTTAGTGGGTCACAATCTAAATATATCAACACTACTTTGCTATAATCTTTGAGTCTTTTGCCTCTCTACTGGTACTGGCTGTACCTACACAGTAAACTAAGCAAAACCTTTGCAATGCCTGACTACGGTTTGCAGGTTAAACTAGGGCAGGAACCATCTCCAACATACAGTTTTTAGGACACCACATATTTTCCAGGAGAAGAGTTTATCTCTGCTGACATGAGCCACGCCAGGTTCCTGGCTTGTGTATTTGTCCCCGGATCTTCCTTGTTGCACTTCTTGAAGATAGATGTAACATTTTTTATTTTTACAGTCAGCAGAAATCCTCCTTGATTGCCATGACTTTTGAAGATGATAGAGAAATGAAATTTGCCGGTCAAGGTCAAAGAAATTAGCTGGTTCCTTTAGCATCACTGGATTCATCCCATCCCAAATAATTGAATTTCTTTAAGACTTCCTTAGCTGTATCTTCCTCTGCTGTAAATAGTGTCATTCTCACACCCTCTCCAACTAGAGGCAAAAGACCCAAGAGCAGACCTTGCCAGAAAAGACTATGAGAAAAATGTCATTGAATACTTTTGCCTTTTCTGTGTTCTTTGCCATTAGATGGGCACACTGAGCAGCAAACCCACATTTTTCTTACTTTTCCTTTTGCTGTACATTAAGAAACTCTTATTTTCATTCATGGACTTCACCAGTTTCAGCTCCAGCTAACATCTGACTTTCCTAACGTCAGCCCTAAATGTTTAGGCAATATCTCTATAGTTCCCCAAGTAGCCCATCCCAATTTTCACCTTCTTTGTATTTCCTTATTGTTTGGCTCCACACAATGGCAAATCTGCTTTCAGAACTGGACACCATAAAAATGTTCACAGTTACCTGATGTGAAAAGCTCAACCTGTACAAACACTTCTACTTCAAATGTGCTCATAATTTTTTGAGGAGTATTAAGTTAGGTCAGGAATCATCAATTTTTCAGAGCTAACATAAAACATTAATAAATAACCCACTACACAGAATCACAGAATCATCAGAACTGCATTCATGTCCTCATTTTTCACCTGTGTACAGCTAGTACTGGCAGGTGACCCAGCAGCACTCAGATCTTGTGCTGATGATGGTTGAGCCGTGGCCTACAAGGACCTGAGAAGTGAGTAGGGAGCTGTTGGTTGCCTCTCTTGTCTATTCCAGCTGCAGGTCCTGTCATCCATATGACAGGTTGCTATGTCAATATTTATTTCCTGCTGGAACACACACTGTTTACCTATTTAGGATGGATTTTACTTGGAAGAGAAGTGCCTTTGATGTTTTTTGTGACAAGTAATGTATGCATTGTGTTTGGACTGAGTTTTCAGTTAAATGAAATTAGGCAGTGCAGGTAATAAATCATAGGCCTTGAAAATTAGGACAAACTGCCTTGTTCTTATTCCAAAATGCAGCACTTAAAAGAAAGCCACAGTGGCCTAGAAAACACAAAGAAACAAAATTAAGAGAAAACTAGTCATCTCTGAAGAAGTTATTATGGGAACAGACACAAAAGAAAATTGTGGGAGGGCAAACAGGAAAATAGAGATGTACAGACTTTTCTAATGACCCAAAGAGAGTCATTCACGCTGTTGGAAATTAAACTCATGTTTCTCAATTCCAAACCTTGTATTTGATACACCAGACCTTTGCATCTCAGAACTATAGGACTGTGATCAGGGTGGCAATGTGGCCCATTAAAAAAAGGGGCATCCAGAAACCCAAGCATTTTAATATATTCTTTACTTCTGAAAGTACATTCTTTCCTTGAGGTAGTGGATCACAGCAGAGCTATGACTGTGTGCTGTGTTATTTCAGCTGCTAATCAAAGCCTCCATTCCCTGTACTGGATACCTGTTGAGGGTTACACACAGGGGAGGCTGCTGGAAAGCCTTGAACAGATGCTGCTGTTAATCAGCACCTGTTAAGTTTCCTCCCGAGCTCAGTTTGGCTCCTCGGAACATGGAGGAGTCACTTAGCTATGTCTAGGTCAGGTGCTCGCAGGGGTGATGTTTAAATGTAACACATCGTAAGTGCTGGTACAGAAAACCACTGTGCTTCAAGGCAGGCAGCCAAGTACCATTGCCAACAGCTCACAGCCCTTTGTGGGAGCTTCCATCTGAGTAAACAAGTGGTATTTATCATGAAAGTGAGGCTATCCCTATACTAATAAATTTGTATTCCAGACACAATTCTCCAGAAATTGCATTGATACTGCTTAAATATTTTACTCTTCAAATCAGGACACCATGTCCAAATTGTATTTCAATTCACTAATATAAGCCCAGATATAGTTTGAATGTGTACAGCTTCTGTTACAGGTCCCTGGAAGTTTGATGTAATTAGGAATGAAACACAACGAATCATTTGTGTTTGAAGAAAGGTGTGTGGTGCAGCATCACATGGATATTTCCATGGATGCATGAGCATGACTAGACAGATCAACTATTATAACTCAAGATTTCTGTTACAGAGTAGTTCAGCAAAGTTCTTAGAGCAAGAGATAGCTTAGGGCCATTCTAAATTCTTCCACTTGCTCATAGCCTCAAGGCTTGTTCAATACCAGAAACTGGAATTGCAGGAATGTGTCAGTGGGTCTAGTTAAGCACAAGGAATTGCCAGTTATAAATATGTTTCTTAAAAAAATCAGGAAACATTCTAAATGTTTTGACTTAAAGCCACTCGTTTTTAATTCCTATCCAAGATTCTGGAAATTTTTCTTCAGTGACACAAGAGATGGCGCAAAATTCCTAGGGAGCAACTTGAAAAAAATTATTTTGTCAGTAGTTTCAACTATAAGGAAGGAGTACTATAATCTGTGCTATAATCCACATAAATCTCACATTTATATTCCTCCCAGGAAACAAACGACCGTTATCAAATTCACTGAAGGATTCTAGTGTACTTCTTACAAAGATGTGAGCTAAATAAACCAGCCATGGGAGGTCTCACCTTATCAGCTACTGGCAAAGATGGAGATAGTGCTGATTCCAGTAATGTATTTCCTTCTGGGATATAAAACGTCAGGTGATAAAATTGACAGGAAATGCATTAAGGGGAGAAAAAACCCTCAGCAAAATCCCTAATAACTCTTCATTTCTAGAAAGGCATCAGAGTCAAGAGCCACATCTTCAACATAAAACAGATAGCTCTAGGCATAGAAGGGTGTACATACCACACATGGGTGTACATACCACATTTAGCACACTAAGATTTTCTTCCCCTCACCTCACCTTCCCTTAAGGATTAGCCAGTAGAATCTTAAAGAAATGAGTATACTTGCATGGGTGCAAGTGATAAGCTTATATTATCTAGAGTGAATAACAAAATAAACCTTCTAATTTTCTTTTTCTTTTATGAGTGATTATGTATAAAAGAGGCATCAGAGGTCTAAAAATAAAAAGGGCAAGGAATCCAAAGTGATTATATATTGGTCTGACAGCAAAAATTCACAGCCCACAGAGTTTCTGTGTTAGGCAATAACACAGGAGACAATAATGTCTCCTGCATTATAGGTGCTTGGATAGAGTACAGATGAAGATTGAAGGAAGTACCATCAACTAATGGGAAGCTTACAATGTTTCTATTTGAGAAGAATTTGAAAGATTTCCAGCATGCTGATGGCAGACACATTTCAGACCCAACATTACTCCATTTCATTTGAAAATAAAAGCTCTTCTATACATTAGGATACAGGCGTAGAAGAGCAAACTGTTGGTTAAAAAATTGAAGATCTCACCTAAGCTCTCCATGACAAAAACTATTCAGGCTGTTATCAATGCCAATGTCTGAGTCCAGGCAATGGAATTTGAATGTCCACAATTCAAAGAGATTAAAATTGTTCTGGACCTGGTTTTTACCAAGTAATTCCCGTGCTAAAAAAATCTGGGAAATAATTCAGCAGGTATCACAGACAAAAAATATTCCCAGTAGAGTCTATGAATAAAGAATCTTCCTGTCCTGCAGTCAGCTTACCCATACTAAGTTAGCCTAATCCTGCCAGTTCTCTTTGGGACTGGAAAATGAACCTGGACATTGTTACTTTACTGACATAGATGCAACCTGACAAAATTTTGAACATATCAGCAATGTAGATTTATTTTAAACCTTTCTGTCTAGGAACTGGCCCTATCTTCCATTTGTACTGACACACAGAAAAATTACTTTTCAGATCCTCTGTGGATATGTAAGTAGTGTCTGAAAATAATAGTTAAAATAGCTGATTGTCAAGATGCTTCTGTTGGAGGAAAAAAGATCTCCTGTTCTCAAGGGATCTAACTTTATCATTAAGATAATATCAGTTAAGTATGATTAAAAACAACCCTTGTAATTCTCCCACCATCAGCAGATTTATATTTCAAAAATAAGGTTCAAACTGTAGCACGTTTGATAGTATGTGCTAAATAATTTGCTTTCTCCACTGACTGACAATCACATACTTTCACTGAATTATTTCCTAGACAACCTAGTGAGAGTTCTGTGATTTCCATTATTCATTACTTTTTTTGAGCTGATAGTCAGTAGACAGGAACTCCCATGGCTGTCTTCATTTTGAGAATAAGTGAATGATAAAAATGGGATTTTTCTTTGTCCTACACATAAAGTCTGCTTTCCCTCAGTACAAGAGGAAAAGGGCCTTGCTTTTAGTTTCTCTGGTCATCTCAGTCAGTTTTGCACCCACAGAGCACCCTTCTTTGAAGCAGGTGCGTGACTGCTTTTCACCCTTTTTTCCCTCATGGGTGTGCATTCTTCCAAGAGTCTTCAAGCCTCTTCGGTTGCATCCAGTCAAAGGGAAACCTCTGACAAATTGTAGCTCACTTTTGCCCTGGATCTGATATCTGGCTAAGTTTCTTAGGAGTTGTCTTGTTAATTTTTATAGCTGTCAATCTGTAAAGAAGGCTGAACTAGACATATTTTATTTAAACTGAGTTTGTTATTGTCTGTTGACCCATTCACAGAAACCAGTAACACCTTTCAGTACAAGAAATATCTATACTAATCTCATTATTTCCTGTGATTATTCGTGGTGCAAGAAAACCTTTGCAAGTTTGACAGTAGTTAAATTCAGTCCTGCCTGCTAGAATTCCAATGTGGCAGTTCTGATGGCATCCCTGCTACTTGACCCAAACTTGAAAACTCCATCATTTTGTGATTGCTATGCCCACAAATTATTAGCTATGAACCAGCTTCACAAGCTGTCAGCAGAAAACCCCTGGGAAACCAGTGTGACCCTGAGGGCCACATAGGCACCTGCCACTGGGGAAGTAAGAATAAGAACCTGGAGCATGCATGGGGATTGGAAGGGTTCATTATCATGAAAGTCTCCTGATTTCTGTCTGCCTTAAGAGTTAATAATACTAGCATCCTGTATAATCAGAGACTGAATGGCTCATTGCTTACACAGTCACAACTTTGGAAGGATTAACAAGAGCTCCTCTGGGCAAGTAGGTCAGCAAGTCCTTTGGCTCCACACTGAATGCAGGACACCTGCAGGAAGTGTTCAAAGTGTGGCAGAATAAGTTAAGCTATATGCCTCTAAAGATAAAACACAGATACCAGATTCTATGTAATAGAGGGCATCCTCTTGGCATATACTTTATCTGTGGCAAAATAACTTAGATGCTGAACTGGAACATCCAAGTCAGGATTGTCATCCTCCTAGGATCAGAGTGGAGAGAGATAGCAAGGCAGAAAAGTCTCTAGGGAGCTGAAATCTTACAGACTTGTCTGGAAGCCTTCCCTGGCCACAGAAGGAACTTGAAGAACCTGTGTTTTGGACTTTAGGGTCTTTGTCAATTGCTTACAGATGGGCACAAAGGTTTGATCCTAGCATAAGACTTGAATAGGTGCCAAGTAAAAATAAGGGCATGTTGTGTGCCTTCTGTCTGGAACTTTATGAACTATAATTATTAGGCCCCAACCTGAACTTAAAACACATAGCTCAGATCATTCTCAAAAATAAAGGAGGAACTTTCTAGTGTTACCAAGCCAAGTCTTACTGATATATTAAAGTACAGAAGAGAACGTACCTCTGAATCCACTTTAGAAATATCTTGTTTTTCTATCCTGTGCGGAAAGCTGTATCAGTTTAATCCAGAGATAAAAATGTAAGGTTTCCCTTTGTCTTCTGTAAACTCTTTATGTTTAAAAGATTTACCTTTTATGTAACTGTGTTTGTGAGATTTGGGTATTTGCATCAAAGAGCTACAAGCTGTACATTAAATATAATTGAACACAAATTTAATCTTTGAAATTGGGTCTCATTTTATTTTTATATTTTTAAACTAAGGTTCTAAACTACTTATAGCAAATATCTTTTTCTCCTAACTTTTTTTATTCTACTGCTATTCACATTTTTAATTTGGCCAGTTACAGCTGATAAAATAGCATCAGACATCCTTGTTTATTGCAAGACTATTCTGCTTTTTAGATGTGGTGAAGTCTGCTATTTCAGACAATTTTAATTAGCATGCAAGACAAAATATTATACAAGATAAGACGATGTCTTATCATTAATAAGCCAACTTAATAGACTGTGATGATTTTACCTCAATTAATTCTTTAAAATGCAAAATAATGTGTACAGCATACTCCTGTCTGGTAACCTTGAATTTTCGTTGTTAATACATGGAGGCTAAAAATTGTTTTGATAGGTTATAAGGTATTGCATGGTCTTACTTCCTGATTAGTTTACTGCTATTTTTAATACTCGTAGAAGAATTTGCAGTCTGTTCTTCTCAGTATTTTGTCTAGGTTTTATTTATCTAATAGTTCATCAAAAAAGTTTTTTGCTAGAAAGGAAATGGCAGCTGAGCAAACCTGAGTGCAGAACTACTCAGAACAAATACAGAAGAGAAGTATCAACATCTGAGACATTTGCATCATTCTTTTCGTTGCCTATTGTTACCGATAAGTAAAACCTTACAAAAGGAAGGCCTTGTAAAATCATGGCTCAGGCCTGTTACTTTGGCTAAGTAGAAAAGGACCATGGGAAAGTGACTCAGCTGAATTAGGGGTAGAAAAACAAGTTATATAACCATTACGTGTTCACATCGTGGTGTATGGTGATTGGTTGAATTATGTTTATTATGATTTAAAACTATGTAACTGTAAAGGCCTAACTGATTTAAAAGGCCTGGATTTGCAATAAAGTGGTTCTTCTTTGCACCTGCCTGGGGACTCTGCGTCATTCTGGACCCTCACTCACAGCCTGTAGTTAATTTGTACTAAGCCTGGATCATGAGATCACTTTTGCCATAAGCAGGTGAGGAAAATGATCAATAATATGAATGTGTCATACAAATTTAAACATATCTATAACTGATTATGTGTTTGATAGGATCTACGATCTGCCAGTTCCCTGAAGGTGAAGCATTGTCTACAATGAAAAATTCTCCCTTAAAAAGAATTAAATGCATGGAACAGAAAATAAAATAGGTGCAAAATGAATAGTTGGGTAAATATTAGGAAAATTACATGCCTGCAAACCTTTGATTATTTCTTATTTGGATATCTGCTTGGCTTATCAGTAGACACAATGATTTAGCCATGCAGATTTTCATATCAAGAAACAGATGCTGTTCAAACTGGAGTTAAAAATAACCGGTTCTGTGCTGACTGTGATGTTTGTTTTGGAGTGTACTTCCTGAAAATGTGTCATTAACATAGTGAATTATAGGTAACACTGAGAGGTAGGTGGCAGGGAATTATGCCCATATAATGTAAAAATAAAACAAAAAAAAACCACAACAGCAACAAAAAACCACCCAAAAAATCAATACCATCAATATATATACTTTTGACTGCTTTGATGTTTTCAGAAGCAGGGTGCATAATACAAACTTCGTAAGTATCTGACATTTTCTGAGAACTAACCAATGTTCTCTGATGTGTACTATGCTATTTAAAACTTTTTAATTGGCAAAATGGCTAAGTGTGTGTTTAATTAAACCAAAAGAGAAAGATTATCATTATCTTTCCCTTTTAATTTTCCTGGGTTTTTTCATTTTTAAAAGGTATTTTTATGCAACTACCTCTATTTTCTTCATCTGTAGCCTGGCACGTCTTATCCATGTTCATAATACATCAGCCCTCCTTAGGGCAAAATCTATTTTTGTAGTTGTAATAATTCTCTGGTGTGTAGAACTTGGACTTTGTGCTTGTCTTTTATGGTATAATATCTCAAAGAGCACAGATGTGGAACCCAACTCACGACATGTAAGCAAGAATCAAATTCTGTTTTCTTTTACATCCAGACACCCCAGGAAAGCCAACAGAATTAATTATATGAGTGAAAGCAAATTTTATCAGTAGCAAATTTCTTTAGGATGGCATTCTGACCTCACTGGATTACAGCTGGTCCCTGCTTGGATACAGCTAACACCGACGGATCATCTAACTCTGTCAACAGAGCTCATGGATTTTCAGAAGTTCCAGAGCTGATCCCTGCAGGTAGCAGCAGGGTTGTCTGTAGTTGAGTGACCTTACATTACCTATACACTACATCGCTTACGTGTGGCTAAGTGCCACGCCTGGGGTCTACACGATGCAGTGAAAGCAAAACAACAATGCTGAGGCAAGTTCCCTCAGGTGTGCTGTTCTTCCTCTGTTGCTGACAGCAGATGCCCAGGAAGAGTACAAGAATACAACAAGCATATAGTGATACTTCTCACACATAATCTCCCAGTTTCTAGTGATTCTTGAGCTGGATTATTTGTATTCAATAGCACACTGGGATCTGTTCCATAATATTGTCATTTAATCCTACTGTATTTTCAATATGCACTGTCTGCTTTGAGAAGGATTTCCTTTCTTTACAGCTAGACTATAAAATTTTTTGAAGTTACTCTGTGAAAGATCATGTGTAAATGCTCTATTTATATCCTGTTTAGGTTTATCAGATGTCCTCATGCATGTAGAGAGATGTAAGTGGGAACAGAGGAGCTGTGTCTATGAAAGTTCCTGACTGTATTTCCTTACAGGAATGCTGTCAGTGCTGCCTTGTAGAAGAAATACAGTGTGACTGCCAAAGATATTAGATCTGTAGTAATAGCTATTACTGAAAGGTGACATTGGATAAAATTTGAGAATATGTAAAAAAGTATGATATGGATATTTTCGACTAATTTCTTTAATGTTTTTCTCACCTATCCTTAATGAAATAAATTACTGCAGTTGATATCATAAAAACAGGAAGGAGAAACAGCATAGAAGTAGTCTATACATTAAACAGTGATCTGCATATGCGAAAATACGATGTTTGTAAATAATGTGCTTTTTCTAAAGAAATGGAAAAGCTGCCATTTCTGGAATTTGATATACTAACCTTTACTTTTAAAAATACTTTTATTTTTGAAAATAAAGGAATGGATGACCAGCATACCTCACATATGCATGAGGTAAAAATGGAAATTTGACTAACAGATGATTTCACAGAAAACTGTTAACTTTGACTAAACCAGACTACTTTGTAGCAGGCTTTTTCCATACATTAAGAAGAAAGCACGGCTTGAGAGGAAGAGCAGTTAGAGGTCTGTTGAACCTTGACTATTCAATGCTGGCACAATATCAAACACATATCATTACAGTTTAGCACATCCTTAATCTATAATTATTGTTAGTGAGCTGCTTTGAATTATACTGTGAAACACATTATATGGTCAGCTATCATTAGATTAAAAAAATTTAATATAGTAACTGCTTCGAAGTCCTTTTCAGACATCTAAAGTTTTCCAAACTAGGCTGAAATGAATGATCTGAGAGATTATAGGAGTTCCTGGGGAATTAAGACAATGAAACAGAAATGTATTCCATGTCTGAGAACACTGACATTACTCACTGTTTTCTTATCTCAATATATTCACTAGCTCTGATAGTTTTTCCCACATATCCCTGATCAGCTCTCAGTGAGCATTTGATGCTTGCTATTTTAAAACCAAACTCTATGTTTAACACTACAAATTACTTTTTATATCCTTGTTGTATAACTTTAATGTAGACTGTAAATGTTCATTTCAAAAAAAAACCAGCCTAGAAATCTTGCAGTTCAGAGCTCCCCACCTCCACTTGGCACATTCCTAGTCAGTCAGTTTCCTTAAAGGATCAAAATTATGTGCCAGTGCATGCTCAGAAACACCGTGGGGTGGAGAGCTAGTTATTCCTCTCACCTTTAACTGCTTGTGTGACCAAGCTGAAAAGTGGTCAGAGAAAGGCTTAATAGCTCCAGAAGCCTGAAATCTAAAATACTGAAAAACAAACCAACAGGCACAAACAAAAAACTCATAATATTTAGAAAGTGTTTTTTAACTTCAAATACAGGATAATGGGCTCTAAACCATAGTCCCAGAGGACAGTAATCATAGCCAACATGTTTTAAAGCTTTGAAATATTGTTTAGCCTATTATTTTTAAGAGATTCTTTTTTACTTGTCTGTTCTGAAGATTTCTTAAATCTTCACCGTGGTCACACTTTCTCCTTTTTCTACTGAGCGGTTTTTGGTTTATGAGCATTTTGTGGCTATTGATTTATTTCTTCGTACTCCTTAATTAGCCACGTTGGCCTTCCATGCCCCTCCCTCCTTAAACCCTTGTTGAGATCAATTTCAGTTAATGATGGGTTTGTGACACAGAGTTCTGGTCAGGATCTCAAGTGGGCAAATTTTAGAGTTTGTGTTCAGTTTTGTGGCTTAGGGACTTGTTTAACTATATCTGCTGAAGCCTGTCTTTCCTTTAAACCTTGATCTGAAAACTTGACATTAGATTTATGTGCCTTATAATGTGGTTATGCATCATAAATCCCAGAACGAGTGATTTACTAAATCATAACTAGGAGAGTACTAGCTTCACTTGTTACTTTTTTCCAAGGTTGAGAGATTACAGAATGCAGTACTCTTGTGTTTGCTCCTCAGATTCAGTATTTCTATCTCTGTAGCCTTATTCCCAGTAACTGACCAATACTTAAAAAAAACCAGCATTGTTGAAAATAAATAAAATATTCCTTTGTTGGGGCATCATACTGGATTATCTTCCTCATTCTTGGCGTAGGACCAGTTCTACTCCTTTCTTGTTTGATTTGTTTTTTATGGGTTTTCAATGAACATTTTGTGGTTCATTGCAGTTCGCAAGATGTTGCTCAGCTGTCTTCACTACATTCTATTTTCTCCTTAGTTCTTTTAGGTTGTTATTTATTCCCAATATTCTGTATGAAATGGCTTTTCTGTTGTGGAGACATGGAGCCTCAATATGCTTTCCTCTTGACACAAGCTGGAAGCATCACAAAGTTTTATATTCAGCTTAAAAGAAATTCCCTATGCCATGTTGCAGCTAAGCGTCTAATCAATGACCCCAGCTGACTTCAGTGAGTCTTCTAACAACAAGAAAAATTTTTTTTTCCTAATAGTGTCATTTTACAGATCCAGTTTAAAGCAAAATAAATTACCAGCTTAGAGGTACAAGAAATGATATCTCCAATTTCTATGAAGAGGTGAAGAGGCAAGGGACAGAAGCCTATAACTGATGGTAGCAAAAGGAAGGCTGGAACTTAAAATACTTTAAAAGTTCTTAAAGGTTCATATTAAAGACTCAAACTACAGGTACCTTCTTGAAAAAAAAAAAGCTTTAGCTTTCTGGGTTTTTATTTTACATTGAATTGAATCAGTTTGTGAAAACTCAATTTAGGTTTAGTGTCTGTAATCAAATCATTACTGAAGCTCTGATGGCTTTCTAAGAACAAAGTCTGAGGGAGGATTCCAAATTCCTCCCAAATTACTATGCACCCCCAGCCTCTTCACTGGTGGGGTGGTGTGAGGGACAAAAAACGTTTTGACATTGTGTAGGTGCTGCTCAGCAGTCACAAAAACATCCCTGTGTTATCAACACTGTTCTCAGCACAAATCCAAGACACAGCCTATACTAGATGTGAAGGAAACTAACTCTATGCCAGCCAAACCCAGCATGTATGTGCTTCTGAAATTTGTCTCTCCTTGGGGTCAGTTCACCTCCCTGGAGCTCTGAGGTTCATTTTTAAATGAAATAGAAACAAACACAGCAAGTCTTCTCCTGATTCCAGATGCCTTAAAGTAAAGAAAAAAAAAAAATCATTGTTTGAAAAGGAGGGAAGAGCCAGCCTTATAAAATCTTGGTTATTATTTAGTGGTAAACTTGAACTGTAGGCCTCCCTCTGTTTGAAGAAGTTTCCTCCAATGTTTAACTCCTAGGATAGAGACATGATCAGTGGGCTAAAAAGCTTGACAGACTAGGACACCAACCCTGCTGATCTGAGAAAGCAGAGGAGAAACCTCTCATTCTGTTTTTTGCTGCTGGGATAATTTCTGCATTTTATATTGAAGACTGTCTAGAAAATTTACAGTGGCAGGACTTGACCTCAGGTTCCCGCATACCCTTAGTTAACTGGTGGGTTACATAGTCAGCTTCCTTCTTTCGGTACTTGTTCTACTACCAATACTCTTGGCTGCTTCTTAACCCGGTTTCTGTAGGGTATGGCAGCAGATTGTTTAGGAACTACCTGGAAGTGGATTTGTGTTCAAATACATAGACTTGAACTTCCTTGGGACATACATAAACTGGAAGCAAGTTTCTCACTTTGCCAGCCTACCATCTTGCCCTCCAGCCCCACTTACAGATTCCAGCAGCACAGGAAACTACAATCTGATTTACAGCTGGTTCAACCCACATTGCCACTAATGTCAGCATAACAGCAGTCAACAGAGCTGGACAAATATTTCAAATATATATCTGCTAAAAGCTTCCAACATTTTTCAACAAAAATAGCCCAAATATATCTAACGAATACAATGGAGTATTTTGCATATCTACGTGAGATATGATTTTTTAAATTACAAAAATTTATTATACTCCTTGAAATTTTGTCATATATAGATACAGATTGCTTTTAGAAAACAACATGGTTGTGATCTATAGCCGGTTCACATGTAGAGCAAAGTTCATGGTCACATAAGTGAAATGTAAAGCCTTCCATTAAAACACAGCTGTAAAAACCAAATATATATATATATATACCTTTTTGATTCTATATTTACTCTAAATATGACAGTCATTCTTTGGGATAACTAGCGCTACCAATTGTGGAACCTACTGAGTTTATAATCTGACCATTAGTTCTTGGAACAGAAAGGGGTTCTAAGTTAGGCTTCTACATTAGGCTGATTCATGTGATGCATCTATAAGCTATGCTTATTCTAACAGTTTTCAGTCAACTGGTGAACTTCCAAAACATTTCCAGGGAGGTAGAGATTGTTCAGCATCAGCAATTTTAGACTGTAATTGTTGCTCATGCAGACTATTTGGGAACAAACTCTGTATCACTACAAACCTGTGAAAGTCAGTGTTGTAGGTCATGTCAAGCTGGAATAGATTCAGATATTTTGTCAGCGAGGATCAAAATTTAAAATAACTTCAACAAAAGAAAGAAATGACACAAAATAAATAGGATGCAATTCAGTGAATTAAATGACAGAAAAGGAATAATAAAAAGCACATTGACTAGGCCTCAGGTCTTGAAAACAGGGCCGGGAATTTATGAACAAAAAATAAATAAATGTACTAACACTACTGTGGGAAAAGGCCAAATTTTAGCCTAGTATTACAAACACAAGCAACATGAAAAATAATTGACCTGTTCCATTAGTTATTGGCAAGATGCCAGCTGGAGAGTGTTATGAAACAGTGGATCAGTTTGGGCAGAGCCAAAGAAGAACCACAAACAATTAAAAGGGCTAGAATATGTGCCCTCTGAAGGAAGATTGAATAAGTTATTTTTGCTAAAGAAAAGCAGATTAGAGAAAACTTTATAACAGCATTCAAGTACACAAAAATCTACGGCAAGGAAAAGAAAAACATCTATTTTTCTGCTCTTTCTTATTCAGGATAGAACAAGGAAAAATGACCTTGAGTTACAGCAAGGAAGATTCAGATACAGGGAAATGTTCTTACAGCAAGTCTAGACAAGCACTAGAATAGATATTTTAATAGGGTATAAAATCTTCATCTCAGAATGCTTATTATAAAAAGATTAACAACCTTATCTGAGCAGGATAAGGGGGTAACTGGTCATGGGTAGCATTGGACCAGGCAATCTCTGATGATCCCTTACAGTCCTATTTTATATTCTTCTCTGTACACAAAATTTTATTGGTTAGAAGTACGTGACTAAAACCTGAAAAATAAAGCATCTCATCTGATAACAGAACTTACTCAATGACGGGACACACGCATGCTATTTGGTCCCGCTGCCACTTACAAACTGCTATTGTAAATCCACATCACGCTTGGGATCACAGAATCACAGAATGAACAATGTTGGAAAAGACCTTTGAGATCATCAAGTTCAACCTATGACCTAACACCTGCTCATCAACTAAACCACGGCACTGAGTGCCACATCCACTCTTTTTTCAAACACGTCCAGGGACGGTGACTCCACTATTTCCCTGGGCAGAAGATTCCAGTGCCCAATCACTCTTTCAGTGAAGAATTTTTCCCTGATGTCTAACCTGAACTTACCCTGGCACAGCTTAAGACTGTGTCCTCTCCTTCTGTCAGTGGTTGCCTGGGAGAAGAGGCCAACCCCCACCTGGCTACAACCACTTTCAGGCAGTTGTAGAGAGTGATAAGGTCACTGTAAACACCATGCTGGGAGACTTAGTTTAATTTGACTGAACAAAAATCAATTTCCTCTTATCCAGTGACATATTTAAAAATATGAGAGAAAGAAAATGAGTGCAATGTGGTATTTTCACTAATTTTTGGATGTGATTCATAAGATGTGCATTTCCTTTGCACAAAGTCAAGTTAAAAAATCCAGTGTAAAATAACTGACAAAACTGCAGAGAAAGGACATGACTTTCTTCCGTCTACCTTTCTCTTTCCCTTCATCTCGTGACAAGGTTATTTTCTTTTAAAGAATGGCTTTTGATCTGATATTTCAATAAAGAAACATTCGTATACATTTTCAAGGTACTGTATTTTTCTGAGACTTGCCTAGAATAATGAAGACCCACATTACTCCTTGACATGCCAACCATATTGTCTCTTGGTAGATAAGCACACAGTTTGATAGATTAATGTGAAAATACACCAAAGAAAATGTATCTCTGCAGCAGCAAGCATGCATCCTTGTGATGACTGGAAGACTAAATGATAGATATTATTTATCTCTCATAAGGACATTAGACCCCAAACACTGGCAGCACTGGCAACACTGGCTAATATTCTATAGTACAGTCGGGGTGTTTGTGGATGCTGTATTTAGGACGGCTTTTGGTTTCTTTTCAGCTTTCAGAATGTTTTACATCTCCCACTCCCTACTCCTCAAGTGCATCATTGGCACAGGGAAGTTTTAAAATGCACATGATAGCTGTTTCATTGTTCAAAATACTGATCCCACGATATTGCTCAATTAGTACATTCAGTATTCTTGGACTGTTGTGGAACAACTTTCTTTCAGAGACAGGACTGGGAAAATGCTGTTTGTCAAAACTTTTTCTCCAAATTAATTGAAAATTAGAACTGTATTACCAAATCTTATGAGAATTCTACATTCACAAGAAATATAAATTGTCTCTGTTTTGTTGCAGTCATCAGCATTCAAACCACTTTGTATGAATCTGGGGAATTTTTATGGTGCTGCTTACATCCCCATTAAAATTATCTTGGGAAGTTGTGTTGTTGCTGGAAGATTTTTAAAAATTACTGACAAAATAGTGAGGTGCCCTTGCACTGTTTTTTTCACTAGAACTATAAATATCATAACAGGGAAATGAGAAGGCAATTGGATTTAGGACACCATAGGAACTCTTTCTGACCTTGTAGCCTTTAGGGCACCTACTTCGTGAACTTCAGTATCTCTTTGACTGCAGTTCAGTAGTGGTGTATCCTCACTTCAGCACTGGCAGTAGGCAAAGGTGACTGGGAAAAAGGACCTCAAGGGTAAGATATGGGATAAACCAAGTTTGAGAAAGACAAAACATGATACATCAAAGTCAATGGTACAACAGTGGACAAGAAGGTATAAGCTGTGTCAAGCTACCTCCACTACACAGGCTTCAAAATTAATTTCATACTGAAGCAACTGCAAATTCTACTTGAATTAAGATATTAAATTTAGCATATTTATGCATTGCATATGCGTTTAGCATATTAAATCTCCATGTTTTTTTTTCCTGATGCTAGAAGGAGGAGGCTCCTCCATTTCCCGGGTAAGGGTGGGCAAGAAACTCCTGCACTGAAAGTATCAAGAGAAGGAAGAGAATTGCATCCCAAGTTGCCTCCCAAGAGTAGGAACTGAGTTTGGAAAAGCCTCAGATCCCTTTTCTGGGCTTGGATCTGCAGGCAGAACACACAAAGCTTAAGCCAGAATCTGACTTACAGTGTTCAGTGGCAAATGCTTTATTCTCATTAGACGACTACCGGAAATGAAGGGAGGACTATGATAGAGGTGGTAGTAGTTGGAAAAGGATGTCAAAAAGTCAAATGCACTTGGAAAGGAAGAGTTCCATGAAGCTTTTTTTGTGGCAAAGCAAGCCAGTGGCATCCTAGCTACTTTAGGAAGACTTGTGCTACAGACCCTTTTCCAGCTCTCGCCCTTCTCTGGACACTCTCTAGCACCTCTGCACAGGGGCACAATCTCTGCCCTGGTCATACTGGCCATGCTATTGCTGATCCAGCCTGTCCAAATCCCTCTGCAGAACCTTCTTACCCACCAGCAGGTCAACACTCCCAGCTAACTCGGTGTCATCTGCAAACTGACTGTGGGTGCACCTGATCACCTCATCCAGACCACTGATAAAGATTTTAAACAGGACTGGACTCAACAGTGAGCCCTTGTGATTGGCCACACCATTTATCACCACTCTCTGTGCCCGGCCATCCGTGCAGTTTTTACCCAGCAACCACGTCCCAATCCAAGCCATGACCAGCCAGTTTCTCCAGTAGAATGCACTGAGAAGTGGTGTCCAAAGGTTATAAAGGTGTAGAAATCTAATGTACCAGCAGATAGGAGAGAAAATCAGTCATTTAATTTGTGAGTTTTACAGATCAGATTTATGTAACCAAGAGAGAATATCATCCAATTGCTTAAAAGGTAACTTCTCAAATTGACTTCTCAAATTACTAGTAAATGTAAATTGGCATAGAAAATTTTGTGGTTTTGCTTTGTATATTTAATCAGTGTAAATAGAGGTCTATGCTAAATTATGAATATTTAGGAATTAGAGTTTTTGAAGTCATTCTTCATTAACATAACAGGATTGGAAAAAACAAAGAAATGGGCTGGTTTTTGCTTTTGGTTTAATATCAAAATAAATACAGTGGAGAAGCCTCTAAACAAGAAAGCAGTGAGACAACAGATGGATGAATCATTGCAGAGGCTCTGATAAAAACACATTGACCTCACTCAGACATTCAATCAAAAACCCAATCTTTTGTTGTTTGTATGAAATTTTCTTCAAAATGTGGCAATTAAAAATAAAACAACAGATTGACTATTATGTGGGGTTCTTAATATTTCAGTTCAACTGATTTGTTGTCTTACCTATTATCATATTAACTTACAGACAGTAATTTACAGAATTTTCTTTGAGTGTATGCAACATATTTAGAAATTATTTTGAATAGCACTTGAGAGTCCTCCTGCACTACTGAGATCAACTAGGAAATCTGTTTTTCTATAAGTTCTAGAAATCTATATCTATTTAGAAAATGGAGACATACATTCTAAGGAGTTATGATTTGAATTCTAAGCCCATTACAATAAACCTAAAGTTCAAAGCCCTATCTCTGTGCCTCTGGATAGCTGATAAAAAACTAAACTCACATTGAGGAGGTGCCTAAAGCTACCAAAGAAGAAACTCACTGAAATGAAAGGGTGTTAAAACCCACTCCTCTTAGAATTTTGACAATCGAGCCAGAAATTCTTTTTGATCTGTCTACATTGCAACTGTTGAATTCTGTAAGACCCAAACTCAATGAGGAAAATAGTCGGTGCTGGGGATCTGACATTCACACTATAAACATTTCAGAGGGCTTTTCCTAGGAATAGGATGGCTTAGTCCCTTCATCTACTAGGGAACCACAGTCTAGACTCTTTGAAGAGGCGTCGAAGAGCTGCATGGATGGTGGTGGTGATAAAGGGCATGGTTTCCAGATCTTAGATGACAGGAAGCAGTAGGCTACATCATCATGATCCTCTGATCATCTCATCTGCTCTTTGGCTCTATGATAAAAAAGATATGAGTTATTTTGCCACAGTGGCTCTGCTTTACTGTGGGTGAACAAAATCCTTCTCTAAGAAAATATCCTGGCATAAAGAAGCTCAGAATTATAAACTTTCATTCTAAAGAGGGCAAAAGCTCCCAATTTCTTGGTGAGGAAAAGCAATTCAGTCCCAACTGAAGAGAAAACATCAGGAAATTCATTACTGGAGAAGCTGGACTCTGTGAACATGTATTAAGGAATATGCATTGCATACCATCTGAATTCCCTCTGTAGATACAAGCGTTCATTCACTGTTTTTTCAGATGGATCCTCGTGGAAAGGTGGCACTGGGTGTCTAAGACTGGAGAAAACTAGCAGCATGCCCCAACTTGAACAAACTAGATACTTACATAGCCAAAGTGGCAGAGGCTCCTGGTAAGTTCAGGTACTGTCAGGTTTGGGTACTCTAAGCAACAGTTTGGACTTTAATTTTGACTATAGACACAGGAACTTAAAGGCTGATTCTGGAAAAGGTTTGAATTTAAATGTATGACAATTATACGTTGTGAGAATGAATGACTAGTATGAAAAAACAAAACATTAATTTATAACAAGCAATATTCTTTTCTTGATATTAGAACTTTTATTGACAAATATAGCAGGGAGGTACAACTGATTTTTTCACTAGTATTTTTCACTAGCAACATATGCACTCAAGTATAACTTCTGTACCTCAACCATCAGTTCACCTTAAACCTGTGATTTAATCCCTGAAATATCATCAGAAGTGTGAATTATTTCAAGACTCCAGGGCTGACTGAGAGCAAATACTGCAGAATCATCAGTATGTTGAATATGAACTCATAACCACACCAGAACATCTACTTAAAAGTCAAATAGAAAATATATTTTTATATAGATTTTGAAAGGCAACTTTCATGCAGCCAGACTGTACTTCAGGAAACTTCTTGAGGAGATTAGGCACATTAATTTTCCCACTTCGTGAAGAGGGAGATTCCTTCTGAGACTGAGTCAAGGTACGTGTAAATGGGAAGACTGAGATTGCCCCCAAGTTGTGTCTCTGCTGATTAGAGTGAATCATACACCGGTTTGCTTCAGTTTGCTAATCCTGCTACCCTCAGGAGAGAAACCAGGCCATGGAGACTGACAGATATGGAAGTATCTGCTGATGAAGGCTCTGGCTAGGGTTATGTGAGGATGCATGCTTTATAGTCAGTCTAAACAGACCCTTCCTGAACCCAGATTGGGTCCCTGGTACTCTTTGAGGCTTTTGATACCTCAGATACTGGGCATAGTCTCTATTCCATTTAATTTCTCTTCCCACAATTTTCCTCTTTCTCACCTTCTTTGTGGTGCATTGTTTGACCCTTCATGTCCAGCTATTTTTTTTTTCCAAAGGTGACGGACACTGGCCTGGTAGTTTCGACAGCATCTCTTGCCAGGTTAATATCACCAGGCTCCTTCTCCAGAAAGTGAAAGGATTTCTTGTAGGGGAGTTAAGAGTAAGTCTGAATTGCCTTCTGAAGGCACTTCTCCATTCACTGAGGATAGAAGGCCTCTAGAAAGATTAACTCCACTTCAGTGGAGTGAGCCTTTCTTCTAATTACTTTCTATCTAAATACCATAAGCTCTTCAAGTCAGGGGCTGCCTTTCATGTCTATAAACACCAAAACCACTTGGCAGTAGTAGATTTAATACATATTTAGATGTTGTAATTAATATTATACCTTGTGGCAGGATTAAACTCTCACTCAATATTCTGAACTCTTCCCTGTTGAAGCCTGTAAGGAACGGACGTGTGGTCCAGCCAACCCATGGAATAATCTTCAAGTGTGTATGGAAGGAGAGAGCATATTCTCCTTTAAAGATGTGTGGTTAAGGACCTTTTCCATGCAAAAAAGGGATAATAAGAAAAGACAGAAGCCGTAAACAAGAAGATGCAGAGGCACAAACCTGACAGACAAACATAATGGAGACAAAGACAAGAAACAAACCTGTCCAGTCACAGTAGTTTGTGGGCTATCAAGAAGCTGCAAGCAAACCTGGACTTCACAGATCTGAGGGTGAATGAAGATGGAAGGGGGTCAATGGAGCTATGCATGCTGAGGGAATATGCAGGAGAAGGGGGAGCAGGGAGGAATGAAGGGGGAAACTGATAGGAAGGAGTATAAAAGGGGCTGGTTGCATGTAAAATGGAGCCATTAACACACTTTTCTGAGGGAGCCCTGCAGCTGACCATCAAAATTTGTCATATCTTTTTATTACATACTTTAATAACTAGCTCTGCATGATCTCATCCTCTGTTCCACACAGGTGAGGGCAAGGTCTGAGTGCCACCTACTGGGGTTCTGGTGTGGATGAGGCAAGTGAAGGGCTCAGCAGTGGCAGCTGGAGCTCACAACTCACATGCCTGGTGCCAGTTTGGGGGTGGAGTGGCAAGTGTTTGTATCACTCTCAAGATGGGTGCATGTGTCATTCAACAGCAAACTCCAAGCTGGACTCACCGGCAGTTGGATGCCCCATGTTGGAGCAAGAACATCAGGCAGGTAGAGAGTCCATCAGGACAGGGGGCTGTGGGGTGCCTGTGCAATGGGGATGTGAGCATGTACATCATTTTGCAACAAGCCCTGAGCTAGACCAGCTGGCAAATCGGGGACCCAAGGGGTGGGTAAGAGGGTCTGGAGTCCTGGCAGGGGCATCAAATGGACAGAAGGGCCATGCTGTACTCGGGGAATCTGTGACTGTGCATGTGCTTATGAGCCTGGACACTGCTGAGTGTGTGCCCACACAGGAGACCTTCCATCTCTGCCAGCCCCGGGGGGAGGAGGGGACCGTGCTCTCTGCTTCCCTGATGTGAGTCCTGTGTAGGAGCAGCATCTTTGTGCAGCCAGCCATGTCCATGTCCTGTATGTGTCCTGTGTGTCTGGGACAAGTGTTCAGCTTCCCTATGGGATGAACCTGAAAAGGAAAAGGGGCAGCAATATCCCATGGCCTGGGCAGAGACCCCAGATATTTGGGGCACCAGGTTGGGCTGCAGAGGTCAGGCAGGAGAAAGTCTTGGGACAGACCTGCTGGAGGTGGGGGCCACCACTAACAATTCTTAGTGATAACCGCAGTCAATTTCATAATACAAATTTTTGATCTTTAAATCTCCTGTTAGTCTATGACAAATAATTACCCTCTCTTTTGGAAGTTATTTGAGAAACAAATATCAATAGTAAGGTTCTCTCTAACTTACATTTATTCAAAATGACTTTTGGAAAAGGTCTCTAACATTTCCAAGAAACATTAGTTCACATAATTTTTATATTTAGAAATAATTAGACAGTTTCACATACGTAAGTAAAAAGGAAAAGTAATTATTTCTACAATAGATCTAATTACAGAAAGGTTTTATGGAAAATGGAAATGTCAGCCTTCAATTAAGATCATGTTGGACTCAAATTTCAAAATGCTTGTTTAATCAAAAATAAATATTCCCTTGATGTAGTATATACTGAAGAGTTATAGTAAGAAATTATCACCAAAACAGAATAGGAAAAGATAAGTTCTACATTTTATGAAATTCATTCAGTGTTGTTTCTGCTTTCATTAATATGTTCCTGCAAGGAATTATTACGTATATTAAATGATCACACAGAAATATACCTTTTATTCTTTCTCATTCACTTCTACTTTAATATCAGTGAAATATTTTCCAGTCATCCAGGTGCAATACACCAGGAAAAAACCCCTAACAGGTGTCATGATAGCTACCTTTCTTAGTGTTCTGAGCCACCTTATGCTACAGTATTTTAAAAATGGAAGAGAAAGTCCTGTGTTCATCCTACTAAACCTTGAGCCTCTTATTTAGGAACACTAGATTTTCTCTATAGCTATGTAACCCTCAATTAAAATCTGGGTGAGAGGAGATGTACAGAATACAGCAATCGCCTCCAACTTGCATTCTTTTGAGAATGCAGCCCACTGATGTGGGATGAACTGTGAGACCAAGCCTTCAAGTGTTGATTTTGAAATAAATACATTAATCTTGTCTTTTTTTCTGTTACTTGTTTCTTAATTACATTCTTAATAAAATCCTTAATTTATTACTAATTACCGATGCACAGGTGCAGAGTACACCTTTTTGCTACACAAGGACTGTCACATGAAAAGTAAATCAGGGGTGGGCAATTGATGGTTGGGTTCTTCAGCACAGCTCTTTAGCACTTCAAGATGGGGTGTAAAGCACCATGGTCTTGGAGGCATATGAGGCATTGTTTAACTGAGAACAGCAGGCAGGAATATTAACACTTTTGGCAACGATTACTGAATATTAGATGCCTATCTGCAGAATGAGAAAATGAATGGGCAGCAAAACTTCAGTTTAAAATTTCTGGAACTGCCAATTTTTAGCACTCTAGAAAATCAGTCTGTGGGCATATGAAACCAGGGAGCTGAATCTGAGGACTACTGACAGTATCAGTCTCTACTGGTAAGACTGGCCTTTGATTATCCCAGGTCCTTATGATCAGTGGGAAAATCTGGAGCAAGGAAGACTTTTCCTTGGAGGAAGAGGACCAGGTTAGGGAATATTTAAACAAACTGGACATCCATGAGTCTAAGGGGTCTCATGTGATGCAACAACAATTACTTGGAAGATGGCCAATGTTATTAAAAGACCAGTCTCAACTGCCTTTGAAAGGTGAATCAAGAGAAACTACTGAGAGCTAGAAGGGATCAAATGTAATTCTTATCTTCAAAAAGGACAAGAAGAAAGATCTGGAGAGCTACAGGTCAGGCAGCTTCACCTCAATTCCTTGGGAATATGACAGAGCAGACATTTTCAAACATATGTATTACAAGAAGATGGTAAAATCCAGTCAGCATGGATTTACAAAGAAGAAATCTCTCCTGACACTCCTGATAGCCTTCTGCAATGAAATGACCAGCTTAGTAGCTGAGGAAAGACCAGTGGTTGTTGTTTATCTTGTTTTTAAGAAGATATCCCACACTTCCATGATATCCTTCTCAACAAAATGATGAAGTCTGGGCTACGTAACCAAAACGAACTGTTTGGCTCAAAGTGGTTTGATCAGCAACCTGATGGCCAGTTCAAGGCTGTCACTCACGGTTTACTGGAGGGGTCAGTGTCAGGGCCAGTATTGGTCAACACTGTCATTAATTATCTGGATGATGGGATAGAGTGGTCCCTCATCAAGCCAGCTCTGCTGAGGTCAAATCTGAACTATCATGTCCAGTACTGGGCTCTCCAGTACAAGAAAGACGTGGTCATACCGGAACAGGTCAAGTTCAGGACCATGAATATGGTTAAGAGACAGGAACATCTAATATATAAAGAGAAGCTCAAAGAGATGGGATTGTTTAGAGAAGAAAAGGCTGAAGAAGAGGAATTTCATCAATATGATGGGATATATAAAACGTGATGGGAGGGTAGAAAGAAGAGGGAGTCAGGCTTTTTTCACTGGTATTCAGGAAAAGGAGAATAAACTGAGCACAAATGGAAATACAGGAAATTCCATTTAAACGTGGAAAAAAAGTTTATTACTGCAAGGATGGTGAAACCCTGGAACAGGTTGCCTAGAGACATAACTCAAAACCTCCAACATTTTTTCTGGAAAATGCCTGCAAGGAACTGGGCCACTGAAAGCAGGTCAGGGACCTGACTACTTTTACTGTCCTTGGTAAGTAGGGAGGTATTGTTTCGGCAAGGGAGAATGAAAACAAGTTTGATTACCTTATTTTGAACTTATTTTACATACTTGAATGCTGAATCAAAGAGTCAGCTGTGAAGGTAAATATAACCTGAGGCTCTTACTCTACAAATCAGGTTGAGTTCACAGAGAATAGAAAAATAAAAATAAAAATGAAACAAACCCAAACAACAACGCCAAAGATTTTGTCTGAAAGTTTGTTGAATTCTCTGGTTAACTTAAATGCCATTTTTCTTTTATGAATAACATTAAAACATAGGACTGTCATAGCACTTAAAAATTTTGCTGGCCTTGTGTGGAAGCACTGATGGCAATTCCATTTCTATAGACTAGAAATTAATCAGTGCAGAAATGGTTGTTCTTTCTTCACCAAGTTAATTTAGAGAGATTTAACAACAGAACATTATGTACTTTTTGCCATTTCTTTTCTCTTCCCATCTGATGGCATTTGCTCACAAACACAGAACAGCTGATTTTCTGTTAGCTCCTGCTAAAGACATCAGCTATGAAATACAGTGAGATAGCCATGAAAATCTGAAAGTAAGTATGAAGGCAATATATGACAACACAATATTTTTTAAATTTTGTATGGGCCTTCATCAATAAAGAAAGGAAACATCACTGCTGGAGTTGCTAGTATTTGGCCAGTAGATCAGAGATCACACAAATGAAATGATAAAAGCACTGGTTATAACCATAGACAAAATTAAGAGTATTTGGTGGAGGTGATTATATTCAATATCACAAACATCCTGCTACATTGAGAAGGATACTGGAAATCTATTATTATTTTTTCTATTACTTTTATCACATCAAAAATGTATCAGGAATTAATTCCACTCAGATTACTGAACCTCACCCTGGATGTCTCTTGATAGTTTTCTTTGGAAAAGGGGCAGGTTATCTGTACTGATTGCTTTCTTTTGGGTCTGCACCAACTCAGTCTTGTTGGAAGGGAGGACTTCTATTGTCAGCTACAGCTGTTCAAGGCACAAAAGAACACTCCCATAATTTGGAGGTTTTTGAGATACTGGCATCTAGTCGGTCACACAGGGGCCAAAATCCTTCATTGAAATGACCAAACATATACTCATCTTTCCCTCTGAATTACTCAGAGTACAGACTGGACATACAACTCCATACAACCTGCCTCGACTCTTTCCAGGGATAGGACATCTACCACATCTCTGGGCAACCTGTTCCAGTGTTTCACCACCCTCACTGTAAAAAAATTCTTCCTTATAGCTAGTCTAAATCTACCCTTTTTAGTTTAAAACCATTTCCCCTTGTCCTGTTGCAACAGATCCTCCTAAAATGTCTATCCTCATCTTTTTTCCTTTCATTACTGGAAGGCCACAATAAGATCTTCCTAGAGATCCTCTTCTTTGGGCTGAACATCCCCAACACTCTCAGCCTGTCTTCATACAAGAGGTACTCCAGCCCTGCTGATCATTTTCATGGTCTCCTCTGGAACTTCTTCAATGAGTATGCGTCTTTCCTGTGCTGGAGACCCCAGATCTGGATGCAGCACTACAGGTGGGGTCTCACCAGAGTAGGGAAGAGTAGAGGGACAGATGCCCCTTTCTTGCCCTGCTGCCCACACTGCATTTGATGCAGTCTAGAATGCAGTTGGTCTTTGGGGCTGTGAATGCACATTGCCAGCTCATGTCATCCATCAGGACCTCAAAGTCCTTCTCAGCAGGGCTGCTCTCAGTCCCTTCATTCCCCAGCCTTTACTAATACCAGGGGTTGACCCAACCCAGGTGTGGCACCTTGCACTTGGCCTTGTTGAACCTCATGATTTACACATGGACCCACTTCTCAAGCTTATCCAGGTTCCCCTGCTGTGTCAGCTGCCTTACTGAGCTTGATGTCTCTGCAAATTTGCTGAGAAGAACAACTTGAAGTGGAGAATCAACAGGTTAGGGGCTACTTAGAGAAGGTGATAGAAGTGAGATACATGGAGCTGTAAGAGATTAATTCAAGGGTGTTGAAATGACACACTGTTATGAGGAGGTTGACTATCATCTGCAGAAAGTAGATGACAGCTGGAGAAATTCTCTGCCACATAGAAAAATTTTAAAGTTATGCTTATCTTCATGAGAAGTAAGAACCACCTTGCCAACAATAGGCTGATCAGCCTCACCTCAGTACTTGGAAAGGTCTTGAGCACATTTCCTTGCAATCCATTTCCAGTTATTGAAAGACGAGAAGGTAATAAGGAACAGGCAGCCTGAAAACCCTGCTTAATCAATGTGATTGTGAGTAGGTTACCAAGTGGTGATAAATAAAGGGCGAAGGGCTGAACTGGAGGGCTTTAATCCAGAGGAGATTTGAGAAGCTTGAGGACTGAGCTAAGAGAAGCCTCACAAAACTCAACAAAAAGAAGTGCAGAGTTGTGCTCCTGGAGCAAAATAATCCCTTAATAATAATAGGTGGGCAAATAGCTGAATGTATAGCAGCCCGCTGTAAAGGACCAACAGTGTATGTGGCATTGTAATACTACATACATGTTACAGTCATACTGCATACATCCTAAGATTAAAATGAGTCTTTCATCTCTCTTCATAAAGTACAGAAGATAACTAGTCATGGCTTTGGTAGTCTCAGTGTGAAAGACCCTTATCTGATATCTTGCATTTTTTCACTTCCTGTGAACTTTTCATGTCATTGGACTGGTCAATAATATTTGAATTAGCTTTTAAAAGTTAAGTTCTTACCAAATTAGTCATCACTTTTAACTTTGCATTTAATATCCTCATTAAAAAATGGGAAATTATTTTAATTTACATATTGAAACATGCCTCTAAACTTGCAAACTAAAATTTTTGAGATTCCAAGACTAACATAGGCATGCTATTTATTAAAAGTCCCCAACTTCTGAAAAGGAGGTTTGGACTAGACTAAATCCCAAACTTTAGGGAGTGCTTGGGGGAGTATTATTGGTTGAGGCTGCCAGGTATGGTTATAACAACTAAATAGTATAGGCAGTTGAGTTGCCATCCTGTTCTTTTTATCATGCTACTTAATTTACTAATATAGAGGTAGTGAAAGAGGTTGAAGTAAATCCCAGTAGGTAACATGGCTAAAGGAAGTGTTTAAAAAAATTTTAATAAAGGAAAATCTGTAGCGTAGTGCAACATCTGAGGTATAAAAGACTTTACATTTATATGCAGAAGAGAAATTTTTATTTATTTGTGCTTTATGAACAATAAAAGTGTTCTGGCACGATGCAACAGTTTCAGGTCATGACATTGTGTGACCCAGACAACAAACACCTAATGGCCTTAAAGAAAGGAGCCAGAAAGCTCTGTGAACATCTTATAGTTTAATGAATTATATATTAGGAATTAATCTTTGAATATGGGAAAAAACCCTCTGGAAGACATCTGCTCATATATTTCCAATACTTAGATATGATAAAAAGGGTGAAATGGAGCATCACTTTTAAACAACATAACAGCTAATTCAGGGCCAGCAACAGTGACATTGCATGTAACTGACCAACACAGAGCAACTGACTATATACTCACACTTCACCCCTTGCAAGGGGTTCAAAGCACAGTCTTTAAAGAGGGCAGGTTCAGAAAAAAAAAAAAAAAGGAGCCTAGTGATGCAAAACTTGGAAAGCACACTCTATCCAGGTAGTCAGAGAGAAGGTACGGAGGTTACTCGTCCATGACAATTAATGTATGCTTTCTAATTCCCATTGTCGGATATAGAGAAATATTTCAGACCTACAGAAAAGAGCATGAGATAGCACAGTTGCTAGAAGTTGAAGTCAGGCCACTTCCCTGAGGATGAAAATTAAATGCTGGAACAGTTCATGAGAAGAGGTGGGGGAATGTTACGCTGTTGCAGAGATATTGAATTTCATTTTAAAAGCCAGCCATTGATCCATCTCCTGGGAGCAATCCTGTAGTCAGTGTTCAGAGCAAGCCTGCACAAATCACCATGTAGTCCCACGGCACCACCTGAGTTTCTCTGTGCGGCGCTGCCCTGGTGTAATGCCATGGCACATCAGACTGGGGCAGAGTCTCCAACGCATGTCCTGTCATGCACTCTGCCCAGATCCTGGCTGTGGGCCCAGTATGGACCAGTGTCTGTGGAGCTACCAGAGCAAGCTGAGTCCCACGTTGGGGGCTCTATGCACTGCTAGTGTTAGCCCTGCAGGCGGGATAATCCCAGCCTGTTTCAAACTCTTCATTCGGAACCATTGTAGGCTTGTTTTGAATTTCGTCCTATCACTGTCGTTGGCATTAGTGTTTGCACAAAATCACCTCTCAGATTAAGAACCTCACTCGTATCTCCCACTGCTTACATGGTCAAAAGATAACTGCTCAAGTTGTATGTCAAAAGCAAGTGACCCCTTCTACCCCATACTGACAGAATGCTTTTGCAGAGTTTTCACAACTGAGTGTTCGAAGGCAGCTGAAAATACTCCTCCTGTGGCTGTAAAAGGAGAATTAAACCCAACATTTTAATGATTATTAAGAAGATTAGACAACAATAAAAAGGTATAATTAGCAATAATTTAAAGAACTTGTAGTTATGAAATGTAATCCCTAAATCCTGTTCTCTTTCCTCTCTTCCGAAGCAATAAATATTTTCTGGCTGCCCATGCCTAAGTTTCCCACCAGCTCCCAGCACATTTTGGCTGTGCTGGGACATTATTGACACCATTAACAATCTGTTAGTCAAGGTTCCTGGCTGCCCATGCCTAAGCTTCCCACCAGCTCCCAGCACATTTTGGCTGTGCTGGGACATTATTGACACCATTAACAATCTGTTAGTCGAGGTTCCTTGGCAAACCTAGGGGTTGATAACATGGATTGACTGCTACTGCATGCACTGAAGGCCATCCAACACACATAGTTCAGTCCTTATCTCCACAAACCCAGGAGGTGGACACATTTGAACTACACTGGGATGGATCTACAGCATGCACTGATTCCTGAGCTGGGGCTGGGATGTTGCTGTTATGCACAGCCATGCCAGGGCCAATGCTGAGAAATGAATGGTGAGGAAAATATTGCTTGGCTCTGTCCTCTAGCCTGTTTAAAGAAATAAATGCACATATAGGTGTAGGCAGGGTATCTCAGCAGCACTACAATAAGAGCATCAATGCAGCTCTATTAAATTACAGTGCTATGAAAATACCCAGTGTGACTTCGGACTTGAATTCTCTGTTTTCGATAGAAGACCAAAACTTAAAATGTTATTCTGGATAGCAGCCTTATTATGAGGGAAATATGTGGTGTGAACATCATGTTAATGCTACCCAGCTGTTCCTTTTGCCTTCGTCTTCCATTCTGTAAGTGCTTATATAGTAATATAACACCCTAAAATACACAAGAAATAGTTTAAGAACCTGACTGGTAAAAGAGTATGCCAATACACCAATTTTCGATAGCAGGTGAAGCCCAGAAGCAAGAAAAAGAAACAGAATGCTAAGCAGAACAGAGATTTCGTGAGAATAGAACCCATGCTGCCATATCAAAACCAAGAAATTAAATATTATTTTGGTTTAGGTGCCTTATAAATGAAATAATTTCTGGGATACTGAAAATCTGGGATGTCCAAACAATTGCATGCCTAAATAAGTAGAAAAAGGGTAAAGGATTCAGCCAAAACAATGTGTAAGCAAACTCTGAACAAGGAGATGTGAGCTCGTTTCCTACGGCTCAGAAATCACAAAATAAAAGCAGAACATATTAACATGTCTCTGCAGTTGTTTCTGTCTACCATCCCCAAAGATTAACCAGCCTATGAATACTTCACATGTTCATCCCAGACAAAGATATACTTCATCAACCATGGTAAATAAGAAAATCAGCCTGAGATGGTGTGGTGGTTTAACACCAGCTAGAAATTAGACTCCAAATAAGCCACTCCGCTTCCCCCTGCCCCTTCCGATAAGAGAGGGACATAGGCAGAGACTATGCTGAGGAACAAGGAACACACAGTAACAGCAACAATATTAATAACAAAAGTAAACAAAAAGAGAAGGTGCTTCACACACAAAAGCTGTTCACCACCTTGCCTTGGTTCTGTGCGGCTGCCGGGCCAAAGGCAGGGTGGTGGACGCTGCCTGTAGGTTGGGTCTGCGTGGCCCCCGGGACAAAGACGAGATGGCGGCCGTTCCCATGCAGCACCACACGGTTTCCCCGCGCAGAGACAAGATGACGGGTGCTCCCTGCAGATGGCTTTCCCATCCCTGAGCCCAAGACAGTGAAAAACATGATGGACAAACCCCCAAAAGGCTGGACTGTGTGTGCTGTGCCACTGTTGTTTTCCGGACCGCTGTGCTCCGCTGGTTCAATTTCACACGGTGCCATTTCTTTGCACTGCTCCGCCCCACTCCACCTGGCTCTGAGCGGCTCCTCTCAGCTGGGCTGGGATCAGGATCGCCTCTGCTGCTCTCTCACCCATGGATACTTCCCACACCAGAAAAACTTTTCAACACCACTTCTTGGAGCTGTGTCTTGCAGGAATGGGAAGGGTACGGGCAGTGACAAAGGACAAGGTCCGCAGGGCTGATCCTGAGAGCCTCCCTGATGGAGAGAGGGAGGCAAAAAGTTGCACTTCTAGTGGTACATTCACCATTTTTTCCACCCGAAACCACGCCCCCAGAGATGATGTGGGTAGCATAAAATAGCACCCTGGCCATGCCTCCTCTCTGCATCCAGAGCAGGTGGGTATCTATGCAGGGATTCAACCTAAGACTAAGATATCTAAATTAGAAGGTGCCTGTTGGCACATCAAGTGTCTCATTCTTTGTTAGGGTCCGTGGAGGTAGAGTTGTAGAGAAAGCAGCTCATCCTTCAGCAGTGACATACAACGAAATTCAGCTGCCTAGATATCGATGTCAAGTATTGTCTCGGTGTATGGTACAATACTTGGTTTCGAGTTTTCAGAGGAATGCAAGTCTGATGTCATCTGTGTCCCTCTGTAGGTATAATGCACTTCTCATTGTGTCTGAACTGGCACTAAAGGACTACATAGAGGCAGCTGAATCCTGTCCATAGTACTGTTTCAACTAACTCACTCCATTTGCTGCAAAGGAAACTTCAACACATACAGCACACCTAAATACCTAAATGGAGTCTTGAACAGAATCCTTCCTCCAAAAGCTGCTACAGAAACCCTGTATGTGATAAGAAGCATGTGCTGTACGACAGACTCTTCGTTATTAGCTGAAATGGGTAGATGAATTATAAAATTACATTACTTCAGCTGAAAGATTAACTGAGATGCAATTGCATAAACAGTCTTGTTTGAGATATATCCCACGTTTTCTTTTAGGTGTTAGAGGCTTCAGAAGCTTTTAGATTAAAAAGAGTTGATGTAGTAGAACGAAGTAGAATAACTCACATTTGAGAGATCTCAGGAGTTTATAGTCTCATCTTCTGCCTGTCGACTGAGGTCTGACCAGGTTGCTCATTCCCTTATTTCATCCAGGTCTTGAAAACCTCCAGGGACAGAACCTCCTTGATCTTTCTGGACAACCTGTTCCAAGGGAGATAGAACTCCAAGCAGAACTCACATACTTTGTGCACACCTTTGAGAATGTTATTTAGAGCTTAATTTTCAGAAACATGTAGGCATTGCATGCAGTCCTGAAGAGGCTGAGAATGAGGAAGAAAAGGATTGAGAATGAGGAAGAAAAGGATTTAATTAGACATCCACAGAAACTGGCAAATTATGAGCAGTTTCGCAATAAGTATCATTAATAAGATCACTCTGGATGCTATGTTCCTGTTTCAGGACAAGAAATGAGAACAACCTCACAACAGATGACGATACGTACAGTGATCAGTACACGACACCAGACTCCACCTTTGCTCCATAGTTAGGACAGCATGTGTCCATCCAGGTGCTCTCAAGAAATCAGGTTGAAGATACAGAAAAGTGATGTGGGGTTAGAAGAGTGAGAAAGAGGAACCTAAACCCCGAAAGAGGAAACTAAACCCAAAAGATCTTACCAGCAATATTTAAACCAGACTGAATCTTGGACTCTCTAGAGCCAATTAACACAATCCATTTAGCACAGAAGGCAGTATACCATAACTGGGGAACGTATGTGGGTTTACAGTGATGTCCTCTTCGATAATCTGCAGGTGTATTAGATCTTTTCTATTCACAGTAGGTTTCATTAGAGATGTTTAAGATGTGTTTTGAACAAGGACAGGGGCACTTAACCACTACCAAAAGGCTTCCTGTGAGAGAAACAGGTAGTTTCTATCTGACCATATACCTGTCATGTCTAAATTTGCTCATTTGTAAGGCCAGAGAAGTATATGCAAAAAAGCCCCCAGTACCAAGAAATTATACTCACATGCATCAAAGTAGTTTAGCCAGTTAGTGAATTGTGGAGATGTGGTCATGACCCAATAACCAGGAACTTTAGAAGTAATTTAGTCAGTTTGAGAAACAAATTGGGTTTGGCACTTTACACAATTGTGTAATGGAATGTTTAATTAAAAATTAAGCAACTTGTCCAACCTTTGTATTTCCGACTCCGATTTAGCTAGGTTTGTTATATAACCTTTCCTTTATGAGAGCAAATTACATTCTGTCTGTGAACTGTGGAAACTTTTCCCACATCAGCTGTGGAGAAAAAAGCAAGGTCACCATCCCCTATCTTTTTCCAGTGGCCAAATGTCAAAGGAACATGGAAAACATAAAAACCTCCAAGTCAAGATCCTTTCTCCTCTGCTACAATACCTTAAAAAATATAAGGAATTTTTTATTTGAAAAACTGGGGAAGCTTTTGCACAGAGCATGAAAATTGTCAACATTCAGAAGAAATACATTTCTTCTTAGTCCCTTAAAATGATACACAAGACTCTCAATTCATTAAATCTGATCTTATGACTTACAAAGGAAGCTACAAATATTCAGATCAATGTGGAATCAGCAGCTATTAGTTCTTAGAATAGTAATTAGCATTCATACTAGAATTTCCAAAAGGAAGGATATTGTTGCTGTTTACCGTTTGGGATCAGTGGATTTTAAGTTAATTTTCATTTGAAGTGATGCAGTACTTTGCTGCAGGCAATACTGATTCAGTACACTAGAGTTTCTTCAAAGCTGTCAATCTTCAGAGCACAGAAAACACATCTCTAATTGAGATACAAGCAAGCATTGATTTTGGACATTAGTTCTTGATTTCATAGCTTGTTAGCTGAAGTAAACGAGGAAGAGCAAAGAGAGAAAAGGGAGATAAGAGCTAGGGATAATAATATGATAAATAGCATCTTTTAAAATTAAGTTTACTATTATTATATGAAAACGGCAGCTGGCAAATACAATCAGCCCACAACATATAATGAATATGAAATAGGAAACTGTTCCTCCAAAAGGTGCAGCATCTGTTTTCTCATCATCCATTCTCAGCTGCCAGCTGCAGCAGAGAGGTGTTGCAGCTTGCTTCCTATCACTTTAAGTCTTCTGGCATTATAAAGGTTTGTGTACCCCTACAACTCCAGCAGTGAGTGCCCCCTTATAGATGCTGTACCTATTTTTTGTTACTTTCAGACTGCATTTTAGTGCATCCAGACCAGGCCTTAGGACCCAACAGAGGTGACTGGGAAGAAAAGGGATTAGGTGAAATAACCTGACTCATATGAGAGATTAAAATACAAACAAATAAAGAATTGCTCACCCTGTCTTTCAACAAAAGAATAAGGACAATCAAATAAACCTAAAGGGTGGCTGGTAACACAAAAAAAGAAGGTAGTTCTCAGTGCAGGTGTAAGCTGTGTTCATTAGATACATATCCTCCTCTTCATCAAGAGATTTTTGACCTGCAGGATGCTGAACATTCGAAGAGCATCCTGATGTCCTGGTAACCTGTGCATCTCCCAATGGCCATTGGTGATGACATGATGCAAAATCAGATGGACTGGTGTAGTCATTCTTTCTATTTTCCCTGTCTGTATTTCCCTCATGTTAAAAATTGCTAACAGCCTTCAGATTCCCTCTGTAATGCTCAGAGAGGTCATCCCTAATAAGTAGCAGAAGATGAAGAGCAAATACTCTTCCTGATTCTAATTTTCCACTGTAGCTGCCAACAGGAGACAAAATATGGCCCAGTATTTCTCCCTTAAGAATAAGCAACAGAAAGTGAACACTCTGACAAGATACATTCTCCTGAAAGCAGAGAGCTTCAGGGCTTGAATAAATACCGATGAACACTGAAGTGTTCACTGAAATCAGCTGATTTTTCCTGTGGAAAATATCCTGGGATCTTGTATGGGAATGAAAACGAAAGATCATGGAAACCATGACTGCATGAAACTAAGTGAAAAATATTGAATTTCAAGAAAGTTTAGCTATGTAAAAATCTGCATAGCCCTCTCAAATAACTTTGAATGAAATCTTAAATATTTTGCTGAATATTTTCAGTAAAGATTTCAGAGTCATATCATGGAGACAGCTAAACCTTAGCACGCACTCTATCAAACAACAATTGAAATGTATCTTGTAAACTCAATCAAATCTAAAAAATGCGAAAAATACCAGGTGGAAAAATATATATTTATGCAAGTGTTCCAAAATCAGATGATTTTGCACAAAATGTAAAGATATAATTATGTTTTTAAAATTACAGTACCCCACTGAAGAAATCTTTATACTTGGTAATTATGTTCCAGTAAATTGGATCATTTTCAGGATATGGATAGTTACATCCGAGATCCTACTGCATTAATTTAAAGGTCATAGCTTCACCAGAGAAGTGATTTCTCAGCATGTGTCCTCTGCCCTTGACTTTATTATGGTTTGCTCATTCTTAATATATCTGTTTATCATTTTGGTATCCTTGCTGGTTACATCATGCATTTTTACAGCAAACATTACAAGTGAAAGGATGATTCTTCAGAAATTAGAATCTGAAAGTTTGAAAGATTTATTGACTAAGGAAAACCAAAAATCACTAAATATAAATTAAAGGGTCTCTGGCTCTTACTATTTAAATGTGTCTGCAGATATTTAGCTGTAGTTTGAATCTGGCTAGAATATTTCATTTGGACTTGACTAATTTTTCAGAACTCTCTCCTTCACAGAAACACATGAGAGCTGTATTTATATAACTAGATTAAATCTTCTGATCCAACAAGTCAAATGGCAATTTTGAGAAAGAAAAGAGCAGCTATTTACTCAAAACATAAGAGCATCTTAGTCTGTTGTGTACCTGCATTTTTAAGGATATTGATGTTAAAAGCACATAATGTAACTTGTAAAAATGTCAACCTCTGTACCATGTAAGTCAAAAACCAACAAAAACTTACGATATTTGCCCCAGTCTTGGAGAAAAAAGCAAGTGAGGGAAGACAACAAAGCTATATAGTCACATTTTTAATAACAAGCCATTTTTATTCTCTAGATATTGGCAGGCTGAAAACTTTAAGGCAAGGCCTCTACTTGTTATTTTTTTGGGAATAAACCAAGACAGCTAGTTAAATCTCTGCTACTCCTTTTGTAATTGTATATTTCGAAATAAAAAGTGTACCAGAGTAGTACTTCTCACTTCTGTTATAAATTGCTGTGAAGAGATCTTATTGTTATAAATTGATATGAATTTTAATGGTTACGGAGAGAAGAAATATATGTGGCTATATGGTGTTTTATGCAATTTTGTGACAAAACCAAAACTTAACAATGGATTTCACCTGGGTGCTTTCATTCTGCAAATGGTTCAGGGCAACAGAAAGGATAAGAAAGTAGACAGAAACAGTTCTTAAAATTAGACAGCTCTTTAAATCCCTGTTTAATTTCGGAATTACTTTTTGGCTCTATGTGAGTATACAGAATACATGATATGAAGAATGATAATAAATTAGGTAGTCTAGACTGAGCTGTTATACAAAATGCACAAGGCAGAAGGTGGTAACATTCCCATTTCTGCCTCTGTCTGAGTTTAGTGTTAGAAGTCATGTATTACATTTTATTAAGACGTCAGAAAACTGCAGACATGCTCCTAGGCTTGCCAAAAAACTGTGCAATTTGGATTAGCTCACCGAAGAGCTTAAGTGAAAAGAACTGGAGATGCTCTGTGGTCTTTTTTAAAGCTCAGAAAACGTTGCAAAATGAAGGCTCTGCTAAGCAGAAAAAAGTAATGAAAGATGGACAATCGGTTATTTGTATAAGGAACAGACAGTACTTGTAGGCAGAAAGTGTGTATGAAGAAGGGAGCAGGAAGACTACCATAAAAGTGGGAGATGAAGTTCGTGATATACTGATTAGATTGATAAATTGTCATACAAAGAATGAAAAAATGTTGTTGATGGTCAGAAGACATTCCCATAACTACTACATCAGGCAGGTAAATATCCACTGTTCCTCCGTACTGACACTACAGTGCCAAAATAAATAAACTTAATAAAAAAGAAAAATATAAACTCTTTGTAGGAATGAATTTGCTCAGTTTGAATTAATGATCTCTAAGGTCCCTTCCAACCTAAAACCAGTCTATGATTCTATGATGCTTTGAGACTCCTGTTAACTGGGAAGAAGTGGATTACCTGCCGAGTAAAGTGAGAGAAGGTGTTTCGGGGGCCGATGTTCTGGGTGCTGACTCCATCTCTGTACTCGATTTTCTCTGTGACCTTGAATGAGGTATGCAGGGTCAAATGTACTTCTTATGCTTTATTCACTGTTTTCATTAAAATGGGTCTTTCCCTTCAGTAAGGCAGTTGTTTTCTGCCTTTTCAGGCATGAATTCCTTTGGTCGAAATATTTTTTTTTATTTTCTATTCGCTCCATTATCTTAACTGAGTTATATAAAATGTAAACTTAGATGATGCTAGACTGGGCAAAGTTTGGCTCTCTGCACTGCAGAATTTCATGCACAAAAATGATGGCAGAAATGGCAGTCTGACTCAGGGAGATACAGCAAGACTAATTCATTGGAGCCCTTAAAACGCAGTTTAGAAATGAGACAAACCTGTGGGATCTGGTTTCAGGCAGATACAGTAATAGTCTTTTTGCCTCCTAGATGGAGCTAAAGCACTTGTCTCCTGTATCTTGGCTTGTGGGATGGAGGAAAGCAAGTAACATGACAAACATAATTGTCTTCTCTTGCATTTCTTGATTAGTATTACCTGCAATTTTTTACATCCCTAGAGAACACATTTTGCAGAATAAAAATTAAAAAGCTTGGTCTCCATTCTGCAAGGACAATCTTTTATGAGTGTGAATCAGGATAAAGTTTACAGAGCCGTTTTCTGCTTCTCTGCAGGCAGAGACAGTGCTGCTCACTAGATACATGCTTCGGCAAGCATTGCCAGGTACCCAGTTCAGCTTCCTGGAAGATTAATGTTCAGTTTTCTTCCTCCTAGTCCTCATGAAAGATAGATAAAGGACTTCTGACCCCAGGACAGAGACCGAACATACGGCGTAAATGAGACCTCGTCAGTGTTTATAAAGGAAGAGATGCCACACTGCTGAAATGGAGGAATTTAAAAATAGAACCCACAGAGCTAGGTATCATAATGAGCTGAGTATAGACACAAAAGCAAAGCAAACCTTGCAGCTTTTTTTATATGTGAACAAACACAATTCTAATAAAATCTTGCAAAAACCCCACAGGAGTGAACGCAACAGTGCCATTCAAATCTATAGATCCTGTTTCTGGGAAGGCCATACAATGTTAGGAAAAGGATGTTCCTCTTTCAGAGTTCTAGTGAAACTTAAGTCAAGTCATAAGCACATGCATAGGTCTCTATGTCTGTCTATGCAATTCAGTACCAGTCAGTATACCAAGCCATTTAATTTTCACAGCCTCATTTGTGGTGAGTGTCAGCAATTCAGTCTATTCTACTCACCCACATTTTGAGGTGATGAGACCAAAAGAAGAAATGGAGGAGGTATATCAAAAGAACCACAGGGTGAAAGTAGGAAGGGAAGAGACAAAAACCCTTCACATTGTACAGAAATACAGAAGACTCACAACAGATATGATCAGAGTCTAAGAACATTAAAAAATAAAACCACCATACCTAAAGAAGACTTTTTAAGTTTAAAAAGAGGAAGAGGATGAAGAGGTGGCTGGTGTCCTGTGCACCAGCTGCAGCTCAGTGTCAACTAGCATCTAGGAAAAAGATCCTGGCTATCTGGAAGACAAGGTAGCTAGTGAAACTGCTATAGCAAGCTGGCAAAGCAGAGCCATTGCAGAAGAGAAGGTCAGACCCTTTCCTCTGGGTTACTGGGCTGCTGCCTATGCTTTGGACTCATGAAACAAACAGATCTGAAGTGCAGCCAAACAGGCACTGCTGAATCTTGATGCCTGGCATCTGGCCTGTCTGCATTGCTTATGATTTTAATGGCATTAATTTATTGCAATATCTTATGATGGTTGTAAATTATTTAATTTGATGCTTGAGGTAATTTTTAATTATTTAATTTGTATTTGTTCCCTTATGTTGCTGCATATAATAATCTATGACACTGATCCTACAATGACTTCCTTATTGGCGTACCTCTTTTCTACTGCGGACCTGCATAAAAGGTCTATGCATATGACAAGGAATTTTCTCACTTCTAATTAAACAATAATTGTCTATAAACAGCCCTATTTTTATTTTATTCTATATCTTATTCTCAATCTATCTAGAAAGCATTTAAAAATAGGTTATTTTAATAATTTTTGAGCACTAATTATCACTAGAATCTGGTCCTTGACCCTGCTCTTTCAGAGCAATGTACTCTACACAGTATGTTTGTTGAGTTAATACGTCTGCTTTAAAACCAGATCAGGTTCATATTTGGAGACTGAGGCCACCAGCCATAGGATTTTCCTGTAAGAGTCATACCTCAACTCCAGACCTCCTAGTTGAATGTTAGTATGCCATAAAATAGCATCATGTGAAATTCAGGCTTCCCTTCACTATTTCAATATTTTTACTTCTCCAGGATGCCCAAGTATTGCAAATGCACAACACTGATTAACAGCCACATTCCATAACAACCCCCTAGTTTATGTACTGTGGAATCCTCCAAAAAGTTACTTATCAAAAACAAAAATATCCCACGCCCCATAAAACATGTTAGTGCTCTGTAATAGTGTATTATATGTTTTGGCATGGGACATAGTATAAAGCAGACTAAAATAAGGCACATTTTATAACTCTTTAAAGAATATCTACACAGGCCACATTTTCTCATCCTCCTCTGGCAAGTCACTACTGAAGTCTTGGCCTGGTTCTCAAACACAGCAAATGCAGTTCGTACCATCTCACAGACCTGGTAACACAGTTGAGAAAAACTCTTTTAAGTTGTACCCTCATGTTTACATCTCTCCCCAGATCTATGCTTACATATGCCCAGATGTGCCCGAAGGATTAAAATCGCATTAGTGCATTGTATTCATTGGCATTCAAACAATATAAATGAAGAGATATTTTGTCCCTGTGCATTGACAGAGCTGGCATGGAACCAGTTTGCACTCAGGAGTGTCATGGCAGGTTGAAGGCTTAGCTAAGAAACCAAGCCCATAGTCTAATCTATCACTTAGCACAGCTGAAAACAGATGTTAATTAAACTGCAATTACTTCATAAAGAGACTTGCATGTCAATTGAAGATAGAAGGCAACAACATGAAACTGATGTCCTGGATCATTGAACTATCCAGCCATAATGTCCCAAGGATACAGAGCCAACTGGCTTTGGGATTACTGCAGCCTCTGTGAACTGGAGCATCAAAATCCTAATGGAGGCAAAAGTAAGAAGTTATTCAGAGGCTTTTCTTCATGACTGTTACTTGAACTTAAGCTGTAGCAAATTGACATTTAAATAAAACACCTGTTCTCATGGTGAAAAGGATTCCTCCTGTGCTATTAGCTAGCTGTTAGGCATCACACATTTTAGCTACACCTGCAAAAAAGGAAGTGTGATCCATGAGGAAGCCAGACAGGTATGAGAAGCAGAGAAAATAGACAGATTGCAGGGAATGAGACCAGTGGGAATACTGGTTTTGCAGATTAAAATTCTGCATGATTTTATGAGCTACAAACCACTCTGGAACACAGATATGCCCATGGAAGATAGACATCATAAAATTAAGTCTAGAAAAGTAAGTAACACTTTACAATCTCAGGAATGAGGCTTGGAACACTGTAACAGTGCTAAAAGTGTTTGATGAGAGAGATTGTAGAGAGATAACTGGGTGACTGTTTTGCCTTATCTTTTAAAACCAAAACCAAGAATCAGCAGAGATGGTAGATATGCTGCAGAGTTGGGCAATGTGATCTCCACATTGAAAATCAAGGAGAAAATCTTTAAAATTGGCTTATTTTGTGAGGTATAGTAGTCTAGTTTCTAGGACAGCCTGTTGAGAAAGTGAACTTTGCCTCCAAATGTTAAAGACAATTAGCAAGAAAAGATCAAAACCATGGTCAAAATTATGATGCTGATAAAACACAGGAAAAATTTATAAGGTCAAGTGTGAAAAAAATCCAGGACTAGAAGACAACAAAAATATATTGTATTCAGTGACAAAAATAATAAATATTTTAGGTCAATGTGAAAATATTTTCAAGATTTTTTTTTTTTTCTTTCTTTTTTTCTTTTGGCTTTTTAATAAAAGAGGCATTTTTTAGCTGTGAGAGTCAGAGAGGGGAGTTATGCTCTGACAAAAGAAGTGCTTTTGGAATAGGATGGTTCCACCAGTTCATGGTGAAGACAGAAAACTTAGTAACAAACTGCCAAAGGACAAAAAAAGAGATCTTAAATAACTTTTGCTGAATACAAAGACATGAAGATGAGGCCTAATTCTACACATCATAACACACTGTGAAAGGCATTAATTAACACACTGTATTATATTTGCATCTTTGATGAGCAGTTCCATGCAGCACTAAGAAGATGTGGTACTACACACAGTAAAATAGTTCCCAAACTTTAGAGTTGGCCAGAACCTAAGGTATAATAATCACATGAAGTTGCTTTCTTCTGTGAGCAAAGTGCTGAACTGTGGGTGGAAAAGTGTATCTTTAAGAGGATTCAGAGAGTAATGCTATCAGATTTAGGAGGTGAAAGCAATTAATTGAGGCATATTTCATGCCTAGAGATAAAATAATGCCTAAAAGGAAAGAGACAAACACCTTGTATTCTGTCATGAACACCCATACAGGGAAAAATACAAAGTGTGTAAAGAATACTTTGGTCACTCATAAAAAGCAAACTTTTCAGACTCGAGAAATCATGGTCCGTTTTTTAGAAAAGGTTGTGATAGACCTCTACAGTTTTAAGATCAAGAACTACAAGGTCACAGTTCACAGTTATCAGCCTCTGAGAGCTAAATCATGCCAGCAAGAACTATGGTAAGTATTGACAGCAGATTCTGCAAGTTGTAACATGCTGTTGTTTGGCATATGAATTAATGGGTCACAGTACATGCCAGCATATTCAAATTTATTTAGTACATAACTGGATTTGAAAAACAACTTATGACTCGTCTGGGTTCCCCATCAGCATCAGTGGTCCAAGTTAAAGACTAGTGTTCTGAAATGTATAGGAAGCTTGTTGGCTTCTTTCAAGTTCCCATGGTGCGACAAGTCCTAGTCAGGCTTGACCCCGGGAAGTACCATGCAGACTGCAATCAAATAAAGGATGGGAAAGGTGTAGAAAAACTGGATCCTGGAGGGAGGAACACAATCTGCGGAAAGGAAGAGGCTAGAAGTGTCACTATGACATCTATATGAGTACAGAGGTGTAATGGGAACCTACCTGCATCCACACCCTAATTTGGTTTTACAAACACTGACTCCTCTGATGTTATTATTCTCTGTGCAGCACACAAAACAGGAACATGCTGCCCACAGACAGACAAGGAAGTCCAAATAGGATACAAAGATCTGAGACCTGGCCCTGATAGGGAAAAAGAACTGGATGTGGACAAAAGCTCATCTTCATCATTGAGATGGAAGAGGATGGCTTCTGAGGTACAGACATGAGACAAGCCAATGGCTTCACAATAAATACAGTGAATAAATACAGCTCAAATGGTAACATTTTTGTAAGTGCCTTAGTGAATACAATATATAAAAAGTCCCACATTAGCCCTAAGTGTTTGCTATATAAATACGGCGCATATAGGGCAGCAGGGATGTACCAATTACATGTCAAAAATTTCTACAGCTGCATTTGCTCCACACTGCATCCTAGGAAGCAAATACATTCAATAAGGCTGATGAATACTGCCTTCATGTGTCTGTCATTCTTCCAGCCCTGGAGCTGGCTCAACCATTTCTAGCTTGAACGCTCCAATGTGCTTGCACAAGCAGTCACTTAACTCACTTTCAGGACAAATTTTGCATTTTCAAAATCCTTGTGTTTTTCCTTTAAGAATTATTGGAGCAGACTCTCTCATGCCTATGTCATGTAAGAAACGTTAAAAATTGTATCTGACTGCAGCAGTAAATGTACCTATTTTTTATGAGAAAATTATATTCTGTTTTCATGAAAGATGATATGTCATTCTCCTCTGTTGATTCATTATTGAGAAATAATCTTATTCTTATGTATTGCCCACTGTAGACATTAGATTTTGGAACATATTTAATGGGAAATATAATAGTAGACTACAGTGATTACAATTATTAGAATCATAGAAAAGGGTTTGATATCTCCGGGCTCTAGGTCACAAAACACCGGAGAGTCACTACTCACCGGAGTAGTGAGACTACCGGAGCAAAACCTTCAGGAATCAACAGCAACATTAAGAGCCCTTTCTTGCTAGTCAGTTTGTAGGAAAGGGCAGTGCTACACCACAGAACAGAACAGTATACGCACATTCCAACAGCAGATCCAAACGGCACGTGTCTGCCATAACCAAAATGCTGATTGTCAAGTAAGATAGCATAACACAGATGACAAGAAGCACTCACATATTAGATGTGAACACCTTTTAAAGAGAGATTATTTTATATTCTGACCGCCAGTCTTCTTCTGGTATCACAGAGGAATTAAAATAATTTTTGAGAAGTTTCACTGATGTGTATTGACTTAAAGGGGTTTTCTCCTTTACTGCGTTGGTGGTGAGAGAAAATAGATAAGTAATTTAAGTGAGAGCCACTCAACACACTGGGACATGCTCCTTTTCTGCATCAGTGAGCATCTGACTTTGAAAAATACAGATCTTCAGACTTCAGTCTTTGTGAAAACTGCCATAAAAATCCAAATTATGAGCTTGAAGAGAATTCTTTTATTTCATGGCAGTTAGGTTGGTGTAAGGTAAGCATGAATTGTCCTTCAAATCCATCAGGTGACTGTTAGGGACTTCTGCATTGTTCTGATTTTGAAAACTGATCTCCAGATTGCAGTAAGAGTGCACTTATTATTTCAATGCATTCTTCTACTTTTTTGTTATGAATCAGTGTGTTCTTTCTTTCTGCCCACTCTACACCTACATGTATCTACAGAATTCTAGAGACTCTAACACAGACGACTATTAAAATAATCCCTTGATTTTGCCTAGAACTTTCCTGAAGTTGATGGCATGCTATTTGAATGCCTCTGTTAGCATACCAGAAAGCACCTTCTTTAAAGTGGTGATTAAATTAAACTCCAGATATTTTCTATTGAAAGGACATTTTGATTCACCTAGGTATCTTTCTGAAAGAAAGGAAATATTCAATAATGGGCAAAGAAGGAGCTTGTCTGAGACAAGTATAGTATAAAAGAACAAGTAAAGGGGCTTAGGACTTCAGTCTGCTGTAAAAAGTTTCAGTTATCTCTTTTGACTGTGGTATCTGGAGAGTCAGAGGTAGACCATAAGCAGAGACACACAGAGATAAAGGATATGTCTATATCCATACAAGCCAGGATTCAAACATGTTACATTTAATATTTCCTGACCGCAAACAGGTTTTTTGCATACAAATTCATAGGTGTGTACAGAGATTACCTCAACTCCAGAGGTCTATGAGAAGTGAAAAGCTGAGGACACTTGGCACCCCATCACACAGCTAATAGTTCTCTTTGTAAATACATGGATCAAGCACAGGCAAAGTCATCAGCTTTTCTGCCAGCATCTACCCAAAATCAGCTCTTCAAGGCATAATGACGGTTGTCTGACTAGCATAAGAGCTAGTTAGGAAGAAGATATACGAAGCTGAAAACATGCTCAACATGAGTAGTAGGACTATTGTTACATGGTGCATATCTCTTCCCATCCCCCCTTTCTTAGCCCCCACAACTTCTGTATCTGTACAAGATAATTTTTTTAAAAGAAAAAAATCTATTTTAAGATTTTTTATCCATGTTACCTTGCTCATTTTTTAAATTATTGGACAAATGGCTTAACAAAAAAGTTGTATGTCATTTCAGTGGCATGAACACTCAAGGGAATGGCCTGAAACTTATGCCAGGAGAGGTGTAGGTTGGATATTAGAAAAAGCTTCTTCACTTGGAGAATGGATGGGCACAGGCTCCCCAGGAAAGAAGACACAGCACCAATCCTGACAGCATTCAAGAAATTTTTGGACAATGCACTCAGGCATATGGGGTGACTCTTCGGGTGTCCTGTGCAGGGCCAGGAATTGAACTTTGATGATCCTAGTGGGTCCTTTCCATTTCAGAATATTCTGTGATTCTGTGTGATGGTAATCAGTCTTCATTATCTTACAGCATTCATCATTTCAGAGATTCCACTTTAAAAGTCACTTTGATTCTTTTATCAGTAAGATAAGACATGTTATGGCTTATCTCTTTGTGTTACCCACATGACACATCTTGGCTCAAGTTTTATGGGCTGGTGGGTTAATAAATAAAATGAAGAACTGTTCAGTGTTTGTGTTGTTTTAGAAGTCTTGCTGTTGTATTGCGCTCTATCCTTTCTTTTTATTGGCAGAGCTGGAATGAGCTATCATACCAGACAGGGCAACCTTGTCTCCAATTTGGTTGCTACTTAGAGTACAGCTTTCTCTAAGTTGGGAACAAAACAATTTGGGAACAATTTAATTATAATTAAGGATGATATTTACACATTCCTTCCTGAGGTAGAACTGAAGATAAACACAGCCAAGAAAATAGCATGTGCTAAGTTCAAGAAAACCTGTAGTAGGGACTGAAACTTTTAATATTCATGAAGGACTATGTATTTTTCCGTGACATCAGAAAATTAACTCCCTTCTTTAGCCGAGCAGGCTTGCAGGTAGGGAGAGATACGTATATGCCAATGAATTACACTTCTTTCATCTTCAGTAATAAACATGCCGGAGAAGTATTGCAAAGAGCTAACTTAGGTCAGATTTCATACCTCATGACTTAATTGAAGGCCTGTTCTTCATTCTGCACTAATCTTACATCTATTTCCATGGAGATGAAGGTTTTGAATGCATTCATTCCTGAATGACTTCCACTTCTTTGTTATTAGGCAGGTGTGCAGCATGCAAGACAATCACCTCAGAGAAATTCTGCCTGTTCACTTTGCTCCAATGAATATGAGCCTTTCAGGACATTTTGTAAGCTGCACTTTCAGGTGAGTCAACAGGGAGTATGCTTAAGTGGATAGCCATGCCCATAATCAAGAGGCTTGATTTACAGACTTCAGAGTCCTCACTGGGTGTGACATCTCTGAGGAGAGCCGAAGAAAGTTCAGAGCAGATGAATAAAAAATGTCATTCCAGTGAAAACTCTTTAAATATTTTTTAAATTTTATTTTCTGCAGTCAAACCTTTTCTGCAACTGTGGTGGTGTCATTACTGTGGGCGTGTTTTTGATTCTTCCTCTCCTTAGAGCTAAATATTTTGCACTGAGGAGAGCTCCAGTGAGCTCCACTCACTTTCTGTTGTGAATGTAGAAATCTACTGAGTCATTTCAGGGTAGATTCAGAGAACAAATTTTAGAAAAGAATTGAGCAATATCCACTTTGCCATAGTTTGCATTCCCTTAAGAGTTTATCTTGCAGACTAGCTGTTTATTAGACTTCTTTGATATTTGTAGTTCAGATCTGAACCAGGTGTTTTTAAGAGAAATACTGGGATTCAAATAAATCTGTTCAGCACTTTATAAAAAGATCAGAGCATGTACTGAATATCTGTTCATAAACATGAAGGTGTCGTTACAGACTACATAAAATTTCCTAGACAGATGTGATAAAATGAAGACTTCCAGCACACGAGTAATATTTTTTCTAGCGTTAAGATATTCACAACCAAGAGAACAGTAAGAGGGTATCTAGGTTAGCTGTAATTCAGAGAAACATATGAACTAAAACCTAGATCAGTGGTGCTCTGGTCTCTGCTCCCTCTCCAGACACCCATACTGGGTGACCAAGTCGAAACAGAAGCAGGTACTGCTGAGAGCAGAAGGAACACCAAGGAAATCCTCAGTTTGCCATTTCTAGTCAATTACCTGGGACAAATCAGATGTCTAAGGCCTAAAATTTTTCTGTTGGACCTACTGAGTCCTTCGAAGTATTGGTAAGACTCACCAGTTGATAGCTCTAAGGCATCTCAGCTTTAGTCCTTTAAAACCACCTCACTACTACACACTTGACAGCTATACCTCGAGAATACTGAGTAGGGTTTTAATTGTGAATATTCAATAATTACAACTTCACACAAAATAACAACAGTAACAGCAGTAAAGGAATATTTATGGATTATGGCTGTGAGCAATGACTTCAGTGTGGGTGATCTTGACTTACAGAATGCTACAGTAAATCTTCAGTAAGGGACGAACACACATTAAACTTCTGTCCAATCTCACATCACTGAAATGCAAGAAAATCACTGTGAAGTCCAGTGGATTTGTTCAGATTCAAAAACTAGTGGGAAAAGAAGCAGTTTTCTCCAGACCTTGTGATAATAATTAATATCAAATATTCACAAACAATGCCTGGCAAACTTTGCACAATAGTTGCACATTTAAATATAATAAAACACTTTGTCTTCAGTATTTGTCTTCTTTCCTGCATGCTGTTTGTAAGAGGTTCTGAAGGGTTAACCACACAGTTAGGAGGCAAGGAGACGCAGGGAAATGTAGCCAGCTGTTGAATGAAGCATCAAGACATGAGCAGGATAATTACTTGAGGCAGTTTTCCTTGCCTAAAACAACAGGAAGCTTCATCTACTGGACATGAATTTTTAAAAGGAGACCTTTGAAGTGACTTCAAAGACATCAGGTGCTTAAAACAGATAAAGGGAGCAAAGGGAGAGGCCGATCCTGTGCCATAGGAGAGGCTGGGATGCAGGGAGGAATGGGCTGGGGTTTGCAGACAGGAGCCTGGCCATCTGGCATGCTCTCCAGCTAACACCACGGACTAAACCAGCAGCCTCCCTCGAGGGCTGTACCATCCACTGCTTTCGGGCAACAAGTACACACTGCTTTGTTTCATAGAGAAATATGCTCTCAGCTGCTGACGGTCTCCATCTCGTGAGAGTGAACACGCTGACTTGCCCTGCTCTGAGGCCACGGGGTGAAGGAAGGATCCCAAGGCTCTACTGAAACCAAGTTTGCTCATCCACAGGAACTGCATCTGGGACTAACTGCAACTTTTCTCTGAGGATATATTGATAAGACACTAGCTGAAAGAAAAAGTATCATTCAGAATAAGTTCACAACACCTATCCTTCACATCCATCTTATTCTAAGACACCTTTCCACAGGATATTCTTAACACAGACCTGAAAAGGAGCAATATTTTCCTTCTATTTCAGGAAGCAAAGTCTAATGCAGCTGCTATATAATAGCTGGCAATTAGAGAAACAATAGAGATAAAATTAAAGGAATTTTCTGGAGGTTTTATCCATTACCTCACAAACTTGAGAAAAATCTCATTATTAGCATATTGGGTATTAGCAAGCTACACTTTTGAAGAAAAAAAAACACTGCTAAGAAATTTTAAATTTTAAATTCAAACTTGGGACTATATTAGGGCTGGAATATCAGCAAAGTGCAAAAAGCCTTTCAAAGTATCTAGAACTAAATGCAAATTTATTTTGTTTAACTGGCATGTCAACAAAGTTATTTAGTTAAAGAACTATCTACTATTTGCAGAGAAAAAAGAAGGACTAATTCATAAAGTTCCAGCACAAAGTTATTCTTTTCAACGTAGAACAGCAGTGTAAACTTTAAGTTCTCATTTATTATTTGATTTCACTCATATTGCTTCATTTTGTACCTGACTACACAGGAGGCTTGGTTGTGGGATATTTTCTGGGATGGGAAGGAGGGAAAGTATGAAATAATTTTGTGGAACATCTGCGATGTTCTGTAGAGCAACAGCAATTCACAGGTCACAAGCTGAATAATGCTATACTCAATCAGGAAACAATCTGTTAGAAAAAGATCCCAGAGCAAACTTGTACCCACAGAGATGGCTTACATCGATATAGTCTGCAGACAATCAGAGTTATAAAATTCATAGTGCAGCTTGCACATTAAACCCAAAGGTTACAATAAATAAATACTGTGCATCCCCTGAGGATGCTCTCTCAAGGAAGACAGATTGCCACGCGAGAAGAATAGCAACAGCTCCATTTGCAGCGTCAGTTTCAGGCTTCATGCAGAAAGGAGGAAACTGAGGTTTCCCTCTACCCAGCCTGCTTAACACCTTTGTGGCTCCTGTATGACATGCCAGGGACAAACCCAACGCTGGGGGTTGCAGGCAGGAGTGAGAATGGGACACACCACGCTGTATTGCTGCACAGAAGTGCAACTTCCAAAGCTTCAGCAGAACCACAATGATGCTGGGTAGCCACACAACAGTCAGCCATTGTAACATATCCCAAATCACAGAACAACAGAAGAGAGATGGGCCCATTTCAAGATGGTATTTAAAAGTCATTCCAGTCAATCACTTTTGGCTGTTCATGTTTACCCTTTTGTACATGCTGTCTTTGAAAGTAAGCGCTCCTTTTTGAACCAGTTGGTCTGGAATTTCCACTTCCAGAATGCCTGAATGCAGTGGTCAAGCTGCTTTGGAAAGGTTTTTCTAAAAATTTTTAAGTCTAAAAATTCACAGAAATAGCTCACTCTGAAGAGGCAAAATGAGATTGAGGAGCAACAATAAGGAACAAAATCCTCCTTAAAACATTGGGAGCTACTGACAGTGACTTGGGGATTAATTTTACATCACCTACGCTCCTTTCTGGGTGGTTGATCATGTAGCCCCCATCATCTTGCTTCGTTCCATTGGAATCACCAGCAGCCTTCTTCCTCCCTACAGCACACTGGCTTTGCTCTCAGTGCCATGAGGAGAAGCAGACACATAGATGCCTAGCATTTGTCAGCTCATTTTTCCATTTTGGCAGAAAATTGTGAGAAAAAAACAATAAACAGAGTGGAACGAATTCTACAATTGTTAAGTAATGCTACTTTAAAAAGCAATAAACTTAGAAGTATTGTTTTGTTGCCATAGTAGATTTCTTAAACCAAAATCAAACATTTTAGTTCAAGAGCACCATTGAAACAAATACAATTATTGCAGAACAAGTAATGTACAAGCCTTCTTAGAAAAAATTACAGAAAGCCACAGATATTTATTCAGAGCTATACTGCTGCAAATGCTGCAAATTGCAAGGACCAATTGCAATTCACAGCACAGTTGTTTCCATCTTTTTCACAAACCTGTAAAGTTACACCCAACCTATTCTAATAAACCTAGCTGTAAGTTATAGAAGTAGTTTCACCTAGTGAAGAAGCAGGAGAAACTTATTTATCACTTTGTCCTGAAGGTTATAATGACTAGAACTCAGAAAATTTTAAAAAAGGATACATTAAGAGGCAATTCAGGATTTCTTACTGTCTAGACAGAAAAGATATGAGACTGCAGAAGCAAACTGTACCATGGGCACAGGAGATGTATTGCATTTTGTCTCTGGTGTGATGCAGACAGGTAAATGGAAGAGGGTTTTTGTTTTTTAGGGTTTTTTTGGTTTGTTTTTTTTTTTTGTTTGGGTGGGATTTTTTGTCTGGGAGGGGTTTTTTTGGGTTTTGTTTGTTTTTTTTCTTTTGTTTTTGTTTCTTTTCTTTGTACAGTTTAGTTGCTATGTACAAGGAAGAGCAAAAATGGACCAGAAACTACACCAGCTAAAGTACCTCCAGCATAACACCCATTTTACTCACATTGATCCAAACTATTAAGCCTCAAAAGCCAGCCTGGTTTCTTCCTGACTAGAAAGTCACTGCAGACATGTAAGCTGTCAGTATTACAGTTTTCTGACCACCTAAGTTCTGCTTTAGTCACCCCTAACGGGCCCAGATCTTGCTGGCAGAGAGAGACAATCATCTCACCTTTCTCATATCTCTGCCTTTAAAGTTTCTCAGTTAAGCTTTCCTCCATTTCTTCCATTCAGCGTACCTGGTTGGTCCATCTATACCTGGTCTTTTTGTGCCCCTGGTTGATACAGGTTGATATAAGTCTGCATGGAGCTGAGGGAGAACCAGTAGCTCCCCTGGACTACCCCTGTAGGAGCACCACTGATGAAGATGAGCAATCAGGTAGTAAAACAGGTAAGGACAAGAAAAGAGGTGTCCCTTGATTGAGAAATTAGGTCAGTGAAAGAAAGAATCCTGCCTTTTGGTCCTCATATCTGTCTCTGCTTCTTTCTTTTAGCTTAGAGGACAAACAAAAGATAGAAAAATGGGGTTGCATGATGTGTTTAGAAATCAAATCCTAGCTGACTACATAAGAAACCTGTGTAAGAGCTGCTGAATCTTAACCTCCCACATGCTAGTCCAGTACCTAATTTAAAAATATTGCCCATCTTGAAAATCAGGACTTGGGACTGTCCTCTCTCAGGTGTAAATCAGCATGGAAATTGCCTCAGTGTTATTTAGATGTAGCACCTGTGGCTCTAGTATTAGCTGGAAGTAATGAATACATTATGGACTGCATTTTACAGCACGCAGAATGCATTCATTCACACTACTTTTACTTTAAGATTGGTTTGCATTTTTTTCGTCTGTATAGGGAATATGCATCATGTATTTAAAAAGAAAATCCAAACTAAAAACAAAACCAAAAAGATGTTTGAAAAACTCTGTCATCAGGTTGCTGTTTTCCATACCCTTTTTTCTGGTGATGATCCTTTTACGCCTGCATCACTGTACTGAAAGCAAATTAATTGCATGTTTCCTAAGTATCATTTCCTGTAATTGATTACTAGCTGAAGTAAAACTCAAAGAACACTCTTTTCTCACTTGAAGGTCAGTAAGGAATCATCTGCAAAACCAGAGCTGTTTATTAATATGCACTTTATTCTGGGGCATTTTACTACCTTGTCAGATCAAACAAATCAGTATTATTGCCTGATTATTTATTTAATATTATAAATATTATATGTATAAAAATATCACAAGATATAATCGCTTATCATGTGAAGACTACTATCACACTGGTACATTGACACTGAACCTCAGAAACTGAGGGTGGTTTAAAAGCCAGTTTTGTCATCTCTTCAGTAGCTGTGTCTATACTTTTGCCAACGCTGACGAACAGAGATATCTGAGCAGGCTGTGAACTGTGGCACTTCAGATACTTTAGCAGTCTCATTAAACCTGCAAAATTGGCTGTAGCTTGCATATTTCTCTGGAGTATCATTATGCATTGATGCTGATGTCGTGCTGGAACCATAAATGCATGGGTAGCAGTGTGAGGAAAGATGAAATTTCTTTCAGGAAATGAGAGAGAACTGAAGACCAGGCCCTTTATCATGATTGTGCGTGTGAAATTTTCATCAGACAAGGAACACCACGGACCAGACCTGCTTGAGACTTCTCAGAAGTGCTTACAGGAATAGCTATTAACTCACGGTACTGACAAGGTCAGATTCCTGCTTCTTATGGCTTTGTGTCACTTTGTGTGCTTTCCAAAGGAGAAGTGACAAATCACACCACTGGTTCCTGCTCTGGCCTCCTCAGCACTTCACCCTGCCACAACAGTCTGCTTCCACACAAAAAGGGACATAAAAATATTGATGGGAGAGACTTTTTTGTTTTTTCCTTTTTTGTGATATTCAGGAAGATTGTTTCAGTTTCTCAAACAGCCTCCCTGCCAGCAACAGCAATCTCTCTGAAGCCTGGTGTGGTCACTCATCAGCATCAAGAGAAAAGGTTTTGGGACTGAATTTTTTAAATGTTTAACCTGACAGTGCGTGAGTCAGAACAGGATAGATGTCTTCTACCTCCAGGTTTGAGTTTCACCCTCAAATTAAACAAATGAAAACAATTATAGGGAGGGTAGGGGATACATACAGAGCATTTGGACAGGAGTCCATGCAGTTGCTGGGAAATACTGAAAATGCCAGGTGAGGTATTCCCTGCACTGTGTGCTGAGCACCCTGCTTGGACAGGCTCTGCCCCACCCTTGCTGCTCAGCGTGGGCAAACTCTGCTCTCTGCTCATGAAAATAACAGCAGGGTCTAGTTTTTGTAATTTTCTGAGATTTGTGCTTAAAGACTAAAGGCACAGGTAAGCGTAGTGCTCTGTGTGAAATGCTGGCCTGGGCTTTATGAGATTTTTAGTTGCCACCTTATTTCGTTCGTCACTTTGAAGCACTGCTAATTTGACTTGCTGCTGGCAGGGAATTAAAATATGCCAATGTACATTTTGGCTGCCTCAAGCAAATGGAGGGATTAATATATCTTTCTACCCTGTGATTCTTTTTCGCATTTAATTAAGAGATTTACGAACATGCACACAAGTATTATGATATAAATGCATTGACCCACATTTCCTCTCACATTAAAAGTATTTCTAAATAGTTCAAGAGCATAATGGCTGTTGTTTCTCAATAAGAGGAGAAAGCATTCCATTATTTGTGAAGGAACATGCTAAAATATGCTTAATGGTATACTTCTTGAAACTTAAGGTACATAAAATTTGCAAAGTCATGTCTCTTGTTTCTATAATTTTGGAACCCAAGGCAGTCATGATAATGGAGTGAATTATTTAAAATTCAAAGGAAGAAGATCTATTAGTTAATAAAATACTTTTGATCTTGGAAAATGAAAAATTAAAAGTAGAAAAAATAGGATTTTTTTTTACAAAAAAAAAAGAAGCATACAATACTTCTTGCTCAAGGAGATGCAGGTGAAGTAAATGTTTGAATTTAAATTGTCAACTATGAACTTCATTTATTATTAATCTCTCAAGGCCATGAGATTAACATTGTTATAAATAATTGATCTGAAAAATAATCCAAACAAATTACTGGTTTGTTGACAGAATAAAATATTCCCTGTTAACCTAAAGATTATAGACTGTAAATTTTTATCTGTGGAGAAAGTAATCTCTTTTGAATTACAGACCATTGTTGAATATACTTGTCTTCAGAGCTGATTAAGCTTGAAAATTAGCTCGTGTGAGAATATATGCATGGATGTATAGATAACCCTTAAAATAATAGCTCTGTAACAAGAAATACTCCTCAGGAAATACATATTCCCATATAGATAATGCTTTCCTCAGAGGGGTGAAAGAAGTAATATGATAAAAGCAGGGCTAAACACAAGTCTGTGAAAAGTGGGTTTGAGGAGCAGAGTAAGAGGAGCAACTTGAGCCCTCAGGTTTGCAGCAGAGACATAAAATCAATAGATAGCACAGAAGTCCTGTTAAGAAAGGATGAGATACAAAGGTGCCTTCTGGTTTACTCTTATTTTCATGGCTTTTTTTTCTCTCTGGCCACATCTGTGGTGTGGGTGGGGAAAAAAAAAGGACAAAAATGCTGCAGGCAAAAGCTTCATTCTGCTTATAATCTCCTAAAGTTCAACACTTTATTGTTTGAGAAGCTTTATTGCTTGAAGTCTGCACATTGTGTATGAAAAAAAAAGGAAATTCAGTTTAAAAAAAAAGCTAATTTGTGGAACATCTGTTCTTGAAATCTGCAGAGCAAAACAAGCTTCCCTTTCACAGCTGATGTCTTCCCAGCAAGTGAGAAGGATACTATTCTAGATCCACGATTTGTGATCCAGTCTCTGCCCAATCATTCAAAGCACCAAAGGACGATGGCACAATCTCTTGGACAACGGCGCAATCCCTTGGACAGTGGCAGAGACTCCACTGTGAGTTACCTGGCTGAAAAGAATCTGTATACAATGACATTTCTCCAGAATGTCCCTCCCACCACTTAGAATTTGCAGCGCAGGGACTGTATGAGCCTGAGATGGGTGTCACTGAAGTAACTAAAACCCACCAGGTTACTTATTTAAGTGTCAATTAGCCAGTGACAGATGCTGTCCTCCTAAAGGCTTTTTATGTGGCATAAGAGAAAAATCTGCTGTCAAACAGGCTTCTGATCTTCCCAGATCTGTTTTCCTCCAGTTTTTGTGGTTTTTTCCCCCAAACCCTTGCTCTGATCAGAGATGGAAGAACAGAGGATATGAATCCTGAGGTGTGCACAACATTCTCACCGCAATTCTCTGGCTGTGAGAATAAGGATATGGCAATCACCTGCTTCCCTATGGCCTGCATTGATTGCTGTAATGTTCTTGATTAGGGAAACAATAATGAGGGGTTTCTGAGAACATCCTGACTACAAGGCCTGTCTGCCCCATTGATTTATCCACTTACAGGCTGAGTCCTCTGCATCACTCTGATGTAGGCATAAACAGACTTCAACAGACTTAAGAGCCAACTGCCTGTCCCACCTTAGAAAGCACTAAGATATTTCTGTTTTGATGAGCAAGTTGAACAGAACAATTGTGAAGACCGTGGCTAACTGATCTGAAACTGGCCACTGCACACACAGAGTAATGGTTGATCTTTTTTTTTGCATAAGGGTTGTCTACTTACTGACATTTATCACAATATAGTGCCCCAAGTACTACTAGTCACTACTTCAAGATAAAAATAGCTGAGTGTCACAAATACAGTGTGAAAGTTTGTAGTTTTTGAGATACATAGGGAAAGGCCACTTAGTATATACAAATATCAGCAATTTTACAGGCACTTAATAGAATCATAGAATCAGTCAGGTTGGAAAAAACCTCTGAGACCATTGGAAAAAAACCTCTGAGACCATTGAGTCCAACCTATGGATACAGACTTTAGCAACATTTTAGTTTGGGATGTGCTTGTGTTAAACAAGCACATCTCAAACTAAATTTGGACACCTGGAAATGGACTCTCCAAGTCACCATATTATTGGTAAATTCAAGGCAATGGAACTGAATGGAAATAAAACAAGGAGACATCCATGTGTGCGCCCACAGCTACTCTGGCGTGCAAGAGCAGTGAAGCCTTGGGCTTCCCATATGCCAAAAGGGGATGACAGCTCTTATGCAGCTACAAGGAATTCTTGGATAATAAAGTAATTCTGCCACAACTCTAAATATTCTCGTTTTCAAAAAGGTTTTGTCAAAAAGAGTCACATTTTAGCTTTCAGTAATGACTGGCATGCAAGTACTTTCCTGCCAGAAATCCCCTACTCATACATTCATCAGTCTTGTCCTCATTAGGATATAGGCACATCTTCCTTGTCAATCCAACTGATATGTCCCAAAAATGAAAAGGGTTTTGTTTTGTTTTTTATATATTTACCTAGTGACACTGAAATGCTGCACAGAGTTACTGGCAGGCTAAGTTTACATTTGTCCTAAGTGAGGAAAACATAAAGGAACGGAGACGAGGTAGTAATTATTATAATGACTTTTGTGTGGGGGCACTGAGAAAAGACTTGAGCTCAATGAACCACGATGAGTTTTACTTAAATTACAATGTAAGTAGAAGTTCCTGTACAAGTAGGAGCCTCAGTATTATGCATACAGGTATGTGCATGGGTGCCTGCAGACACCACGCCACAACCCCAACCATCAAAGTCTTCATATGTGGTGAGTAATCACCTCAATGTTCTATAACCTTTTATAAGTGAAAAAGTGCAAACTTCCTCTCTTTCTCTTCATTTCCATCCTTCATTAAGTCTAAATATAGATCATAAGCTGATCAGAAAGGCTATTATGTTTTCTACAATTTTCTCACAGGCACTGAGCAAATATTCAGGATTCAAAATCAATTTCTCATGAGCTATCCCATGGTACAACTCATGCATGGAATTATCAAAAGTTAATTCTCACAAGCCATGTGATGAAAATTATTTTTTCAGTAGCAGGTACAATGCAAGAGATAGGCAAACATTTCTGAAGGATGTTTCATTTTAAAAGGGAAGAGGAAATAAGGGTGGAAATAGGAGGAAAAAGAAAACACAATTGAACTTGACACTACTAGCAAGTCAGAATTAACAGGAAGGCAAAAAACCCCAAAATATTAGAGCAAGAAAATGATAGAAGGCTCTGAAAGCAAACATGGGATACCAACACTGTGGACCTTATCCTCCCACATTTTTGATCCCACTTATTTTCATTGTATTATACCAATATTTTATTCCCGATATTTTATTTTAGTGATGTTGGCTGTGGTCCTTTCTCTGTGGTTTGTGTGGGCTCTTGGTCCCATAGAAGGTGCAACAGTTCTGCAAGCAGTGATGCTAACACAAAGCAGCTTTGAGACCTCAATTTGTAACATTCCACTCAACATTTCTGATGTCAGCACTTTTTTTTTTAAAATGTTCTAAACTTTGAAATGAGAAATGTTAATAACAGTATGAGCCAGTGAAAAAATGAACACAGAAATGAGCTGAGCTTTAAAAGAAACATTTTATTTGGTAAAAAATAAAAGTAATAAATTATTTCAAGGCAATTTTTGGTTTGTATTTGTACATACACAGTATATCCATAACATAGTTGCTATGTAATCCAGGAATTCCATTTTAGGAAAAAAGGACTTACATATCAAGTAGTTTTAAATGAAACCAGCACAGTCTCTTACATCTGTCAGTATTGAAACCAACTTGATGGAATTCCTTTCCCATGCTTCCCACTCCCCAAAATTACCTAGGAAAATCCATTCTGGGTCTTGTGAGTTTGTAGCATCCCTTGTGCTTCTTTTGCATCATCTAGATTTGTGTGTCTCACCTTTTTTTAATCAAAGAATGCCTAACTGTTATGTTTCCTGCCATGTTGGTGCACTAGCTTTCATTTTCAACTGGTAAAATGTTCAACTGGTGAAACATTATGGATATCACCTGTGATTTCATCTTCGGATTTTACTTGTTTCCTTTGCTGTATGCGAAGGTATCTGCAAATGATTTTTAGTTTTGTCTCTTTGTTTTTTCAGTAACTTGAATTCACATCCATATCCTCTTTTAAAATCTTATGGATCGTCACAGATCCAAACACTCTACTTTAAAGAAGATTGATCTAAACTCTGAAATCAGAATAATATTTTCACACCAGCACGTGATATTTGAAAGAAACGTATCAGACATGATGTCTAAATGTGGTGTTGCCATGGGTCAAAATTAGACACGACCCAAACAAAACAACGGAACTACGTAGTCAACAGTTACCCACAATACATCAGCCAGGATTGCACTGAGAGTTTTATACCTTAATCTAACAAAACACATATGCCTGCTATGCTTTACCCTGTGATGGCTTTATTTAAAAATCTAAGCATGCTTTTAATGCCTCATTTGAATAATTCTTCAGAGTAATACTCAAGACCTTGGGAAACTGTAGATGATCAGTCTGAATCTTGAGTACGTTGATTGCTAAATGAGGCAAGAACAGACATACAGCAGACATGTAGGAGCCCAGTGTTTGAATGTTAATTAATTAGTTGCATTTATTTCTCAAACACAATAAAATATTGTCACCGCTGCTCAGTTTTTCAAATATTTCTGCTTCAACTGACATAAATTCTGTGTGTTCTGGAGAGAAAAGAAGCGATTTTTCTCCCAGCTGTACTTACACATGGAAGCAACACTATCAAAATAAGCATGTATCACGGCCCTTGCATTAGAAATGATTAGTTCTCCCTCCAACTATCTTTTGCACTTAACCATTGAATTTTTAGGTATTTTAACACATATGGTAAAAGAAAGATGTGTAGCCTTCACAGAAGCTTATTCTGGAGGGATGTCAAGTAATTTTTCGCAAACCAGATTCTCCTCCAGAAACACACAGAGATATTTTGAAAAAATACACAAAGATATATATGAAAAAAGAGAACTATTTATGTCTTTTAGAAGGGACAGGCAACTCCAGAAAACTACAAGGATATCATGAGGCCTTGCATGGAGAAAATCAGAATGCCAAAGCCCATCTGGAAATTAACCTGGCCACTGCTATAAAAAGACAATAAAAATCTTTCTATAAACACATCAGAAACAGGAATTTCGAGGAGAATCTCCATTCTTTCTTGGATATGCGGGGGAAACATAGTCATAAAGGATGAAGAAAACACTGAGGTACTTAATGCCTTCTTTGCCTCAGTCTTTACTAGTAAGACAGTTGTCCTCTGGGTACCAGCCCCTGAGTTGGAAGACAGGGATGAGGAGCAGAATGAAACCCCTATAATCCAAGGGGAAATGGTGAGATAGATACCCGATACTCCACTTAAACACACACTTCTATGGGGCTGGATTGGATCTACTCAAGGGTACTGAGGGAGCTGGTGGAAGTGCTCACTGAGGCCCTTTCATTTACCAGCAGTCCTGGCTAACTGGGAAGATCCTAGGCGACTGGAAGTTGGCAAATGTCATGTCAATCTACAAGGACCAGAGAGGATGCAGGAAACTACAGGCCTGTCCACTCTGACCTGGGTGCCAGGGACATCATTTCCCACAGCACTCTCCTGGAGAAACTGAATGCTCCTAGCTTGGATGGGTGCACTGCTCACTGGGTAAAAAACTAGCTGGATGGTCTGTTGGTGAATGGAATTAATTCCCACTGTCAGACACACAGTGGTGTTCCCAAGGGCTCAGTGTTGGGGCAAGTCCTGCTTAGTATCTTAATTTATGACCTGCATGAGGGGATCACGTGGACCCTCAGTCACTTTGCAGATGACACCAAGTGAGCTGTGAGTGTTGATCTGCTGGGGGGTAAGAAGGCTCTGCAGAGGGACCTGTACAGACTGGATGAGCAGTAGTGTGGCCAGCAGGACCAGGGCAGTGATTGTCCCCCTCTGCCTGGCACTGGTGAGGCCACACTTTGAACACTGTTCAGGTCTGGGCCCTTCACTACAAGAAAGTCACTGAGGTGCTAGAGCGTGTCCAGAGAAGGGCAGCGGAGCTGGCGAAGGGTCTGAAGAACAAGTTTTACAACTTAAATTACAACTTAATTAGTCAACACTACAAAAGCAAAAATCAGAACTACTAGCTTTGCTTAACAGCAAAGGAGCCCTGTTCTGAGCTCTCCAAGAGCAAATGTTTTCTTCCATCCTGTTTCTAAGTACAGAAAAGCATTCTCAGAACATGCAACATCTTTGGCATCATGTAAAAATGTGAAAATTGTAGACGTAACTGTAACTCTTAGAATTGAAAATTATGAAATATTTCAGACCCTATATAAAGGTACACAGACATCTATCTCTAAGCACCTCTCTGAGATAAGGAATGAAATGGCAAGACAGTCTTTTGAGCATTGCAATCTCCTCTCTTGTCACTGGGGTGCTAATGGAACACATACTTATGCAAGTGAAAACAAAATTGGAGGAATATGCTTCAATTATCCATGAACTATTGTAGCTTTATGTTGCTCTAACTCTCCTGACTTAAATGAAAACAAACTAAAAAACCCCTAAGTACTGTACTGTGCAATACAACAATGATATGGGGAATGAATTGCACTAAGTACCATGGTAACCTTACTGATCTCTCTGCATTCCACACTTGCAAAGCTACTTGTTGGTTGTACAGCTTACCCCACATAATGCTACGAATGAAAAAACATATATATTTATCATACAGCTTAGTATAGTCAATTTATATTTTATTTTTACACTGTCCTGCAACAGATTTTGGTTTTTTTAATGATGTCTTATAAACCACAACATTTTATAATACATTTCAGAAAGCTGAAAAATGATCAAACAGTTATTGTCTTTGAACAGTAATTTTTCACCTATGCGCAAACATCAAGTGCCTGATAAGCTTTTTGTTTCTCTCAAGGTTTGTCACAAATACTACTATCCTCATTTATTAGACAGCTGGTGACTTACTTTTTCTTGATTTATAATCTTTCTTCACATCTAGTTCATGTTTGTTAGCATGAATAAAGAGTGCAGTGCAAGGTCATTAATAAGAGAACAACCAACAATTTTGCAATGTGAGAGGCAGCAAAAGCTGTTTATTACGAGGCTGAAGAAATGAAACAATTTATTCACTGTATATTATGACTGTATGTAGGGGTAGTTTATTTATGACACAAATTGAATGAGCACTGTATGAAGAGCCTGCATCTCCCCAGCTGCACTGCCCTCTGCTCCCGACAGTGCTCCTGAGGGCCACACTCAGCACCACCTAACTCTGACCAGCTTTCTCAGAACTGCACTCAGAGGTGTGTGACAGTGCTAATGGAGTTTTATTTAATGAGGGAATGACATGACATTTCTTATGGATTTCACAATTCCCAAGCCATGTGGCCAAATGACCATCATGCATGGCAACAGCTATTACTTCACAGCCTTACAAAACTGGGAGTGCATCGGGTGTGTGCAGGGTGGAAAACTTGTAATGTGCAATGCACATTTAGGACACACTGAATGAAGTGCATCTCTTTGGAAAGGCACAAACATCAATACAAGCTTTCCCTCCAGAAATCTGCACATCCTTTTTCTTTGCTGAATCCAAGGGGTTTCTTTGCCACCTCAATTTTCCTTTTTATTTTACGGACAACCGTGTTCCCATGGAGACATGAGGCAAATCAGACAGTACTAGGTGAACATTTTCCCACTAACACAGGTTCTGAAGGGTTCATGAACCCTCAGTCCTTGCAGCACCTGTGGACCTCCCCAGTGTTCTTCCCAACCTTCAAAGCCATAGCTGCAGGCAGGGCATTAAGCTACTCTTCCCATGGTGTCAAGCAGAGCCTTATCCTCCCTAAGCAGCACTGGGTCTTGTAACATTTCTAAAATAGTGATGTCAGTACATTAAGTGTCTGATCCCACTTCCCCCGAGGACCGTGGAATTCATTTCAATTAACCTAGGATCAAGCCTGAATGCACATCATTCCTACGTGGGAGCTCTGAAAAGAGATCTGAAAATGAAAAAAAAAAAAGCTAAAGTTCTACAGAGATTTTTTTTGCACTATCAAGTCTATGAGCAGGCTCTTCACTGAAGGCTCTTAATCTTCTGTGCAGGCAAAAAACAGCAGTATATATCTACAAACACAGATGACTTGGTAAATTAAAATATCTGCCTGTTCAGGACTCTTTGATTAGCAATCTGCTTTGAAAATTACAGTAAAATATTTCCAAATTGCATCAGTACAGATTTCCCAAAGCTTATCACAATATGGAAAGCACTGTCACTTCAAAACTTGCCCCAAGACCCTTGTTCTCCCTCTCTCATTTCCTTCCCAAATATAGTTCTGCCTACAAGCGCATGTCAGAGATCATTAGAGTACAAAGGAAAGGTAGAGATCTTCCTAAAACTACCCCCACCATGTTTAGCACCACCTGCATTTCAATTCAGGTACTATCCTGAACAAATGTCCAACTGGCTAAAAATTATTAAGTGTTTTAAAAAGTAGAGTATGGCGTTGTTGCCTGCGTAACTGTGGAAGTACATTGTGCCTATGCTGAAAACATTCCTCGAGTACTAAGACACTCCTTGTCCTGGGTCTGAACATGTTACCTCTGTTGGGACAGAGGTATTTAAGTATAATATTTAAGTATAAATGTTCGTTTGGGAAAAATACTAACTATAGCATTTCATCAAGGAGTGAACAAAGTGTTCACCAAGAAATTTATAAAATCTTTTGTGATCCATAGGTAATGGAGAGACCTAAACCTTCAGCAGAGGATTGAGATGCAAGACTTTGTCAGTCTCATAAATAATCATCACAATGAAACAGTTACTGCTATGATGCATGAGCCCTAATAAAGTTGCCTGAGAAAGAGCTTGAATAAAAAGCTGACACTGTTTCGTTGAAATCACTGACAGTAACTAAGGTGACTTCATGGGAACCAGAGCAGATTCTCAGTGAGAAGTAGATTTCCATATAAAATCTACTCCCAGGGCCACAGGTAGATAAGACAAATGAACTTCATCTAACTGGTGCATGAAATGCCTTTCTGGTATTTCTTTCCAAAGAGCGATGCCAAGACCTTCATGGTGGACTCCTCCATAGAACACGGTGGGACCTTTCAGATCTAAGACTGAAGTTGTCTCCTAAAACACTTTTCTGAAGCACGAAGATCTGTATAAGAATTCTAAGCTTTCAGCAGTGAAATTTCAAAAAATTCTGAATTTGGAACAGAACTCTCACAGAATATCTTGCACCTAAATGGTTATGAAGTCCTTCTAAGACACAAACTTCAAACCCAGGACAGAGTAAGCCAGTTGGATGTTCTGGCTGTGCACTGCAGATGAGAAGTGGATTCCATGCTGCTGCCCAAACACATCACCACACCTGTGTTTTTGTAACCACTAGCCTGTAGTCACCTATTATTGAGAAATTTTTTATTATACGGAGGCTCAGATAAACCAAACGTGTCCCTTAGACTGCAGTTAGGTGCCTCAATCCCTTCACCGAAGTTTAACACTTTCTACTATCACCCTTCACTGATACTTTCTTTGTCTTAGGAAAGGTGCCTTATTGTTCGATGTGGTGATTTTTACAAATCTCACTTTTAGCTGCCTAATTCCTCACGGGCTTGTAGTAGTCATCCTGACATAAGGCCATTAAAGCTATACTTGCAAAAATATCTGGCACCATTTCAAACAGACTGTTGCATGTGAAACACAAAAACTTACCTGAGAAATGGAAGTCCATAGAATTTTTTTTTTTAAACACCAAATAGAAAAATGTAATAAAAAAGCTTTTTCAAAGAAGACATTACAGAATACTGGCATGACGTACAAATGTAATTAACCCATTGAAATTTAAACTAGTTGTAGGTTATGTTCAAGGCACCTTTTTTATAAATAGTTTTTTTAATGTTCATTCTACATTCACACTAGTTTAACCATGTAAACAAGTCTGTGAAAACTCAGATTAAGATAACTTTCAAATCGGTATGCCAAATACTTCAGAAAAATATCATATTACATGGAAAATTCAGTAAAGTAAGATAGATCCATTTGTTGCCCAAACAGTTCAAAAATGTTACAGGGTAAATTATTAACAAGATGAAACCTAAAAGAGGTTTCCAAAAATTTAAGATAAGTAACATGCAATGCATTAACATTTGTGTTTATCATTTGAAAGTGTACATAAACACTGAAAAAATACTATTCCTAGTGCTATCCTATTTTTGAAGGGCAAATCTTTGGAAATAGTATTACCTGAAATTTAAAAACATCCCCCATCTTTTTTACCCCATGCTTATTAATCTTACAATATGCTAGAATGTATTTTCTTCACAAGGAAAATGTATAAAATTAATCTTACAGTATCAACACTATAAACAACTTCCTTGAGACACCTTCTGGACACAGAATTCCTGTAAAGATTTAAGTATAACAATTCTAGAATAATTATTTTTAAAAATATGTACATTCATTCCAACGTCCTAGACCCAAGAAGAAATCCAAGTAAGCTCTACAAAAGTTAGCCACGAGTCTTTGTCCAGTTAAGATCATGTCCAGCTTTGCCAGTCTTGCTGTATTTCAGTATAATCAACAAAATTTTTACTTGTTTTTGTGTAGGAAGTTCCCAAATCTTTGCATAAATCCTCTCAGCTTATTTTCATTAGGCTGCAACGGGTGATAAGCAGTTGAGTTGTAGCTGACCATGTGATTACTCCTGCCGTAATTATTCCCTAAGGTCTTGCTTTTGATATCTGATAGATGTGAACTGCTGTTGGCTGCATTTCCTGCAGGTTGGCTGGCATTTTCCATCTTACAGAACGGCTCAAAGCGACTATAAACACGCCTTTCACTCAAACGAGATCTCAGCTCCTCTTGGTGTTTTGAGCTTGCCGGCTGTGGTATCATTGAATTAGCTCTTTGAAGAGCAGAAACAGGAGCACTTTCAGAAGTAGCATTTGTGGAGATTTCCTTTGCATCTTGATACTGAATCTGTTCTGTATTAAATCTTGGAGTAGATGCATCTCCTGCAGTTTCTATGAACTTATTTTCAAGGGGGCACAAGAGAGGACACTTTTTATTGCTCTCATCAAATGGAGGTTTTGGAGATTTTGGTGACTTTGGAGACTTTGGAGACTTTGTTGGACTTCCAGTGACATCTTCTTTACTTCTGTTCAAACTACCTTGAGAATTTGACGATGAATTTCTTTTCCTCCTTGGGGAAGCATCTGTCTTATTTTCAGAAATCTTTGGTTTTTGATTCTCATCTTCAGAAACCAACGTATCAGAACTACTACACATTCTGTAAAAGGCAGGACCTTTGTTTTTTGACAAGTTTTCTTTCTTGTCTGGTGTGAGATTAAGAAGTGACCGCAGTTTCTGGGATCCTTTCTTCAGAAAACTCGGGGAATTCTTACTTTCTTTCTTTGATGTGCAATCCTTACTAGACTCCTCCCTGCTAGCTTCAGTGAGAGACGCCATGGAGATTGCCTTGCTAGCAGTCGGGCCCCTTAGCTCTCCTTTCAGGTCCTTTTGCTCCTGTGGCAAGTGGTTGGCCACACTATGCAAACTTTTAGCACTCTTCAGCACGTCTTCTGGAAGTTTTGGACTTACTGGCTGCTTAAGTCTGTGCCTAGTCAATGTGCTGTAAACATAATTGGATGAATGTTCGTTGGTACCAGGATCCAATATGGACTTTGAATTAAACATGGGAAAACTTCTCCTTTTGAGCATATTTTCATTTTGAAGGTTCTTCAAATTTTCTGCATGTTTGTCTGTACACAGTGTTGTGTACAAATACAGGGATGAGTCGCCGGCTGCATTTGAATCTGCACTAGGTTTTGTGTTGTCTGGAATCCGAATTCGGTGGGGTTTTGGTGTATCTGATTTAAGAGGAAAGTTTGTGCTATGTTCCTCTAAAATATTATCTGTTCCATTTTTCACACTCAGAGCATGGTTAGATGTCCCTTTAGGTGTCGCACTTCCCTCTGACCCAATTATAGTTGAATTTGAGGAACCTGCACAGCTGCTTACTTCCTGCTGTTCAGGTAAAGTTGGCTGAAACACCAGTGATGATCGCAAGCGAGAATGAGAATACACTGCATGAGCTTTAATATTTTCAGCTGTGTCATAGCTATCATACCTGTCACCCAAGGCTGACCCATTTGACCCTACTGGATAATCCGACTGATCATTCAAATATGACTTTATTCGCCAGCTACGTAGGAATGATTTTGTTGTGCGCTCAAGGGTTGGCATCCTCTGCTGCAGATGGCGGATATGATTATCTGTCCCATTAAAAGACCTCCGTACAATTGAATTTCTCTCCGCAAGATTTACCTTTGGCTGTGAGAACTGATCAGCAAAGCTTTGCTGGGGCATATTGTAGTTGTTTGCATATCCTCCTCGTAATGATGACACAATACTAAGGCTATCAGATGGCATTTTCCACGTGTTTGGTAGATTGTTGGCTCTGTTAACAGCTCTGTTGAGCAATAGGTAAGGTGTCCTTTCTGGCTTCTCCCCAGCATAACTGTGTCTCTTCCAGTGCTCATTTTTTTCACTAGGTTGATACTGCTGGATTGGATTTTGAACATTGAAACCTGGATGAAATGGTTGCTTGTTATAGGCTTGATTTCTCAAGCCGTATTTATCTATTTCATTTACTGGATATCTTCCACGAGTTTTCCAAACAGGATCTATCTTGAGAACCTTGTCTTGCCTACCAAAAAGGTTTCTTTGGCTAGAAACTGAAGCCAGAGAAGACACTGAATGTTGGTATGTATCGTTATCCCAGAGAGTCTTGCGACTGTTTACCCGCACTAATTCTGGGGCAAACGAGCTAGGAACAGAAGAACGGGCATACAGTGTCCTGAACTCTTCATCAAAGGATTCAACAAGCTGTCCTGTGATAACTTGAACCATACTGAGGTTGGTTTTTTCAAATGACCACATAAAGCTGAAAGAAGAACAAATGACCATTAGATACAGTTCTTTTGAGCTGAAGTATTACACTAGTCCTTCTGGATAAGAAGGTTTTCACACAAACATTGGGTTTGTGAAAATACCTTCTAAATAAACAAGTTGTGGGAATGATTAATGTAACTTGGACTCATAAGGTCTAATCCAACACCAGTTAAACTCAGCTGGAGATTTTCCACTGATTTCAGTGCGAGCAGGAATGAGTCTGAAACTACCCTTATAATTGCCCTTATAGAAAGTATTCTAAAAAAGTATTCACAAATGTAGAAGAGTAAAGTACAAATACCTAATGGAACAAAATCACTTCTACAAAGACTAAGGCAGGACCAACTCAGTCAGAGAATGTCACTGTGTGATTATGTTGTGAAAAAAAAAAACCTTTGAAATAACATTCAGGACTGCTTCAGCAATTTTGAATGTACTTCATTCTAAACGTTTTCAGAAAGATGCAGCTCAGATTTTTTAAAAAGTTTATATATTCTAATATGCACATTGGATTGGATATGAAAATTTCTTTTAATTGCAATGATAATGTTTTGATGAAGAAAATGTTTCTCTTTTCTTCTGTAAAAGACTGAACACGTGCTCAAAGCTAAGTAGCTGCAATTATGTACAGCTACAAAACGAGATAAAATAAATTAACATGTACATTAAGGATGCTGCAACAAGACTAATATCAGGGTGTGTAAAGCATACAATTTGTAGGTTACAACAAAGAAAAAATCTGTTTTGAAATCCTATTATCATGAAAAAAGGAAAAAAAATAATGAATTTATTTGCATTAGGTTTGTTTTGCTCACAAAAATAGCTTACTGATTAAGTATTTTTTGCTGTTTTTGTATTTTTCAGGAAGTTATAGTGTATCAAGACTAAATCAAATCATGCTGCATAAGTTTTTTTTCGTATTAATTCTCACAATTAAGAATAACATATAATATTTGAAAAAAAACCCTGAACTTTAAATTGAGTTCAGTGACAGAGTTCAGAAAGGCCTGTTTTTCCTGTTACAAACCACTAGATTCTTTTACAAAGAAAGGCTAATTTCTACAGAAATTGATGATTCCAGCCCCTGTGGTGCAAGGTGTTCAAGCAGTATTGTTTCTCAAAATGGAATGAGAAAACCTATCACATTCTCACAGACCATAACACTGTGTGTAGATGTCAAAGCACGCAGGCTCTCCCTGCTGTCTCTTACTCTGATTCATTTATGAACTTGTCACTTACCTCACTACCATTTATACACGTCAGTCTGAATTTGGGGCTGGCTGAGTCTTGGAGGAAATAAAAGGTCAGATTTTGAAAAGCTTACAGTGGTAGAAATCTATGAAAGTCAGTGGCTGTGGATCTGGCACCCAGGCACTGTGCTGGCAGAAACTTACTCAGTAGGGCAAAGGAGGAAAGTGTAGCATGCAAAGAAGGAAAACATTTAATAATGTGTGAGTTAAGACTGGCTCTGCTGTAACTTAGGTTTTTTCCAGCTCCGCAAGGCTCTAAGTTCTTCCAGCCTATGTTTTGCATACATACTCTGGAAATACAAAGGAAAACAGAATAAAGAAACTTAGCCAAACATAGAGAGAGACATAACTCTGGCAATTCTGAATTTGACCATCATATACTAGAGAGCCACAGAACCAGTCTCTAATGTTAGCTTTAGAAAATTATTACATGGAGGAACTATCCAAGATAGCTTATGAAATAATTCTGACAGCCTTTTCTTGAGTGAATGTTACACAAGAATAATTCAGACAATGTAAGACAAATCAGGATTTTTTTTCTTTTTAGCAACTCTCCAGCTGTAGCAAAACCTATATCCTTTATTTCCTATTTGTGAAAAATGAACAGAGGATCTCTTAGGCTAGTTGGCAATAAGCATCTATGAAAACCTGTTAAATCACAGAAAACATAATCAAATTTATCCATGTGCTTCCCTAGAAAAATTTTCACAAATAGAAAACCCCCAAATTTGCTATAGCAGCAGTACTGAGATGACAAGTTTGCTACAGACACTTCAGTGATTGATCTTACCTGTAAGAACCGTATATGACTTTCTTACAATCAACAAGAATAAATTTTTGTTCCATTTTTCCATGGAATTTTGCTCCTGTTTTAGAATAGTAATCTTGTCCTTTCACTGTCCGCACCCTCATATTCTGAAAAAGACAATCAAAATACTTTACTTGGTCTACTATAGTCCACGTTTAGCATCCAGGGGGCTAAAATTCAGAGGAACAGTAGGAGAAAAGTTACATTATTGCATATTAATAAATTCTGCAGGGAATGAAATGCTTATCAAACTTATTGCCTAGGGACCTAAAATGGCCAGCTACTGTTTTGTCTTCAAGACTGATGAGATTCCCTAGGCCACAGAAAACGAAATTCCACTTTTCCACAGCTACCACTTCAGAAAAGAGGTTCTGGTAGAAGATGTCTTCAACAAGGGAAAGAGGTTTTGTACTGTAAAAAAAAATTCTTTCCATCATCTGATGCACATGTTTATATGATTTCCAAGTATTTTAGCTAATCACAGAGAACACTTAAAAGAGCCAGGATCACTTTTATTTTAATTGAACAAGGCTGCTGTGTCTACAAATACATTTACCCTAGTCTGAGATGATCCACTGAATGATACCACTTGGTGCCAGAATCCCTTGCAGTTTTAGGACCAGTAAGATTTTTCTATCAATCAGCTTTGCACCATGAGATCAATCACATTTTTAAATTCAGAGAACTAACACAACATACATAGGTAGCATGAACTCAATGCGGCAGTTAATTTTGAATTCTATTAAGCTTTAGGTTTTATTCATGCAAACTCAGTAAATGGACTTGGGAAATTTTCCATGCTGGATCTCAAAAACATGGTCAATTTTTATCACAGAATAGTGATGAAACTGATTCAGCTAAGTCAGCATCTTGTACTTTTTCTCTCTCTACTGTCACTTGTTTTTTTACTGTCATAGAAATAAAAAATTTGAAAGTTGTTACAAGGCCTTATGGACTGTACAAATAGTAATTTTCAAAAAGTTCTTATGGGGAAGTAGGGAAAAAAAAGTGCATTTAACAGAAATTGTTACACAAAAGGTGCTTACTTACAGAAAAACTAAAATTTATATTCAATGTAAACCAACCTACAAGCATCTACCTCATATAACTGACACACAAAACACTTCACAAGACATAAAAGTAGCCTGGAATGCAACTGTGAATGATCACAATATTTACTGTAGTTTCTAGCCTTGGAACAGTTTTTCTAGCAACTCTAAGTTTTCCAGTGGGAGTGAAATCCATAATTTAGCACTGGCAGTAAGAAACTTGAATCTATATGATTATTACATACTCTGTACATATGGAAATGCTGGAATGTAAGAGCTGTGAACAGACAAGAATGTCTTGCTTCACAGGACTGCTGCAAGGGCAGGTTGCAGATCACGGCCGACGTGCTCTGTAAAGGTCAGGTATAGGTGGAAGGGCTGTTCAGGAAGCAAATGGAAAGGATTGTGTACATGGTAAATCCAGCAAAATCAGGAGGATTAAATAAATAGGAAAGGATGGGACAGGACGGGACGGGACGGGATGGGACAGGACAGGACAGGACAGGACAGGACTATTTCAAATGGAAAGGATGTACAATGATCATCTAGTCCAACTATCTGACAACTTCAGGACTGACCAAAAGTTAAAGCAAATTATTAAGAACATTGTCCAAATGCCTCTCAAGCACTGACAGGCTTGGGACATCAACCACTTCCCTAGGAAGGCTGTTCCAGTGTTGAACAACTCCCTCACTAAAGAAATAATTCCTGATGTCCAGTCTAAACCTCCTGTGGTGGGGCTCTGAACCATTCCCATGCACCCTGTCACTGGATACCAGGGGGAAGAGACCAGCATCTCCTTCTTCACTTCCCATCCTCACAAAGCTGTAGAGATGTTTAAACTTACAAATTTATTTAAAATTCCAGTCTATAAAATATGACTGAGTGACATAAGCCTTCATTATCTGTGGGAGCACTTCTACATTAACCTAAAACATATGAAGTCCTAGTAGATAGAGGCTGTAGGAGTTCTAAGGATAATATCTACTACAATCTAATGAACTTTATCTTTCCAAACAGAAAATTAAAAAAATTAGGAGAAAATATCCATGACATGAAAGCACATTTTCAAATAACACATGCTTTCTAAATCAGTGTATATTTCAGTGTTGGTATCTTGAAACTTTTATCAAATGAAAAATCAAAACATAGAAGCAAGAGTTACACTTAAAAGCTGCGGAGTTGGCAAATTAGGGTTTAACACAAGCTATCCAAGTTCTTTAAATTTCCTTCACCGTTAGATGAGTTTTTCTTTGCATTTTTGTGAAGCTGTGTTTGAACACAAATTCAACTCAGTTAAAATGTACAAAGACAGCACGTAAGGATTATTTTGTTAGTGAGCTATATGTCTAGCAAATGTGCTAAAAACATAAAACATAAAGTTTATCTCTTAATTAGATAAATAAAAGAAGTATTATCTAGAAATGCTGTAAAGTTTTAAAAGGTAAACATTTTAAAAGCAAAAATAGAGGTGGATGCTTAGGTCTATTTTCAGACAGCTACAAAAGAATTAGTAACAACCCAATTTGCATTACTGAATGCCAGGTTAACATAAATTTGCATCTCTAACTGCTAATCACTTTTGCCAACCTAATGTTCTGTCTTTAAGTTTTCTGCATTCCAATTAGAAGTTTTCTTATTGATGAAAGTCAGTTTTCATGCTTTTCCAAAGTGATTTTGTTGAACTTTGAACAAGTCCACTGACGAAAATAATTTTTTTCCAGCAGATATTCAAGATTTAATTAATTATATTAAAAGCTTTTATTTGAAAGATAAACACTATGGAAATAGTAATTCCTGAAAAAGAAGAAAAGAAAATACTGAAATTCACCCATTCTAAAGATCATCGTAATAGTAAAGCTTTATTTTAATAAAATCTTGTGAATTAGTAATGAAATTTGCATTTACTTTGATGACCGTTTTACCCAGTTCTATATACCACATAATTATTTGTGTATATCAGACTTATATTTAATTATATTTAATCATATTTATGTCATAATTTGAAAAAGGTAACTTGAGAGCAGCTTATACATTTTCAAGTAACCATAACAAGTAATGTTGGCCTAAAGACATTCCAGGTGAACACATCAAATCTTACTTAGATAAGGTCTGATCAGTGTTGGACAGGATATCACTTGGGAATCAATGCTGGAGGCACAGCCAAGTCTAATGGCTTGCAAATTACCATACTACACAAAAAAAAAAGCTTTGCCTTAGGTACATGTAAGTCGAAATATAACTTTAAGTAGGCATATGTAAAAAAGGAATAAAATTATTTACATTAAATTCCTGGGGGGTTTAAAAAAAAATTGTAGTCACCATAGTCACTCTGTTCTCTTTTCTGTTTTCCTTCTCCTCAGTATTTTTCCTCCTGCAGCTTTTCCATCCGTATTCCCTGATCCTGAACTCTTTTCCTCCCTCAGCAGGTCATCCATTACCAGATAGGAACATGAAAAGTACCAGAGATCATGCTCACCCTTCTGACATAGCATTTCCTTTTCCTGCACAGTTCCTCCAGCATTCTTCACCAGCTTCAAACCCTCTAATCAAGGTGCCAGGAATGCACAGTTTTAGTAATCACCCAAAATACAAACCATATTTGAGGACATATAGCAACAATGCATTCCACTTGGGATTAGAAGCAGTAAACATATATATACTGAATTACAAGCCCCATCTGGTATGAAATGCTGGGCTTCACCCTCCTGCTTGGTTTCATCCTCAGGCTGTAAGACTCTCCTCCTAACAGCAGTGTGCCGCTCATCACTGCATCACTGTGGGTAAAGCAATCATTCATTTTTGAATGGAGGGTTTTTAAGTCAAACAGAGGATCTTCTCTCTTGTCCAAGAGTTTATAGGACTCCAGTGGCTGCAGTTTAAGGATAGCCATCAGTGCTATCCAGTTAAATGACACCCAATGATGAACAGGAAATAAGCTCTAACCTCTTTTAATGTACATTTTCTGTACATTTTCAATCCAGAGAGTACTACATAACCATGATTTAAAATTTTGAAGTATTATTCACCACTACACATTTATTTTCATTCGTAAAAACTCTCCAATAGGATAGGTAAGTACAGTGACTATACCGGTCTCAAACATTTCATTTCAGCCCTTTTTATTTGTCAGCACCGCTTTTATCAGTGTTCCATTACTTGCCCCGTTCTTGCTGCCAAGAATATGCACAAAGAAGAAAATGGATGTCTACCCAATATTTAGTGTAACAGTTTTAAAGGAAAAATAGTCACATTTCTCATATTGTTCTTCATTACTAATATTATTTATTATCCTGCACCTCTCCTCTCTAGTAAGATAAAACAGGTCATAGAATCATAGAATCCAGACTGGAAGGGACCTCAAGGATCATCTGATCCAACCGTTCTTTGCAAAAGCACAGTCTGGTCAAGATGGCCCAGCACCTGTCCACTTGAGTCTTAAAAGTGTCCAGTGTTGAGGAATCCACCACTACCCTAGGGAAATTCTTTCAATGGTTGATTGTTCTCATTGTGACAAAGTTTTCTCTTAGAATCTCTTCAGGAGTAACTTGTTCCCAAGACCCTTTGTCCTTTCCTTGTAAGAAATGAGTCTCCATCACCTTTGTAGACTCTCTTTCCATACTAGAACACAGTGATAAGGCCTTTCTTTCTCTTCTCAAAGCTGAAAAAACTCAGCTCTCTCAGCCTTTCCTCCTACGGCAGCTTCCCAGTCCTTGGATCATCTTTGTGGCCCTTCTCTGGACCTTCTCCAGCCTGTCCACATCTTTTTTAAATAGTGGGGATGAAAACTGAACACACTATTCCAAGTGTGGCCTGACAAATGCTGAGTAGAGTGGGATAATGACTTCCTTATCTCTGCTGGTGATGCTCTTGCTGATGCAGCCCAGCACGCTGTTGGCTTTCCTTGCAGGAGCAGCCCACTGCTTGCTCACGTTGAGCTTGTTATTGACAGAACCCCAGCTGCCTATATCCCAGCCTGTGCTGCATTCCTGGATTATGCTTTCCCAGGTGCAAGACTTTACCCTTGTCCTTGCTGAACTTCACAAGGGGCTTGTTAGCCCACTCTTACAGCTAATCCAGGTCTTCCTGCAGAGTGGCTCTCCCTTCCACAAAGTGTCCACTTACTCACTCAGTCTGGTATCACCAGCAAACTTCATCGGGGTACACTTGATCCTCTCATCCCAATCATTTCTGAGGATATTAAAAAGCACTGGGCCCAGTATTGATCCCTGGATGACCCCACTTGTGACAGACTGTCAGTTTTAAAAGTAGCTATTGACCATATATGTGCTGTACAAATGCTAAGTAGTTTTCAAGTTCACTTCTATTCTGACTTCGAATCTGATTCAATGACTACTCAAGACTTGACTGGAGTCTGGTCCTTATCACAGAAGTTTGCTCACAGATACAACATCACGCTGTGCATGGCTATTCAATAACCAAATTTGCCTTAGATATGGAAGTACTGGAAAAGTTTTGATGATTTTGGTAACACTGGTGAGAAAAAACAGGCTGCAAGCAGGTCTCAAGGGCAGCTCCTATTATGCATTTAAACATGCATATCTGGAAGTAGACTTCATGGAAGGAAAGCAAAATCAATTCATTAGTGGTTTAATTTTCTCTCTCCCGCAGTTCATTAAAAATACTGAGGGGATTACCAGGTAATAAACAGGTCCTGCCAAATTGCTTTCAATATCCTCCTGTAGCAAAATGATTCTTCATTAACAGAGAAGTAAAAAAGAGGTTTCTCCAGAGCATAGAACCTCTACCATGTCTCACCTCATATCAAATAAAATACAAAGATCTGTGTCAGATCTTTGTCAGGAGCTTGGTTGACTTCTTGGGCATTAAATAACATTGCCTACAGCATCAGTTTTTCATTTCTAATCCAAAATGCATTGAGCATTCTGGTGGCTCTGGGGATTGCTGTCTTGCTGCTGCATTCTGCAGTGCAAATCTGTTTCACGGTTTGCTGAAGCACCTGTCAGTAGCAGAAAAAAAATGTCAAAAAACTTATCTATTAGGTTCTGAAAAATAAAAGCTTGAATCTGTAACAACTCTTCATCTTTCTATGCAAAGGAATTGGTGACCAAGAAAGTCAGACCAGTGACAAAGTTAATCAAAAGAAGCTTAGGTAGGGGAAAAAAAAAAGAAACATATTAATTACTGAGGACAAATATAGTACAGTCAGAAAACTAATGAAACTAGAAAAGAGAAATGGGAAAGTATAGGAAAGGAATTATTTGAGCCCCACTGATGGATGTGATGTCAAGATGAATATTAAGTAAAAAATGACCCACATGAAAAGATGCTGCAGGAAAGACTAAAAATAATCCTAAGTAACCCCCTGATTTCATAGCTTCCATATGGAATTCACAAAATAACTACAGAATATATGGTCCATCCATTTCTTCAGTTACATGTTTCAATAAAAAAGGAAACATGCTCTGATTTGGAGTCAAACTATAGATGAAAAAAACATGTCTGCGCAGACATTTAATGAAGATTTATGAACAAAAGCCTCTTTCTTTTCCATACAGAAGACTACTTAGTTGTAAATCTGAATTAAAAAATACAGTTTTGTTCACCACTGCATCTCGTTTTTTTAGTGATTCAAAGGGAGAGAAAAACAGACAGAGGTGTTGAGTCTGAAAAGCTTTAGAGAAAACTCATCACGAGTGTAGGGACTAAGAAGCATCATCCATACTCCAACAAGACTGAACCAAATCACGCCAGACAATAACAAGACCTATGCTGCTGGTGCTACATCTTCAGGAAAAGAAACAGACCCATACAACTCTGTTCTCTTCTTGCCTTCACTGAACAGAAGGGCAAGACCAGAAGCCAAGAGTACAAAAAGTTGAAGATGTTTATTTTTTTTCTGAACCTTGAGTGATGGGAAAAAGGCAAATGGAGAAAACATCTTCAAAATACTGGCTGTTCTTTCACAGTCACCCACATTTCCCTTTTTTCCTCTAAAAAGGAGCTGGAGTTACTGCAAGAGTAGTAAACTGCTATTCTCAGAGCAACAGTCACTGGGAGTAGCCTTTAGATGAGAAGACATTATTTTATTACAGCTTTATTACAAGCTAAACTGGAAACTCAGCACACAACAGGATTACTGCATAGGTCTTTGGCATATATTTTTGATTTTCTGATAAAACTCCAAGTATTCTAAGTTAACCTTGCAGAATAAAGATGTATTTTATTTCTCCCACCAAAAGCCAGAAATGTATAAAACACAATGTCACTGAAGAGGCCACATCCAAACCTCTCCATACCACACTAATCCATATGAAATCCACTCTAATCTATGTATACTAATTCTTTCAACCACAGTATAAATACCTAGAAGTCTATAAAACTGCATTAAAAAGACAACCTTGAACCCAAAGAAAGTAAGCTTTTGAAACAGCTGTGGACACATGCTGCATGGAATTAATTTGAAAACGCGTATGGCATTTTTGCGACATCACTTAAAAGGCATGGTCCTAATTTTTTTATTTTGGAAGGACAAAACTCATTCCATATTTAGACACAGACCATTTTTGGCATCCTCTATGGCGTAAGTAACCCAAGTAATCAGCAAATGGTGATATCTCAAGTTCCAGCGTATGGAAGCATTGCCAGATACTGACTTCATGAAGGCAATCACTACCAGTGTTTATAGAACCACAATACGGTTTTAGCGTTTTTTTTCCAGAAGTTCTCACAGCTCTGTATATTAGGCCACCAGAGAGCAATGCCACACTCATACACGAGAAACAAGCACGGAAAGTAGAGTGGGAATACTTCTAAAGACCTATGTCAACACTCCAGAGTAAAAATGGGTATAAAATAGAGTTTGCTCCAAACTTCTACCAAAAAGTCCTCTTTATCCTCAGAAATACACCACATCTCTATCTGATTCTTGGACTGGGTTCTTAAAATAGGCTGCTAAGAAGAGCGTTTATAATATTTTTGTCTGGCATGAACATAGCTCAACTAGTTACAGAGGCAAGGAATTTCAAATGGAACTATGAGCTAAGGCAGTGCTCAGAACTTTTCAAGGAGACTCTGACAACAGCCTTGGAACTTCTTTAGTACTGTCAACAGTAGAGTAAATCTAGAAGTATTTATTAAGCATTTATGTCAGTTCAGTGCAGGTCGTGATTTATAGTCTAATCCCTGATAAACATTTGGGCAGTGCAGGACATCTTGTGAAAATGTAAATTGTAGTCATCTTGTTATCTTTCTCACAGTATAAAATGACATATTTAATGTCTAAAAGCAATAGGACAAAGCACAGACATGATAATATGGATTTTCAGGAAAACACTAATTAAATAGTATCTTGGGCCCCCTAGAGTATTTTAATACGTAACCTTAACGAAGAAGATCATAAAATGAAGTACACAACTTATTAATTTATCTAAGTTTTATGAATTTATTTGCAGGCAACTGTAAGAGAAAGGAAAAAAAAAAAGCTTAGTTTTTCAAACCTGCAGTATTCCTAAACACACAATAATGGAAAATTATTTTATAAATAATATATGAAAACTACATCATTCTATTAAATACTCTTGTTTTGACACTTGAAAAAATACTTTAAAAAAATGTATCTTTAGAGATTGTTCTGCTGAGAGCTTACCTATTTACACCGCATTGTTAATTTGAAAAATCAGTATTCAGTAATCACTTTTTCAATAACAGTCACTTTTCAGTGGGCTGTGGAGGAGTAAGTAGTCAACGTTCATGCAAAGAAGACTGGATGCCTTACCCTGAGCCTCTGAACTTGACAGCCTTGTTTCTCTGTCATCTTCAGAAAATGACTGAAGTTCGACTCATCAAGCAGGATATACACTGCGATCCCTCTAGCTGATGCCTCCACGATTTCTCTAAAAATATCCACATCTGTAAACATATCCATAACAATGGCAATGACCTGAATCAAACAGAAAAGACACGAATTATTGTATTGTATAAACTCATATATAGAACTCTTCACTGAAGCCTGCACTGAGCAGCTAATACACTAATATTTTTTACACATTAAAAAATTCTATTTTCTATGTTGTTCCACTTAACCTGGAAGGCTTTCGAGATCACTGGATCTTCTTTTTGAGAAATCAAGTGATCACTTGTGACATTTGTCACAGGTACCAAAGTCCAGCAAAATGTTGTGTTGTGGGTTGTCTTGGTTTTGTCTGGAATCGAGTTAATTTTGTTCCTAGTAGATGGTACTGTGCTATGGTTGGGATTTAGTGTAAGAATAATGTTAATAACAAACTGATGTGGTCGTTGCTAAGTAGTGGCTACCCCAAGTGAAGAACTTTTCAGTGTCCCATGCTCTGCCAGTGAGCAGGTGCACAAGAAGCTCAGAGGAAGCACAGCTGGAACAGCTGATCCAAACTGGCCAAAGGGACATCCCATATTGTAGAATGTCATGGTCAGTGTATAAACTGAGGTTAGTTGGCTGGGAGGAGTCAGTCACTGCTTGGAACTGTCTGGGTATTGATCAGTGAGTGGTGAGTGATTGTAATGTGGATCACTTGTTTTCTTGGGTTTTACTTCTCTCTCTCTCTCTCTCCCCCTTTACTTACAATTCTTGTTATAACAATCAATAGTACCCTTATACTATTATTATATTTTACTTCACTTCAATTATTAAACTGCTCTTATCTCAACACACAAGGATTTACTTCTTTCCAATTCTCTCCTCCATCCCACTGAGAGGGTGAATGAGCAAGTGGGTGTGCGGAACTTTGTTGCTGGCTGGGGTTAAACCATGACATGGGTGTGTGTAGTGATTGGTTCTTTGAGGAAAAGGAAATCCAGTAAAAGAGAAAGGAAGGGAAAAACAGCAATACAAATGCAGTGGAAAAACCCATCATTAGCAATTTGGGAAGAACTACTGTTGAAACGTGAAAGGAAATACAGAAGAACCTGTGTCTGTGTCTGTGTAACTTCTAAAGATAGTATTTTTATCCACTAGAGTTTTCAGGAAAAGTTCTAATGTGATGTCTCAGGTGCAAATTCAAACCAAATAAAACCTTTCACAGGTATCAGAGCAGGTTTTACCATTTTCACTAATCTTTAAACTACCTGTACATCAACTTTACAGGTGTAATTCTTAAGTTGCAAGTACTCATCTTATTCTGGAACTGAAATATTTACCTCACTCACAAAATTTGGTAAATGCTGTTGCACACACTCAGGTAAAAGTTATGTCTCCAGTCAGTTGTGTGAATTACCTTTTTTGAATCCCACCTGCTTAGAACCAAATGTTTATTTTATGCCAAATATGTATTTAAATCACTAGAAATATAAATGAGAGATGACTTATAGAAAAGTAAAATAACAATGAAAACAATTAGAATTGGTAAAAAGACAACTCCTGAATCAGAAAAAAGGAATGAACTTGGCCTCTTCATTACATGCCACCTGGCAATAAACAGAGCCTTTACAAATCCACCAGAGAGGAACTGAATAGCATCAAAGAATTCCATTATTTCAAAAATTTTAGATAATATGCCAATGAACTGTCTCATTTTCTTTATTGACTTTTTGAAAGTAAAACCCAAATGTGTTTTTCTTCAGTACAGAACGTATTTCTTTATCTAAAGACTGAAAACACGAATCATTATCTTGACTCCAAGGATGTCATCACTTCCAGACTGCACCTTCTGCTTGGTCTTGTTTCTGAGATACGCAATGCTAAGTGAACATGGCAACCCTATTTATTCATCTGTCTTGTTTCACTTGTGTCTGAGAAGAAAACTGCCAAGGCAGATCAACTACGGTAGGCAAAAAGACCTAAAAATAATCTGATCTCAAATAGTCTGTTTCATTACCTGTGTACCCCTCCCTCTGAACTCCCTAATTTCCTCCTAGGATTTCCTTTTCATCAGATCTTCAAGAAATGGGTGCTCATTGCATTCTAGGATCAATTTAAATGTAAGAGAAAAATCCTGAATGGATTCATTAGTACACATTGCTATGAATACATGAAATATTCAAAACCCACAGTACAGCCCTCAAAAATCATTCTCACACTTTCCTACGGCCCTTATCTAAGATACTCACATGTTTGCAGCATTTAGTTGTTGCAAAGACCACTAAACTGGAAAGATGCAGAAAAAACCCCACAAGAACGTGTAATAAAAATTAAAAACCAACACCAACTAGAATGGCCATATCTATCTTTATGAAGAGGAAGGTAGAGAAATAAACACACAAGCAAGCAGGCTAGTAAGTTGGTGACATAAGAAGGATGCCTGTGCACTATTGTGCGGATATTTCACTTGGGAATGAAGGGGGACTCTCTTTGTCTTCACTAGTAGAATTGTTCTTAAATCATTTAGCTTATTAAATCTGGAGTAATTCCGCAAAGCATCAAGCAGTCTTGCAAGAAAATGTAGGCTTCACTTCCAGAGTTGGAATAGGGACTGTATTTTGAAACCTGAAGACTGTGCTGTCTGAAAAGTCCTTACCAGAATTTGAGTACCTACATGCAAAGCTGCAGTCATGATCTGACAAGGAAATGGTTGTGCTTTTGAGCGTTCCCTACAAACCAGAGGTGCTCTTGTTGAATGTCCTCACTAGGCTGCCCATTTACTCTTAGCAACACTCAACTGATATATTAAACACAAACATAATTAGGCTCAGCTGCTGGAGAAGAGTGCCAAATTTGAACAATGCATATGATATACATATGATACATACAATATGTAAAAAGTCATTAACAGTGATAAGGTAATTTCTGCATACTGATTTCCATAAACCAAAATAGATGTTTGACCATAAACTATAGATTTTGATTCAGAAAGAGTGGAATCCATAAGTGTCATGGCATATTCTGGCCTTTAACTATATTAAACTTCTTTTTTTCTTTTTTTTCTGCTTTTAATAGGTGTGTGTGTACATTTCCCCAATTTGCCTACTTTGCAGCAGAAGAGAGTATTGCACATGGGAAAAGACAAAGCAAATATGGTATTCAGGGTCCCAAGTTTTGACTAATTAAGGAGACCCAGATTTGGAAATTACTTCAGTGAGGTATTCTGTAATGTGTACCTACCTTTAATTAAAGCTGCAACAACAGCTGCAGGATTAGTTACTTGCTGCATCACTTTGGAAGAAAAGATTTCACTACTGTGTTTTTACATTTGTTTTTGCAATTGCAGAGCCAATTTCCACCCTGGTACTTACAAGAAGAGCACAACAGTGAATTCCAGCAAGGAAGAAAAACTGATATAATTCAAACTGCAGAAATAGATCAGAAGATTGCCTATTCCATAAATTCTGTTTCTTTTGGGCATAACAATACTATCCTGAGTCTAGAAAACCTCCTCAAGGCAGAAAGCTCTAGCGTCATACAGGAGGCTTCCTTACAAACTGTCATCTTCCTTCCAAAGCATATTTGTTTTCCACAATGCAAAGATCTTTCTAAAAGGAACCACTCATGCTTTTGAAGCAAATACAACGGCCTTACAACCATTCCAGGAAAACTGGAGGGGTACAGCAGTTTTTTGATGAAAGCACCAGAATTCTGGGAGAACTTTCCAAACCTTGTCAAACTGATTATCACCCTGATCAAAAATGACCCTCATTTGGGAATAATTAAGCATGTTTCACTTTCAGGGAGGAGAAAATAGTTGGTAGACCAGACACTTGCCATGCATAATATCACATAAGCCTGAAATTATGCACAGCAAGAGGGAACTACCACCACCTGGGAGGCTATTAGATAGAAGAGCACATTTCAATGATCAACTAAAAGTGAAGACAGTGCAGAAAACAGTTTTTATGCTAGTTTTGTTCTCTCAAAATTAAATTTAAATAATCTTTGATTTCCACCACTAGTATTTTTATCTTATCTACTCATTCTTTTCTTTTTTTAAAGTGATTAATGTTTTTTAAGCTTAAAATTTGGTTTCAGCGACATCCTTACAGAAGAAGAAAATCTGCTGAAGTCAATAAGCACAAAATTACTCCTAATAAACCTAACAGTATGCTCAACTTAACTGAAGGCAGCAGTAGAGCCATATGCTATTATTCTTCCTACTGTCTTGACACTAAGACTATGTTTTGCAAGAGAAAAGTAAACTACACACACTACTTTGGCATTTAAAAAACATGTAAATACGGACAGGAAAGTATAGTTTTGTTGAATAGCACTATTTTTATTCAAATGTTCTATATTATATTTTTCAGTAAGCTGATTTATTTAATTTGCATATTAGTGAGGAAAGTACCATTTTAAAGCTCAGTATCTCCGAACTATCATCGCTTTAATACAGAGTTCTTTTCATTCTTTCGAAGTCCTTAATAATCTTCAATTTCGGTAAATGATCGACTCTTACACAAAGTACCAGTGACAAGGTTCATGAAAGACACATATGCATTTGTTTTGAAGGTTAAAACAAACAGCTATAGCTGAAATATCCTGCATATTCTTGCTAAACAGGAGATTAAGTACATGGTAACATGACAACGCAGTGGATATTATGACACTGTAAATGGAGGCCAATGTCCAGTTCTGAGGCATCTATTATGTTGCAGGGTAAGTTATTGCTAGTTTGGGCCCATTCACGAGCATTGTATTCGCTTAGATGGTTCTCACCTCCTAAACTAACTCTGTTCAGAGGCTTATCTAGAAAGAAGTTGCCAATCCCTACAGTTACACTTCTCACTAAACATCTCCTGAGCGTGTCCAGGGCAGAGCCACCAAGAGGGCGCTTGCCCTGGGCAGACTACATTTAGGAGCTGGGTTGTTCAGTCTGGAGCAAAGATGGCTTCAGGGAATCTCACAGCAGTTCCTGGAACTTTACAGGGAAGTTCTTGAGGAGACAAAATCAGGTTCTTCACAGTGGTGGCAGGACAAAAGACAATGGTCAAACAGAAACAAGAGCAGTTCTGACTGGATAGAGAGAAACCCCCTTATTCCCACAAGGACACTCTAGCAGTAGAGCAGGTTGCCCAGAGTGGTCCAGTTTCCATTCTTGGAAGTTTCCAAGACCCAGCTGGATAAAGCCCTGAGCAACCTGTTCAGACACTGCCACTAACCATGCTTTAAGCAACAGGCTGGGCTGGAGAGCTCCAGCTGACCAAGGCTGCCACTCACTGATTCAGAGACATTCACTCCTATCACTGTCAAAATGAAAGCAAATTTTGCCACATTTGGTAGTAATTATGAACTTTGCTGTGAGGCTTAAAGAAAACAAACAAAGATTATAAAAAGTGAACACTGAGAAATAAAGGAGTTTTTCTGCTTTACTTTTCCCATTTTTGATAAGAGAAGAGTAAGTGGACTTTAATCTTCATACAAGTTCTAGGACATCAAAAACAACCTTTTAATGCATGTGTGCTGAAATTCAGGCATAAATGTAACGGAAGGCCTTTACTGCTAGTGCTCAGTAAGTCTGTTTTGTGAACCCCTGACAGTTTCGTTATCTCAGCATTACCACTTCTTTCACAAATATGAATTATTACTCTCTAGGTTATATATTGCAGTGTGTGTCATTTAACAACTCCTTTGCTATAAACAGTAAAAATACAGGAGTCCTCTACTAAAACTACTTCCTTAGGGCAGGCTTTACTAGAGACACCGACCAACAGGAATAATGCTGAAGACCTACCCTACACCGCAAGTGTATTGATTTCTTGTAATCTACATGCAGCTTACTTTGGGCATTACATGACAAAAATCCATATTGCTGTGCAGTGCTTTTGAATGTCACCACCCTTTCTCACCCCAAGAACAAAGAACCACATCTTGACAGAAATATTAATTCTATTTTCATTGACCTTTTCTCTGGTACTTCAGTCCTCTTTTTGCAAATTTCTGTTTTGGGGAGAATCTCCTTGTGGCACAGGCTCAGTGCTATCTGAGTTTGGCCTTTCTCAAAGAGCAGGCAATTCCAACAGTGCAGAAGGAGGATACAGGGCTGTGTACCATGCTGTTAGGAACAGGAGGCAGGCAGCAAATTGACTGGGTGAGTTTCTGGCACCATAAGAGACAAATTTAGTGATCAATGCAGACAACTTTCCCTCTAGTAAGCTATATAATATGTCCCACAAATTATTGTGGGTTTCTTCAATTATATTATGTTGGTTTTTATGGCTGAGGGTTTAGATCCAGTTTGCTGCAATTCACATTGACAGCTCCCTAGTAAACCATCTGTTATCCTTACTTTCTGGCACTGTTGCTCACACCAGAGTGCTTCTAAGACGAAAGTTAATTAATGTGGTATTAATTTTCAAAATTGACGACAGCCCTGAAATGCTTTGCACAACACATCCTTTCATTGCAATATGTACTTTGAAACCATTCTGAGTTGCACCTGAATATCTCAGGTCACCTGTGTGCTGGATGAATTGCTGAGGTCTCACAAAGCAGTAACAAATGCGAAGTCTTGCAATAAAGTGCCAAAGAGTAATATAATGAGGGGAGCCCTGCTCTGTAAATATAGCCTAATACAATAATATAAATAGTAATCAACCATCTGAGTATTATCCATTCTCGTACAATTTCTGTGGCAATATAATTGGAACAAATACTGAGATGATTTATACCTATGCAACATTCATGAAATTAATGTCACTACTTGTTGCATTGTCACTACTTGTATTGCCATCATAATTGACCCCCTGAGATCTTATTTAATATATTTAATTTGGCTCTACAGACACAGAGCGATAGACAACAACTATGCAGTGTACTTGGAAATGTTCTTTCATTATTGCATTCTTTAAAAGCAATTTAATTAACTACAGGGTGAAGTCTGGCACTTCATTATTACAGCACCTCAGAATCAGCTCTCCTAACCCTCACTATCTTCTTTTCCTGCTCCAGCTCCAAAATATTTCTACCGTTTATTCTGAGGATAGAAAAACACTGTCTCTCAGAACCAAGTACACCTTCTGTTCTGATCACCAAGCCTCATTTTATCATGTCACATACCACCTACAAAATCTAAGAATTTTAAAGTAAAAACTAACTTTATACGGAATAAAAATTAACTTTCAACATGTACATTAGCAGTCTTCAATAACCTCAACAGCTTCTCTCTGCAACAGGACGTCAGACAAGTTCAATACCAACAAAAAGTCATATAAATAAGTTCACTGTCCAGAAAGCATAAACTAAACTTCTAGCTATATCCTGCAATTCAATAAGAAAAACCAATTCAAACTATAAGAAAATTATGAAGGCAGATAACTACATAAGGCAACTATACAAATAGTTTTAACTGTGTTTACCTGTGTAGTCCACACGGTAAAGCCTTATCTGTTCTGTCCAAGACACACACACGAAAGATGTGCAGTAGGGGAACTTTCTAGCTATCAGTAACAGGTGAAAATGTTCTGATTCTGTCAGCAAAGAATAATACAACTGTAAAAACAGGAGCTCTGAGGAAGGATGCAATTTTACTTCGAAAAACACTGGGAAGATCAATTTTTACAATGAACAATCTTCTTAAAACTACATGAGAATTCTGCCCTTTGCTCAATTTGGCAACTTTTGTATAGCTTAGTATGTCTAAAAAAAGCAGATCAGAAGACCAGCATCAGCTCTTTGACAGGTGAAACTAAAACCAAAACAAAAATAAAGTTCTCTGAAATGTAAATAAGACTGTTTTCTCTGAAAAGTGAATGTACAGTAGCCTTCTGCATCATCTTTCAGACAGCTACGGCCAAGCTAGCAAGTCATACATACACCATCTTGAAGTGACGTCTTCTGTGTTACCTCTTCAAATAAAAGCAACTGGGAATTTTATCTTGCAAAACTTATGGGAGTGAGCTACATTAATTCTATAAATGTGATCTTTATCTATGGGTTTGGTAGTTGTTATTCTGGCTGAAGGATTACTAAGAACTCATCTTGTGCTGACCAAATTACAGGAGACACCACCTCACTCTGGCCAGCTGCAGAGGCAATAATTCCTCTGAAGCTTTACTTTCACACATGCAGAAGTGAGTGTCAGCAAGTCATGGCAACGAGAAGATGGAAGGGGATATTCCAGGAATTCTTCATGGGGACTTTCCAGAAAGCATTTATAAACCTAATCCTTGGAATGAAGGATCTGCAAAGAAACAGCTGCTGCCCAGTGCTGCCACATCATAGACAAGAAAGTATTTACCTAAATCTGCAAACAATTGTCATGCATGATCAAAACAACAAGCGTTCACAATGCTCAATTTTAACACTTTCCTTCCTGCTTGCAATGGTCTCATCAATAACTGAAATGCTTTTGGTATTTAGCAAGCAAGCTGTGTTTTGTCACTGAGAACAGAAGCAGACAGAGGTCCTACAAAGACATAAGACAGCACAGAAAATCCTTGGCAAGACAGAGGGAACGCATTAGGGACCTTACTCTGCCCTTTCTTCTCTTGCCATTGATATCACTGCTGTATTCCCACTGCCATGTGGGCTGCAGCTGGTTGGGTAGCAAGATCCTAATATTTGTATTTAGCTCTTCAGAACGTTCATCTTCAGTTGTTACATTGAGAAGCTGCCAAGTTTTTTCTGAGGAAGGCAAACAGAAAGGAAATGCCAGGATTTCTGACGGCCTACCACTCTGCTATACCACAATGGAAATTCACAAAAATAAAAGGTACTTCTCTAGCCTCCGGCTTTCTCTGTGATGAATTTCAAAGACTTGCTGCTTCAGAAATATTTTTTTTTTTATTTAAAGGAGTATTAACAGCTTCAATATGTGGGTTCTCATGGGATCCCTTAATATTTAGGGAATGTTTAGGCTACTTGAATTAATATTATAATGTTATGCTTTTTATTTTAAATTTGTTTATAAGTAGAAGCACTTATTTATTCATGTGTGCAGTATTTAGTGACTGCACAAAAACCAACAATGCACAACAGTGTGAAAAGCCTTAATTATTTTATTTAAAAGTGCCAGTAGTATGAGTTGACCACTGCAAGGTTAAAAGCTCTTTCAATACCTGAAATTATTATCTCATACCTGAGAACAAGGGAAAGGGACACCTCAAATGCAAGGGCAGTAGAGAGAAGGCAAAGGGGAAAAAGAAAATTAAAAAATGTACTAAAATTGTCCTTTCAAATTACTCCTGCTTAAAAATGCTCCTCATGCCATGGTAAACTAGATTTGACACTAATACTTCTAAGGTCTCTTTCTGTGATTTCTTTCAAGAAATATTTAAATGATTGACTGCTTATCAAAGGCCCAAAGTAAATGTATGAGATTTCAGCTAATCTAGGTAAGAATTCTAGGGAATATTTTGGGAGTTTGCCACCTTTAACAGTACATTTTGGTGGCGTTTCTTAGATTGGGAATGGACTGATCTTTTGAGTCAGTCTGCCTTCCCACTGCTTCACTTGGTTTCCTCAAGAATCCTGTATAAACATATTTTCAACACTAAACCCCTCTTCCTGAGAGTTTATGTATTGAAAAACACTAGACAGTGTATGAAACCCCACAATATTAATTAACATTTACAGGCTGTAAACTTTGATCTACATAACAAAAGCATTTCTTAAAGTATAGAACTTTGTTGGCATTTGTTAATTAGACACTTGGAAACAATGAAAGATTCTCTTCGTCAAAGGCAGATTTACAGGAAGAAGAGATGATTCACACCAACCTTTCTAGACCAGGAAGGATAACTTTGCTTTTAAGTTTGCTTATGCAAGAGTTGTATACTGTTTGTCATCTTTGAGACCTTAATAGTAAACTCATTTCTGAAACTAAATGAAATGGGAAGAGCTGAATATCTAATATTTGTATTTTATAAATAAGTTACATGTTTAAAATATCCTGCACAGGTTTCAATGCTTCTGCTACTTCTGCTAGTTTATATATATATATGTGTGTGTGTGTGTGGGTGTGGGTGTGTGTTTCAGACAAAAAAAAAATCCAGTAAAACATAACTACGTAGTTCAATTGTATAATACTGCCTGAAATCCCTCACTCTTACTTACAAGAATAAGTAGGTACAACAGGTACAATTTGCTCAGAAGAAGAGAATCAAAAAAGAAAGGCAGGTTCATACCACAGGAGTGGAAACAGTGCTGACTGACTCCACAGCAGATGTTGGAAAAGAATGGAGTTGGACGAAAATAAGCATCTCAAAAGCAGGAAACACTTATTTTTGCATTTCTTTGCACATGAAAAGTTTGGTGTATCTAAGTCAGCAGATAAACCTGATGTGTTTCAGAGTGGTTTATGATTTGGAAAGATAGACTTTGGAATGCCTACATGCAGTATGTTAAGCACAGTCCACGCTGATGGCCTATCAACATTTTTCGCATGTGGAAAAATAAAAGCATACAGATGTGGAAGATTTGTAAGCTGTGCAACTGTTAAGTCCATGAGTCTTATACCAGGGTGACCTTGCATCAAGTAAACACAAATTCATGCGAAGGCTAAAATTTTTTAACATGGAAGACATTGCATCCAAGAGAAAACAAATCTATTTTTGTAGGCAGTGCCAAATTGAAAAAAAAACAACAAACCAAACCAAATCAAAACAAATAAACAAAAAGGTTAAATCGTCAGATTTCAAATCAGTGAAAGGCTGCTGACCAGTGAGCATGACCTCATTATATAACTGATTTAATGACCTTAATACTGAGAAACAAGTCCTCATTAATCATCATCATCATTAATTGTTGAAGGTTAGTCCTCTATAGACAGTCAAACTTCTTCCAAAAGGTAGACTGCATAAGGAACACTGGTAGAGAAAGTGTTTCAGAGATAAATGTAGAAGAAAAAGAGGAATAAAAAATTGGGAGTCCTTGCAGAAGACATTGTTATATGTCCATAGAACGCCAACTGAGACTAGAACCAATTCTGGTTAGAAACCTCCTCTAGTTCATGCTCTAGAGAAGATAATACCAAAGTGAAGAAACAAAGCCTCAACAGAGGCTCCAGTTAGTATTTGGAAAGTAGTGGCATAATTTATTTGTCTTTAGGTTAAAAAGGTTAAGAAGGACCATTACAGTCTACTGTAATAGAGTAATATTTGTTGCAGCTGCAATTAGCAGACCTGGATGTTTTACATGCAAGACAGCAAAATAATTTTGCTGTTGGTCATTTTTAATTAAACTTCTGAGTATCAGGGAAATAATGCTCATGGCCACAATTCAAAAAACACCTTAATGACCAAGTTGGTTGCTCAGCTTGACTTCTGAAAGGAAAGCCAACATTAAGAGTCAATTAATACAGAAACGAAGGCTAATCACATATTTAGGGAAGGGTAAATGGGAAAACACGTTTTCAAATATTGCTTATTTCATCCTTTTTCAAAATACAGCTTTTGTAATCAGCTTCATACATGTGACTGAGAATCAGTAATAGACACATGAGGTATACGCACTTAAGGACTGGTTATTGGTCAGATGTTTAAAGCAGTTCTCCAATGAAAATATTTTGATTTCATATATTTATAGCAGCTTGTCAGGCTCAATGATACTAAAGATTTTCATACTGCTGTCACAAAAGTGGAAGCAAACCCACTATAATTTACATTTATTATGGCCTATTTCTGTTACCCCCTCTCCCTTCCTTCTCTCACTGTCTTCACCTTACCTTCACCTTACCTTCTTCACCTCTTCCCTCTCCTTCCCTCTACCACTTCACTCCTTTAATTCTTTCTTTCTCCCTTCCTGTCCTTTTTCCTTCTTTCAACAGAAGAACTTCAAACTCATTTAAATTTGAGACTGGAAAATAACCTGATATTGGATACTGAATGTGGGCTTAAAATGGTTTCCTACGCATTTTATACAAGCTTAAAAATACTCCCCTTTTTATTGCACATTTTATGGCTATACCCTTATGATACTCACAATAAAGCTTTTGCTTCCTGCTACAACTACTATTTGCTTCAATGCCATTAATTTCAAATTCTATAGATGTACCTAAATATGTTTAAGGAGGTCAACACAAGCAGTAATATGGTTAGGGTAAACCAGAAAAATAAAGAACACAGGCTGTTTAAAATTACTGGTCACAGGTCAGCGATGCGTCAGCACAAAGGAAAGCAAGTGATTCTCTGGTATAAATAAGAGAGGATGAATAATGAAAAGTTTCTGCAGGGTTTAGCTCTGCCAGATTCTCTGTTCACCTTTGAAATTTTTCCAGTTTAGCTATATGAGATAGCAAAATGCATTTATAAGTAAAAATAGCATGCCTGGACAACACCTGTAGTAACATTTATGTTGCAAAAAAGCAACAGCAATGATGTCAGATCAGTATTCTGAAACATATACTACAGACATAACATATGCCTGCATAAGTCCATATGGCACATAGTTACATCTGAATGCCAGTAAACAACCCAATCAGATGATTTAAACTATTTACTTTTTAAAAGGTGCTGCCAATTGAGCAGGAACCTTCCCTGATACTCATGAGAAGCAGATTACACCACCTGCTCATAGAGCAACCACAGCTACTCGTGCAACATATTGCTAATGACTGTGTGCTGGCAGACTGCATTTCCATTTCGCCTATTTTAAAGACAAGTTTTGAAACTAATTAGTTAATTGTTGTCTGCAAATCATGTTCAGATCCTCAGGTGAAATCCATTACCCTGGCATGATGGATTATTTATTATAGATTAAATGAAAAAGGAAAAAATAACTGCAGACTAGTCAGAAAGCATTGGCAGAATGTCCTAAAGATAAGAAAAGATTAATCTTGTTAATAAGTAATTATGTGCAGCTTTTCAGGAAGAAAACAGATTCAAATTTTTATGCACAATAACACACGGAGCAAGATGTCTGAAATAGTAGGAAAGCAATTATAAAAACCCTGCTCAAACCTCCTGTGAAGCAAACTGAAATGAAGAAGATAAGTAATGCTGCAATTCTTGTAGCCCCAGTGGAGTGAATAGTGAATTGGAACTAAACAAGGTACTAAACAGAATTTAATTCTTGAATGAAATGCAGCACTTAAAAAATAAAAGAATTACAAGTAAAATTATTACTAAAGAGTTATAATTTCAGTACCAATGCTAGCCTTTAAAAATACTGTATTTATAAAAATTATTTCAATTTTTAAATCCTCTAAAAGTTTTTTAAGTGAAACCTGACAATTCTTGTCCGAGCATGAATCTTCCACAGGTAGTGAGGCATTTGAGGGAGTTGCAAGTCAAGGGATAAGAAAGCGAATTCAAAGACACAAGTTAAAAAAATTTAAAGAAACATTTCTTTCTTATTTGTTTCGACCAGGTTTTTGCTCAACTGATCTTTTGCCTCTATGTGAGCTGACTTTTGAATAACCATCTTTGTCAAGCAAGAAACCATACAGCTTAAGAAGTATCTTGGTGACACTATTATTTTGTAAATGCAGTTAGCACCAGCTTTCACTGATCTGCATACAGCTCTTCCACAAGACCATAGAAGTATTAATTCATCACTTGCAATTTAATACTGTAATTATGCAAAATCAGAGGAAAGATTATTTGATCTTTGCGATAAAGCCTGATCAGGTATTTATAATGCTCCATCTTTGCTATCTACTACTCCTTCCATTTAAATGTAAAAGTTTATTTTTAATGGTTACAAGTTTATTATGTGTATTCATAAAGTTTGTTCTTAAATCGGAGCCCTAGGCGACTTCCAGGACACATCTGGGGAGGAGCAGACACGCAGCCAGGCTGCAAGACTTCCTTCCGCGATCCGGATTCCATCTGCCTTAGCCACAGATGGGCACCGTCATCTTATGCTCATGGTCTGCTCCCCTCATTTATCTCATTCTCACAAGGATAGGATGCATACTGAAACACTCGTTTAAGAATCATTAAAATGAACAATTATTCAAATAAATGAGTTATCACTGCGCAAGTAACTGAACCCTTTATACACAATTGAGCTAGTGACCAACATGGCAAGTTGATAGGGTTTTTTTAACGGGTAGAAGAGAAACATGCTATCACAAGTCTTCCACTCTACAGCTTAATGTATGTGAGAGCATTCCTCTTTCTACAAAATGTTCCTCCTAATGTGCATCGCATGCCAGTTCACACACACACACCCCCCTAACCTCCACTTGGGTAATGATAATCAGAGATCTAATCAGGAAGCCTGCTGAACATCTGCAAGAAATGCAAAGCTCCTGCTAGAGCAAGGCGGTATCCTTCAAAACGTCACAGCAGATATCTGGATTTAAGAATGGAGGAAGAAGAAAATCAGTCTCAGGGACACCTACTGAATCAAGGGACTTAAAGGGTTAAAAAATGAATTGCTTGCTCAATATTCATTGCGCTTACCAAGCCGATAGGAAGGACGTGGAGGGAGGATGCGAGACCATTGTTAAGGGGAAACAACCGTGAACAAAGATCCTGGTTTCGGACCCTAAATCCAGCTCAAACTAACTTTGAGGTTTGGACTTGGACCAGAAACCCACAGAGCACATGCAAGAAGGCAGGGTGAAAATTTTCAACCAGAGGAAGACTCCTTACTTCATCTGAGGAAGACTTTTACTTCATCCCAGAGACCCCTGCCCACGACCACTAGGAGGCACTGCGCACGTGCGAGCCTATGGAAATGACTTTCTAGTTCATTATAATACAAAGCGGGGATAGGTCGTGAATATGTATACACGTATTGTGAAACCTAACGCATATGTAACTTGTAACCTGATATACGGTAAGCTAAACACCACAGGCGGTGCGCATGCCTTTGGAGGAGCGATCCCCTATGCGCCCGGCGCCGGATTAAACACACCTACTTTACAACTATCGGAGTTGTGGAGTCTTTCCCCGCATCACTACTGCAGCTCTTCAGTAGCTTTCTTTGCGAGATTCGCTGCCTATTTGTGTCAGTGAATCCCCTGCAGCCACAAAACATTCCTGTGTTGAATATCTGTGTACCTCTAGGGTATACAGGCTAGGAAATGTGAGGGGCGAGGAGGAAAATTCACTTCTTTTGCCATCAAAAGCAGAACCTTCTAATAACAAGGAGCAAAAACAGAAACACCACTGACCAAACCACCCATGGATTTACATTAAGGCATGTTCTGTTGACAAATTGGCTCTGTTGGAAAATGTGCCAAGCATGCTAATAGGTAAATATACTAGATAACTTTAGTTGTTTGAAGTAAGGATGGAGATGAGAACCTGCAATACACATCTGTGGAGGAGAGGTGAACATTTTATTCCAAGGACACTTTGTAAAGTGTTGCTTTTCAATGCAAACTAGTGCCTTTCAAATAAATATTTATTCTTACAAAGTACCTCTCAGATCTCAGAGAACACCTTCCCTTGAGTAACCTGCCCACTCCAAGTTCATGCCAGAAAGCCTCTCGACATACCAGAGTGCTATGCTCCCTGTGCATGTGTGCATGCCTGGAATTCACACTTTCCGTAGCACAGTGTGTACATGTGCATGTAGAGGATTGCACACACGTGCACATACACTGACTGAAAAAAATATACTTTATTATTTGACTATTTCCTTTAGATAAAAAGTTTCAAACTAGCACTGTATTGACAAAAGAAAAAAAGAGCAATCATTTCAGATATAATAATAGGGCAGCTTTTATCCTTTTTTCTTGCTCACTTAAAAAGGCGTATATCTTTTCCTGATCTTCAGAGTCTTTCCCTGTAATTCTGAATCTGCTTTCAGATGTTGGTGCTGTATGCACTCACTCAAGATTTGAAGTACAACTGTCAGGAAGGAATTTTTCAGAGAGTTTATAATTTTTGGTTAACTGCGACCAGCAGTTGGTACTTAAAAAAATATTCCAGTCTCTTTTAATCTTAGAAATGCAATAGACATAATTTTCACTGACACAGGAACAATTTTTGCAATGAAACAAGAGCGTTTGCTGAAATGCAACCTAAATTAGAAACACTATTTCAAGTGAACAAAAAAAAGTTATTTTCTTGTTTCTCACTGATGCATAGAGGAACATTGTGAGAAAAAAGTGACATCAGAACATGGGCAGATAATGGGGAAGCAAACAACTCCATTTCGTATTTAGATATTACTGAAATATTTCTGCTTGAATGCTTTCAAGCAAACAAACAATCTCATGGACAAAACAAAAACACGAAAGGTTGGCGGAAAATATGAAGTTTTAAACCACTGGAAGCACCTGAAAAAGGTAGATTTCAGCTTAAGCTCTTGAACTGTGTTCCTACCCCTAGCACAAGTACCCCAAACCATGTATATGTCTTCACAAATCACTCTGACATAATATTCATATTTATAGATGAGGAGTCTGTGTTCTACAAGGAATTTGTATACACGTCTTCCAAGTCCTAAACCAATGTATTTAATCACAAAACTTTTATATTTAGCAAAAATAAAAACATACAAATGAAAACATATTTATTCAAGGATGTAAAAGACCTCTGAAGGCATACAAACTCAGAGAACTAGAAAAACATGTAAATCACTCCCATTTTATCCAGTTCTAGAAGATATTAGCATAGAAATATATTTTTAATAGAGTAATGTTATTTATGACCTCCTGAATCATACCTGGCACAACTAAAAAACCAGAAACTTACTGAAGGCTGCTTCTACTACTTCTCATAAAAAACTGTGGAAGGATTACTAGAAAAAATTAGCATCTTTTTTTAAATTTCTCTTAAATTCACACGTAAGTGCGCACAGAAAGCTTTTCCTCTGTAAAGCACAAACCATTCCATAAATGCAGGAATAACATATTGCATCTATTTCTATCTGGGAAACTGAACACATACAGGGTGTGTGTGTGTGCATGTCACGCTGCTGTCCTGTGCAGGGCCACCTGAGTCAGCCCATTGCTAATGAGCTTTGCCACTCGAAACAGTCTAGTCACGCTAAGGTGATGCTCCGAGGAGGTGAAGACACCCTGCTCCTTGCAAGTGCCCCTGTGCACTGATCCCTGCTGTGTGAGCAGATTCTCAGAGGCCAACAGCCAGTGCTTGTGGAGAGGCTGAGCATCCCAAGGTCCTTATGAAAGCAACCCCTGCAGCTACGTATCAGCCTGAGCCTCACCTCACCCTCCAGTCCTGCATTTAGAATTCTCTGCACCTTCTCTTTTGGCTGACTGTCATGCTGAGTGATGAGATACACAAGCAGAAAGCTCAAGCAGGCTTGGTCTGGACTTGCAACATGGGTTTCCTTAAGCAAATTCCATCATTTAGAGAAAAGTGATTGTCCAAAAAAAAACTTATCTCCTGAGCAATTATGAATTAGTTACCCAGAAGTGCTGACGATAAGACTAGTACCCACATGTTTTAAGGTCAGATTTATTCTTAGTATCAGCTCTTCTCCATATCTGCAACACTGTCAGGCTTGTGTTGTGCAGGGAGTCAGATGTCATTATCATTACAGTCCCTTCTGCCATCAAAACCTGTGAATCTCAGTTTTATCAGCCTCTGCTGATTTTGCAGTCCAGAAATGGCTACAAAGGTAAATAGGGACAGGCCGAACAAGCTTCGAGTGTTTAAAAGATACAAACACTGAACACAGGCTCATGTTTAACCATCTCTTTTTCAAAACAACTTCCAGTAAAATCACTTAGAAAACCGTATCTGGAAAGGAAAGCAACGACAAGGCTCATGAAGAGAACACATGAACACAGTACAAGCAGCGGCCTATAATCAAGAAGTACAGAAGATTGCTTTATACAAAAAAATTGCATTCATTAAAATACCAGAATAACTGCTAATCTGGAGGGGAGATCATGTCTCTATAAATGAGTGCAAAACTAAAGCCCTGCCACTGGGATTTTGTGGGCAATGAACCTAAAGCACAGGAATTCTCACTAGATACAGTGCAAAGAGCCACTCACTTCAAGTTCCCAACGCACAGAGCACGAACCCCCAAGCACGCCTAAAAAACACCAAGGAAGCAAAAACTGCAGATTCTGTGAAACACTGAGGAATATTTCACAATTTGAAAACAAATGAAACATTTAAATTGAGATTTTCTTGGGTTTGTGGTTTTGAACAAATTTGAGAACAGAAGGAAAAAAGCATGTACAGTTTATTACCATTAAAAGCCTTCCTGGACAACCTGCTGACCTTCAAGAGCCAACCATGACTTTGAAATTAATTAAAGTGTCCTAAGTGAAATACCATTCTCAATTTCCATAATGCATTAATTTAGTTAACTATGTTCATAATTACAATGAAAGATTTTTGGCATACATCATATTCACAGGTGTTCTGCATCTCAGCCTGTGGCAGCTGCTGACAGCAAGCTTTTCAGTGAAATTCCTCTGCGTGTGTGTGTATTTATTTATATAAATATTTTGTAACCTGTTAATACAGATTATTTAAAAATATTTAATGTCAGTTTTTACTTCTTTTTTTTAACAGGTAAAGAGATTTCTCTTATTTTGTTTCTACATTTTATAAGCATAAAATTGATCCAAAGAGAATGCTTTACACTTTTACTATTTCAGGCCAAAATCCAATTTAGAGCCACAGATCAGCAATTCAAAAACAAAACCAGAATAGTTCAGTGCTTATTACTTACACTGTAATTGCTTCATTCATAGCTGTTGAAAAATAAAAGATACAAACCAGTGTATTTTTACTGTAATTTAGGACAGTCAGTGGAAGTCACTACATTAGAAAAAAAAATAAAGTACTAGACTATTTTTAATTTTCATGTTACAATGCTTTCTATATTTCCAAATTTCTCCTCCCTAGAGAAGTAGCTTAAAGTCTAGTCAAAGTGATTTCTTTCATAATCTTCAAATATTTAGCATAATTATCAGAAACATATCCACTGTTAGGACAGCAATGCCTCCAATAGGCATCAACAAGAAGCTGTTTTGTACCATATCAGGGATTTCTTTTCTTTAGGGAAAATTTTAGATTCTTGACACAGATTCAGCCAAGACTGATCAAAGAGACTGGCTAGATTCTGATCTACTGAGTAAGGAAAATCACGCTTAAACCTATGTCTATTTCTTTTTGCACACACTATATACATTATGAATCCCCACACACGCCGTATGACAACAAGCAGCTCTGGCCAAGTTCCATTTGAGCTTTTAAAACTAGAAAGTCTGTGTGAACATCAGTGTGAAATGAAAGGCAGTCAGCAATGCCACCGTTACTTCTTTAAAACAAGTCACAAAGATTTCTGTATTTGCAATTAAAATGCCACAGCTTTTTGTTTCTCATTCAGTATCATATTTCCACAACAGGTAACTATAACTGTGCTACTAGAATGTTTCAGCAAAAGTGCTTAGCTGGAAATCCCCCAAAATCTTTAAACACCTAGCTTTTTGTGGTGTTTTCAAACTAATTACATTCTACGGAAAAAAGTCTGACAAGGATCATCTTCTAATGATGCTTTCAGATAGAGTACTCAGCTTTGCAACATCAGCGCCTGCATTAAAATACTATTATTACGTATTTCAGAAATTAGATATTTTCCCTTTTCAAATTATCTGTATTTTTATGCGCAGTCTACTACCTTAAAAACAGATAGCTGGGTTATGAAGTAGACAGTAACACATTAAACTGAAATGCTTTCTTCTTTTATTTTATATCTCAAAGGGCTACTTTGTGTAATTAAATTTAGCAAACAACCTCCTTAGACAGTATGAGCAATGTCTCTCCACAGAATTTAGCAGACTATGAAATTCTGATCCCTAGAATTTTTTGAAACACCACTAAGAAAATTCAAAATAGATACATCTATCTGTGTACACACCATTTTGTATCAACATGTCATAACTGTCCATTTCTCGAGGTGATTGTTTTGTTTTAATTTAAGAATATGGAGCATTTAAAAAATAAAATCCATAAACTATTTTGGACAGTTCTACCACAATAACTAAATTCCAGATGTTTGCTTCTTACTGGTTTTTCTCTGGTTTTTCTTACTTGCATGTCAGCATGCATGAAAAAGTGCATGTGTGCTTTTTGCAATACATTTTGCAATCTTTTTAAAGCCTTAAGAGTATGAATTGAGAAACTTTTCCATGGAATTTTCCTCACAGTGTACATAAGCTCAGTAAACATGTGTAATGTGGCAGAATATAATAAAGCCTGTATCCCCCATATAAACTGTTAAGGTTTGCTAGCAGAGGACTTCGCCATTTTGGTTGAGACCGTTTATAGGAAACTACGGAATAAAATGTTCTTTGACAGACATTCTATATTGGCAGAATCTGTTCTTGCCCTTTATGTACCAAGATGATAAATTAAGTCTTGCTCTTGTATTTCTTTTGAAGGGACCGGCCTATCTTCTAATATTCATATGTGCATCCATCCCACTTCTGCGGGACCTGGGCCTGAATGCAGGCATCAGTAAATGGATGGAATAGCATCTGGGGAAAGGAAAACATTCCATCGGTTTCATGGCTTTGCTTGGATTTCAGATATTCAGTTATTCAACACAGTTTTTATTTAGAATAAAAGAATTCCAGCAGTCTGCTTGGACACATATTATTCTTTTTTTAGTTGCTCACAGTGGATGCAATCATGTGACGATGTAGCTCATTTTGGACTACAAATGTACTGTGGCATGATTTAAGAAAAAGAGATTAATTAAACATTCAAAATCAGCTCCTTAATGATATATGGCCATATCCCTAGCCATCAATCCTGCAAACATATGCATGTTAATTTAATAGAACCTCTCATGTACACAAATTACAGTATTTAAATCCTCCCAGAATTAGGGATCTAATTTTGCTTGAAGAAAAAAAAAAAAAGTGTCTTCTTTGAGCAGATATTATATTCAGATATTATATTTCTGTCTCTCTGCCCTTTACTAAATATCACCCCAAAAAATTCTTGTCAAGTTTAAATAGATGTATTGTTTGATAAAATGAGATGAAAATCAATTGTGTATACAAGTCACGGCTGCAATTAAATAGCCTACTGTCATTTCTGATATACAACTGCTCGATCTCTAAACTTTGTATTTTTTTGCCAAAAACATCAGTAAGACAGTCCTGTTCAGAAAATATACCTTCCCAACATTTAATGTCAGATATGCAATTTATAATAAAAATCAGAACCCTGGCAACAAAATTGATTTGACTAGCAATTCGAAAGCATTGCTGTGTTTCTAACATCATGTTGGTGTTTTACAAGTTCTTACTGGGAGTGACAGAGGAGACGGAAAAGACACAAACACTGTACTGCAAGCACTGTCTTCAGGTATGCTGACTGGCACCCTCCAGGGCAGCCACATTTCTTTATTGACCTAAGAGGGAGATATTATTCCCAGATGTCACACCTGGAACTGCTTTCCAGAAAGATGCCAGAAGTGTCTAGAGCAGGCAGCAAATGTTCACCTCTGTCTGAGGTGCACAATGAAAGGAGAAAGGGCAGAGGAGATAGGGCTGTCCAAGGGATAGAGCTGGAGAGGGGGGCAAAGAGGGAGGGAAAGGAAAGAGGAATTACGACCAAAAATGTATGGTTTCCTGACATACTGTAAGTATGGTCACTTCAGTATGCACAACTTTCGTGCCTTACTCCCACTTCTTTGATACAGATTCTCAGGGAGTTACTTCTGATCACTGGTCACCACCACAGAGTAGAGCCCAGCTGATTCAAACATCGGTGCATCTGTGTATGTTTTAAGCTGTCCCCTTCCACATGATGTTCTAAGACTCCAGTAACCTCAGGATGCCAGCATTTTCACCCTGGGTGCAGGCTCCAGTGTTATGGTCTCTCAGAAGGTCTAAACAGTGTCTAGCTGCTGCACTTGATTTTAATAAGAATCAATTGAAAGGACTGGCAGGGATCCCTGCTCCTCTGACATGCCTCTTTCCCAGCACCCAAGAACAGCACATCTTTTCCTTCCTTTGTTTTCCTTCGTCCAAAAAGCACCTGGAGCTCTGGCTTTGAAAGGCTCTTATGTGCACACAGAAGAGTTTCCTGAGCTCTCAAGAACTCACTACAAAGACACTGTTTAACTCCTCTAACTTCAAGACAAAGTACAGAGCCTTCACTCGGCACGGAAGTCCTATAACGAGAGATTGCAATATCCTATCATGGCACTTCAGATCTGGACTGAACTTTCATCATTAAACTTACGCATAAGAAATCATATCGTATGACTAATAAGATTTCTGGCACAAGTGGCTTACTGGTATTCAATAATCTAGAATTCATTAACAGAATAGATGATGATATTACTGCAATAATATTGTACATCATAAAATCCATTAAAAAATACAGCGATAGTACTGTTGCTCACATTATGCTAAAACATAAAATAGAGTTGATAGCAAATAAATAAACAGATAGAAGAATCAGTCTTAGTTCCCAGTTTCATCTCTATGCTTAGTCTTCTCATTTCAAAAGTATATCCTTTGAGCAAAATACCATAGTTTTTGTTACATTTTAAAGCAACTTTCTGTAGACTTCTTAGAGTATATACTGCTGTAAAAATTATGGGCTGTATTTTTAGGCCCATCCTCAGCAAACATAGGTTACTGATATCTATTAAACATATTCTATGCAGCTACACAGGCCTGCCTATTATTTAACAAAAAAACCCACGCCCTTAAGAGTGACTTTTCAGGCAATTATTGCATGCCTGTGCTAATCCACCATTAGTCAGTGACAGGAAATTATCAGAACAACAGACAGCTTCAGATATTACTGCGCTCTGTCATGCTGGATGGAGACCTAGTTGCTTTGACAAGCAGTACCTCCCTGGCATTTGAAGCAAATCAGTTTTGCTGGCTTGACATTGTAACTTCTGTTTGCTGCCTCTGATGTCTCTTATCAAAAGGCACAGCACATTACAGGGGAATTCTGCACAGCTTAAGAAGAGCTTAGTCCCTTAGTGGGCATTTCTTGAGAAAGGTCCCACTGGGAATCAATTGTCTTCTGTGCTGGTTATTTCATCTCATCCTCAATATTATTTCTGGGTCATCAAGCATCAAAAGCCTAAAGAAAAACACTAACTACAATGCCTTCTGTGGGCTGATGCCACTCAGATTCACCTGAATTCAAAGGTGATGTCTTAGCACTTTACCTAGTGCTTAAGCCATAAAGGGAATTTATTGAGCTGAAGTGCAGCCCTCTTGGCAAAGAGTGCCTGCAGCTCCAGGAAACAGCACGAAAATAAGGCTGAGATGTTATATCTGCCGTTTGAACTGAAGGCACACCTATTTGGCTACCTGAACACACAATCCTGTGCTACTGTTCAAGCCTGATTGCTAGTGGATGATGCAGACCTCAAAGTTTTCTTTTCATCTCTAAGAGATACGATGCATAACTTTTCATATTATCCTATCACCCAGCTTCGTCTCTGACAGCAGGATCACTGGCAGAAGTGAAAAGGCCTGAGGAGATCTGGTGCTTCAGTTAGCAAAAAAATCCCTGGATAAAAGACGCACCAAGAAGCTTTCTGAAGGCAGCTACATGCCCACATGCCTTGCTGGGGAAAGCAGGGGTCACCATGGACTCTGTTTTTGAGAAATCTGTTCTGGTTCCCTCACACTGTACATCTTCTGGGCAGTCAGCGCAAGCACTCCAGACCAAGAGACAGAACTGGTTAAGACAACCTGCTCTTAGATAAGGTCTGAGAACACCCTGTATACATCACACCCTCCTTATCTGAAGCTTAGAAATGCTTCATGCTTTTACAAATATATTTGAAAAGTAAGCACTACAAAGCTACAGTTTGCAACTTTTATCAGGGAAGTACTGATGTTCATCAGAAGTTAGTCTTCATAACTACAAATGCACAACTGTAATTTTTATCATAACCTAAAACCACAGAGGCAAGAAAATAAAAAATGGCCCCTACTTGCTCTGAGTACTGTTTGCTAATATATAATACTCTCAGGTTTTTGGTTTATAACCGTATCTTAAAAGAAAAAAAATGTGATTTATATTCATTTAATGCTCAATGTGTCTCAGTAGTCTCATCTACAAAACCGCAAACACTTTGGTTGTGTTCTTTGCTGGCTAAGGATAAAGGAGAGCATGTAAATTCTGAATCTACTGTTTATATTGTAGTAGTGGTATGTCTGTACTGGCTAACACCAATAAGGAAGACTACGACACCAGTAATGTGCATGACATACAGACATGCAGTGGAACATAACAGTGTTTACTGCTTCAGAAAAAAAAATCTAAGTTATGGGAAAAGATAACAAACAAGGGCAAGGAAAGCAGAGATAGCTAGTTTGGTTGCTTATAATTCTGTATTTATAATGCAAATAACACTACTATAAATTCAGCTGGTTTACTGATCAGTGAGCTGTATACTGAAAAATTATTAACTGTTGATCAAGCAAGCCATGACCAGATCTTGCTTTTATTTATTTTGAACAGCTCTATTGAGGTGAGTCATTTTATGGATGTCTGCAGATCCTACAGTAAGGTAGCAAGTTCAGCACCAGTTACACCCTGTTATGGCTGTTATGGCCAACGCTTCCTTCCTTCCAAAGATAAATTACAATAGCGTTTTAAAGAGCAAAAGCCCTCTGAGGTCTCAGGCATGTTGACAGCATTTCTGAGAATGTGGACTTTAACTCCTCTTGCAATTTTATTGTATCTTTATTAGAAAATGGTTATAGACATACTCTATCAACAGGCTAAAACAGAAGGCATGATAACACTGCTATCTATGGCGAGGTCTGCACTTCGTTTAAAGAGGTAAATAATGAAGTGTACTTTGACCCTTCTATCATCTGTACTGGAATACTTGCAGTACTCACCAAGGAAAATAATGCAGCATTAAGCAAATCGTTCTGAAATAATTACAAGTGAAGTAGATGCCTGTACTTAGATCTGATATGTACAGAAACTTAATACATGTAACTCACTGGCATGCAATCCCACTCCTTTCAAACAGAAGAATGGGAAATTTTGAGCTTTTTTTTGTTTTGCCAGCACTTCTCCACTTTCTATGTAGATTCCATCACACTGTGTTACACAAATACTGATGCAGTATTGCAGGTATCTGCACACCAAGCTATGCTCATTTAAAATTCTACCACAGACAATATAATATTTTAGTTTCCAAATTCTGATATATAAAAAATTCAAAGTTCAAAATGACCCTAAATGTGTCCCCCTCAGAGCATCACTGGCTACGCTGGAAAGCTATCATGAGTTCAAAAGCTATGCTAAAACTGCGAAAGATTAAAAAAGGCTTATGGATTTATGAATGTGAAGTGATTAAGGCTATAGTTCTTCAGGCAAGATAGTTTCGTGGCTGAAAAAAAAAAATAGCAAAATGGAGATCTCTCCAGGAGAGGAATTCAGACAAACAAAAATAGCACTTCAACATTATCAGTATTTTTTCAACAAGCAAGAAAAGGAGAGGGACAAAACCGAAACACACTAGTCTGGGCACTGAAAGAAGCGTTTTGCCTGGGCAAAATTTTTAAAAATCAACGGTTTTGTATTTATAGCATATTTTGATCTGTAATTGCTTCAGCATAATGTAATACAAAGTTATTGCTGAATATGATAAAGAACACTTTAATCTACTGAATGTGCAAAAAGCATAAATGACTTCTTAATGGTACTTTTGTTTTGACTAACAGAGATTTATGTCAATGAGAGAAAACGTTTTAATGAAAGGAATTGCTCCAAAGCATATGTGTATGCTTACTTCTCATATGTATGTGAATGAGACAGACATTAATAAAGAAATACAGCTGTCTGTAATATCTAGCCTTTAATCTTCCCTATTCCATTTTTAAATTCATCACTGAGGTGTGGTATTTTGATAAAACATTAGCACAGTTATGGCATAAAAATGGCAATACCTATAAATTATTTAATTACATCTTTTAATTCGAGTTTGGAAGATGCCAAAAGTCTTGCAAAGATAGAAACCTGTGAATAAAAAACTACCACAACAAATTAAAAATTATGTTCTCAAAGATTACCACTCCCCAGGCTCCGCACTCTGCTTGCTTTTCAGTTTTGGATCCTTCCCACGTAACAGGAGTGCTACCAGGAAAAAATGTGGGTTTCATGTTTAGCACAACTGCACGTAAGAATTGCACTTCACAGGAGTCCCAGGTTTTCCAGATTACAAAACTGCCTGCAGATGTGTCCCACTGATGGCACTCCTCCCTGCCTGCACTGTGAGTGCACTGCTGTGACTGCTCTGGGACTACCCTTACATGGGGGTAGGACAGCAGAGAGAGAAGAGGACAGGCAAGTAAAATAGTGTGAAGACACTGAAGGCAAATCCAAGTAGAGAAAATGCCTGAAATAGTTACTTGTTGTGAGCAGCACTACTTTGTGACCACAAAAAATTGGGACACACAGTAGCAACAAGAGCAAGATGTGTCCTCTTCCAATACATGGCATGGACTCTGTGCGATTAGAAAAGCTGGGACATGATCTCACCTTCTGAAATAAATCTATCACAAACTAAAAACTATGTTTTACCTGAAAACCATACACATGCTGGTTTTCAACTATCAGGAAGTCTTTTAACAGAAGTTGAGAGGAAGTTAATAATGAATTCACCCTTCAGCAGAGCAGCTGAACCAAAAGCCACCTGCTGAAATCCTTGTGGAGCAGAATATCTTGACAGGGAAAATGCTGCCTATGTGTTTTCAGCCAGCAACTGAGTATTTCTAGGTGTTACTCTCATCTTAAAAAATTATATCCACTGATTATCAAACACTTTATAGATAATACAGAAAATGTCTGACTGGGACAACTACTGCATTTATCTATTCTGTCTCCCTGAATTGAGCAGATCGATCTGGTTTTTACAAACAAAAAAGTGCAGCCCCTCTCTCATCTGCTTGAACCGATGCAATTAGTGAGCTAAGGCAAGAATTGTCACAAGCACGATTCATTATCATTGTCCCAGTCTGTGTTCAAATTGTATTTAAAATAGCTAGCAAAGAGTCTTAGTGAAAGAGTAATAAAAGATTGCTCAACACATCCATATTCTACAAGTTTTTTTCTGTATAGAAACATTACTCTTCATATAGGCATGTAAGAATTTGATTTTCTTTCATAGTTGACTGCAGCCAATTATTATTGTATTATACACATGACCAAATGAGATTAACAGTAAATAATAGTGAATTAATAATGAACAATAATGAATAATGAATAATTAATAGCAAATAATAATGAATTAATAGTGAATATTTTTTTTCCGTAATACACAACCTTTCACTCTTGCTTGAAACAACACACAACAAAATTAAAAGGAAAAAAAAAGTAAAACGAAGTATTTTCCTTTTTATATATTCGTAAAATGAATCAACTGTTTTTATTTGACTAGGTCCACTGCTTTAGAAAACAATGCAGGCATTACATTTTGTACGTAAGTCCCTCTCACAAGAATTCAAAGGAAAACCTTTTCGGCTAAGTGCTTACCTACAGTGTGTCCAGCAAGACTAAAAACAAGTTGCACTTGTTTACAGTGTATAATGTAATTCTTTCCCAAGGGTCCAAATTTTGCAACTTTTCTCATTAAAAACCCCAATCATGGGTATTTCAGCAAAAACAACTGCCTTTTTTTATTTTCCAAATTATAATGCACTAACCATCTAAATTTTTATTTAAGCTTTTAAGCAATTATATTTTTAAAAAATTCTTAGAAACATCACTGACTTCATGAACCCAGACTTACAACTGCTAGACTATTTGAATAAAATAATACCACTGAAAAGTATTGCATATTTTTTGAATAATGTGTAACTTCATACATTCCATCATAAATCCCAAAAGTATGTCAGGAAAGTCTAGGTGTTTTCTGGCCTGTGCTACAAACCAGAAACCCTGGGGTTGTCTAAACAACATGGTTCTTTAAAAAACAGGTTTTAATGTTCTCCAGGAAGAGCAGATCCTTATTTGGGTATTAGTTTGAACTGTGCCTTCTCTCTAAAACTGTGTAGGAACCTCTCCATGGTCAACAGAGGAATCTAGCACAAGAGAAAAACAAACTGCCAGAAGGTCTCTTTGGTGCTCTGTCCTGTCCTCTCCCTGTTGCCTCACCCTGCCAATCACATCTGAGAAAATAGTACAAGATGTTTCTTGCACATGTGTACAGGCCTCATAACTGATGGTTTTGAGGCAACTCTTACGAAAAGTCACAGAGGGAGAGAACACTTCATTATTGAAGTCTCTGTGAAAGAAGGAAGTTGCATGTTAACCAGTGCCAACCCACTACGACCTGACACAGATGAGTAATGATCTTGATATCATTTCCCAGATGAATAATCCTCTCAGTAAGAACTGCTAAACATAATCAGTTGCTGTTCAGACAGCCCAGCTGTGATGAATCAGGCTGTAGGAGCACCTCAAGCTTCAGAGCAGCCGGAAACCTGCCAGTGATTAAAGGTAGAAGCCTCCAAAACAGAAGAGAAATAAGGCTACCAGCTTGTTTACAAAAGCCTCCATCATTAAGGTCAGACAGACCTTGCAGTGCTGTTTCTTCACATGGTTATATCAACATGTGAAAAAGACTCGTGTCTTCCCAGCTGACACAGTCACGCCAAACAGCCTCCTTGTGTGAACACAGGTTATGTTGACAGAGGAGGGTGGTTGGCAAGCTGTATCATTTAGAGATGAGGTCTAGTTACACCAACTGTAAGCTCATTTTGTTGACATCTTGGTTTGACCTAAGGCACTCTGCTAACATCACATCTATCCCGCAAAAGTGCTGTAGTATATAGATGGCAATGTAATGCCATGCTGTGTACAATACAGTTTCCCTGCTCTAACATAACTTCAGAAACATACATCACAAGCATGGATTCATCCCTCTAAAATGGTTATTTTTCTCATTTTTCTAGGATTTAACAGTGTTGATCCTTTTCTGTAAGAATTCCATTATTTTATCACCTGTACTTTACGATGAAGGTGATGTCTGTAATTTTTATGCTGAGTATGTATTCAAGAAACATGTGACAAAATTTTATTACAACACTTCTCTGTAGTCACTGGTTTTAGTCTAGTGTAGCATGGCCTTACAAACGATTTTCCTCTTTAGTCAGGAAAAAGTCAGTCAGCAAGCAAGTTGCTTAATGTTGTTTACAACATCTTCTTAAGGTCAAAATTAACATACTTAATAATAATTTTAAGGAGTGACACTGTGATGCATCAAGCATGAAAGAGGTCAAGAATAAGTCCACTAATAGTGTCATCTTATCCTTATAAATCTCTCAGTATTCAAAAGCATCTAGGTTTCAAGTGGCTCCATCTCCTTCGTGAAATTTTGGGATAGTTTATACATATAAATACACATTAAATGGGTTTCTTCACGGAGTGAATCAGTGCAGAAACATTCTCTGCCTTGCCCTTGTAGAGGCTGATTTCTTACTACATCGAGTTCTCAGGTCGCCCAGGGAAATCAATGCCTGAACTCAGACACTCAGGCTTGGTGCTTAAATTTAAGTGGTATGCATATGCTCACCTCCAACTACTTGTTTATTTTCGCACAGAAGTTTGCTGAAATTCCCATGGATTTTGCTAGAGCTGTGTTGGCTGAATAGGATTTGCTGATTTATTCTTTACAGGTTTCTGTTTTTTTTCATGTGTAACATTATGCTATTGCCTTTGAATATTGCCAAGACTACACGTCTCCACTACTACATAACAAAGAACCCTGTTTAATATAACTACATTTTTTTAAGTGGCTTAGGAGAAGTGCACTAGGCTGTTTACAAAGGGCCTACCTACTGTAAGCATGTTTTAAATACTTTACTTTACCTTACTTAGAAATACTTTAAACTTTTCTATGCATCTGCAGACAGAAGAGGCTGAACAACACTGTGTCTCAGATTTAATTGTTCCCTGAAGCAACCAATCTATATCACTGTATCAAAAGTGTTATGGTTGTTGATGTTGAGGTTGTGCTGATCAACTAAACAAACCTTTCAGCTGTCCGATTTGACAGTGACACACATAAAACATACTCTTTATAAAGTAGAAGCACCACAAGCACATCAGGGAGTCAATATACTGTGCATTCAACCTTCTTCTAAAGCAAAGCAAGAATCACACCTAATTTTTTGCTATAGCTGCATTCCAAGGAGCAACCACGAGGGAATGGCCTAATTTCAGGGCATTTCAAGACCTTGCAGCAAAACTGAACTAGTCTTCTCAACAGAGTTCATAGTGTTTTTGTTGTTTCCCTTGCAGTGGATACATTGGTAGGTCAGGAGCTGCAGTTGACAAGAGTATTTTGGCCAATTCGCAGTCAAGTCCCACTACATACCAAAACAGAAAACACCAAATCTCACTCAGAAAGGGACAAAGAGAGAGAGAATTAATTAAACGCTTCCTTGAGCATACAGTCATTCTAAATTATAAACTGTAGGATAAAAGGCCTAGTGATAACTCTATTATGGCAACAAATTATACGCTTTATCTAAGTATAGCAGAGACATTGTAAAAAGACGCAGTCCTTCCCTGCCCTGCCCAGTCCGTTTCTGGACTTTTACACACATTTACACTCATATTTCAGCCACTGAAGTGTTTACAGATGTACACGAGCTACAGCCCATTCTACCAATTTAAAGCTCATAGAGTCACGCAGAACTCAATTGTATTTCACAGGGAAAATTTGAGAGTGTGACATACTTGCTAGAAATACTTCTGAAACTTTGTCATACCTGTTAAAGAGGTATTATGACCCCGTGTCAAACAGATCTGCATGCTAATACATTTTTTGATATTTTTTTTAACTGACATTGTTTCAAAAATTTTAAACTGGTACACTGAGAGCAAACGTGGTACATACAACATTCTGTCACTAAGATATAAGCTGGGTGTGCTGTAGGAAACTCAAGATATAAGTACTCCCAAGTGGAGACAAGTACATTTGGAAAAATGTCCAAATTTTCTAGTCATTAATCAGAAACGAAGGCAAGATACACAAGTAAAATCTATTTCCTTGTTGCCTAAGTCTAGTTAGTTGTTTTCATTCTGAGTTCGCTTTGATTTCTGCTAGGACACACCAAAATCACAAAAGCTGACTCTCAAGGTACATGAGTTGGATGTACACTGAGGTGTTGTTTTCTCATAACTGTCTGCCATGCCAAACCAATGCATGTTCCCACTGATGTAAGAAACATTAGTACAAATGCTGAAGTTATGCAGAATTGTATCACTCGATGTATATTCAACTGAGGTCAAAGAAAAGGTGTGCTGATTACCTACAAATTTCTCATGCACTGGTCAGCATTACAGTAAAATGGTAATTATTCATTATAATGGTAGTATTAATTAATCCCTCCGATTAACCCTGATCCCTCTGAATTAAGGTTAATAACGCTGGTGCATGTGACACCAAAGGACTGATCTCAGTCTGGTAAAACATTTCCGACTTAATTGTGAGCAACCAGATAATTTTTTCCTGCCAGGACAAAAATAAAAAAATCCTTGCAATAAAACACCAACTAGATTATTATTATTGCCACTTTGTTCCCAATATTATTTTTCATGTTTACCTTTCTTGCATCTCGTATCATCTTCCGAACAGTTTCCTTTATGGTGTAAGGCTGTGCTCGTGGTGGATGAAAAAGCAGATCAATATTCGTGCCACCAGAAACTCCAGGCATCAGATAGGGCCAACCTAAGTCAAGATTCGGAGCTTCCGTATCTGATTCAATGGGCCAGTAGGTTCCCGAGGAAGAGGTGTCATCAATGGCATTGTTAGAGGAATAAATTGTGTTTTGGGGAAGCTTGTGAACATTGTCCAAAATATAATCAATTTCCTCATCCGCTAGGAACTCTGAGCATCTCTCTTTGGAAAGAAATTCTTTGTAGGCTTCTAAACCTCCTTCAATCAGAGCATCAATAGCTATTCGGTACCATTCCTTGTAATGAGGTTCAATATAGTTGTCTGATCTGCATTCATCATGTAAGGAGGATAGCAAAGAAGAAGTTTCCATTTTCACATGTATTTTGTATAAAGTTTTTTAAGCTTCCATTCATGAGCTGAGGAAATGTATCTGCAAAGAGAAAATAAGTAAGAAAACAATAAGAATATTTCTAGATATCTATGACATGCACACAGTTATTAACTAAAATACTTTGCTGGTAAAGTTGCTCTAAGTTTTTCTAGAATCTTCCAAGAATTTAAAAATATTTTGAAAAGGCTCAGGGACTACTATTGCCAAATATTAAATATTAAAGAGATAGATAAATATTAAAGAGATAGACAATATTATATTAAAGAGATAGATAAAGAGCTTTTACATAAAGTAAACTAAACACATAATTCAGTGATTTTAGGAAGTTCTGATATTACAAGCTATGTCAGAGCTCATAGTACACCGAAAATCCATACCAGTAACACCAATGCATACCCAATGCATGTTCCAATACACTACCATAGGTTGTGTTTCAAAACACCCTTTGCAACAACTGAGTAGTGTCCAAAGAAACACTTCAGAAACCAATTAAATTTCCTACTTTTTGATACATTACTGTCTCTGCAATTCATCTCTTTTCTTTGGCTTCTTTGAAACCACAGTCATTCAGGTACTTCTCCTTATCTGTCTGTTCTCCCATGCTGATCTAATCCATTTGTTGCTCCCAAGCAGGACCAGCCTACCTCATTTCAGTGAGTTATGAGGAACTCCAGAAAGATTTATCCTCCCACATATGGGATCAAACTCTGAATCAGCAATTTGATGTCTAGTTTCCACCCTCATTCCTTCTGCCAAAAGGAGCGGCTGCTTTAATCTTTTTTTTTTTTTTTCCCAAAACATTACTAACAAGTTGTTTACTGCTGATGTTTTATAAATTCATTCTTATACTTTTTTTATTTCATTTAACAAGGTCTGAGAGGGTTGCTTTGTGCTGCACATTTGGGATTTGGGATAGAGGGAGAACAAATAGCCAATGCTTCTTCCTTCATGTCTCTGCAACCCTCAGTAAGTCACCAAAAAAAAAAGGAGGGAGGTGTTTAATGACAGCAGCATCAGCACAGCCATGTAAAATAGAAAGATGGTAGCACATCTTCCAGGGCTAGGGCATGAAGCTTAAGAGAAAGACTGCAGAAGTAGGAAGAACATCCAACAAAGTCACAATAGTTAGAAAAAGCTTGGTAGCTTTAAAGCTAACATTGGGTTTCCCTACAAGCCCAAGTAACAGTATAATAGCAGTATAATAGCAAATAGTCATATGGAGTTCTGATTTCATTTACTGGCATATAAATGTAACTTAATTCCCTCTTCCCATCAAGAACTTCCAGATATTTTTGCAAACAGTGCAATTGCTTTGCACTGTCTGTTGGGAACAGTTAAATCTTCCCAAAAGGAAATGTAAATTAGCTATATTAACCAAAGGAATGAAAATAAAAATCTCCATAACTACTGATACTTCAAAAACCAATTAAATGTTCAATTAAACCAAGATTTATAAGGAACTTGGGAAGTCTGAGGTTAAAAAAAGACCAAGAAAGAAAAATCCAGATCTGGAGCTGGCATCAGCATGTCATATGGAATAATTCCATTTGAATCCTGTCTCTCAGCCAAGTAGCAGGGCAGATCTTCCCAGATAGGATTGCTTTCGAGCCTGGGGGAAAGGAGTGTTCCTGGCTGCTTCAAGAGTAGCTCTTTGTGGTGAACTGGAAAGCAGAACACGAAAGGGATTTGACTGCTCTCCCCCCAACCGAGAACTACATGTATTCCTCTGACAGCTACTCAGGGCTTCATTCTACACTGCTCTCGCAAGTAGAAATGAAATGTTATAAAACAGGAGTGATACCCTTTCCCTTCTTACAGATGCTGATGCAGCCCGTGGCAGAAGGTGACAGAGAACTAAGCACACAGTACAGGCAAGACAGACAGATTCAAAGATTAAATTCTTAACATACTGTAAAATTAAAACAGTCACATCAGGACTGGCCCAATCATCTGCACCAGGTTTTCAAGACATTTTAGATAAAGAATGAAGAACAACCAAGAGTACAAAATGCAGGTACTCAGCTGAGTTGTTCTGAAGACTGAACACTAATACAGGTGACTTTACTGAGATTCCAATACAACCCTCTTTTAGTGCCCTCCAGGACAAGTAATTCTCTAGTCACTGTAGTAACACAGTCAGTCTCAAAAGTCAGTCTTATTATGACATTTAAGAGTAAATACGATTTTACAAAGGCAAGGAAAGATATTTCTAAAGTTCTTACTACTTTGGAATGGATATACTTCTAAAATAGAGATTTTGCCACTGATTGCATATATACAGTGGAGAAAGATGTGTTTAGTTCAAAAGCCTGTCTGAATCAATTTTTTCTTCTTCTCATTCTGTCCTTTGAAAATAACTTAAGGGAATAGGACTATACTTAATATGTAACGTTGTGCAATCTCAAATATTGAATGTTATGAACAAATAAAAGGCAAAAAATGATTGCATGTGTCTTCTGCCTCACATGCATTTCTTTTATTTGGTTTGGTTCTTTAATTTGTTTTTTACAATGGTATAGTATATTGCTTGACTTTTCATTGAACATAACGAATTAATTAATTGTGGCATATGTCAAATACAGCAACTTATGCTCAGACTTATGCTGAAAGCAGGGTAAACATATAAGTAACCAGGGAAAGGTGAGACTTCTGGTGCAGCATCTTCCAAACAAGAACAGTCATTTTACAGTGAACATCTTTGAAGTTGATGTTTGATTTACAAGTGCTGTTTACAAAAGAAGCCTAAAGCAGTCCACATTTATTTAAGAAAGTAAATGTAAAATTTGGCAGGACGGAAATAAATCACAGAACACTTGAGGCACATGAAAAAAATTTAATCCTGGTTTTTGAAATTAAGGACATCAGCATGAGATACATTCATAAGAAACAAAAGGGAACTCCCAAATTAAAACAATGGCTTCAGGTATACTTGACAAAAGCTCTAGATGTCTTGACACAGGTATTTTTCTCCTTAGAAAGAAAGAGCTACTTTGTAGAAACTGAACCTATGAAACCATATCATTTTGGATAAAAAGGAAGAGGTATAGACAAAATTCTTAAATAAACTTTTTGGTGTCTTCTTCAACCATGTATTGTGATTTCAACTATGTATTGTGATTTCTGCATAATAAACTTGATCCTTCAAAGGTTTTCCTCAGGTCAACAATTATATTAGCAAGGTTGTGCAGAATGAGGCCCATCTCTGGAGGCTTACAGATCTTTATCACAATTCATGTACATGATTACAAATTTTACCAGCACCAGAAAAGTTGTGGTTCATCCTCTGAGAAATAACCTTGGCTGTTAATCCCAGCCCAGCATGTCAGCCATCTTCTCTGCTTGAACACAAGATTCAATCACTTAAAACTTTTTAAGTAAGTGCTATTAATGGGCTTAAATTGAATCTAAACTCCAATGGAGCTCCTAAACCCGAAACTTCTGCTGAACACAAATTCGGAATCCTGCATTGATGTGACCATCTTGTCCTTCTATTAACAACATGCTCAGACCTTTCTAATGCCATTATCAGGAACCCAGAAAGGAAAGACCTTTTCCTATGAGAAAGAAGTAACTGTGCCTTTATATAGAAAGATTTGGAGAGTATCTCAGACTTCACAAATGCAGCAGATGACAAATGTCCACTAAAGAAAATTATGCAACATTTTACAGGAGTTCCAGGCTAGTACTAGAGACAAGGAACTTCCCTGCCATACTAATATGCACAGGATTTGAAAAATTTCCTATTCAGCAACTTTAGGGAGCAGCTCTAACCTCAGGCTCGTACAGCCGGTCCTTGGCAAGGGCCTGGCCGTGGTGCTCTCCTCAGGATGTCCTTATCTCTTTTCCAATGGAAATGTGATTACTTTGACAGTTTCTGCATAAAGTTTCAACCTTGTCAGGAAATTGAAACCTCAGGAACAGCTTGTTGCAAGCTGTCGCATACTCTCAGGTATGGTTTTTGGGGCATCCACCTGAGCACCTCTGGCCCAGGGCTCGGCCAAGGAGCCTCCCCACGGCTTAAGGGCCTGGCACAACCAACCTTTAACAGAACAAACAGGCGTTTTATGACGCCTGCCTTCCACCAACCTTTCTATTAAAGAATTGTATCAAGAATAAATAATAATTACCTTACATTAAGCAGTGACAGGCAATTATTTAATTATTAACGAAATTACATTTTCTGTGAAAACAAAGAGCATCAAATCCAAGTGAAAAACAACACCGCAAGCGTTCCTGCTGCTTTCCTTCTTTTCTTTTTCTGTTTTTGTTTGTTTGTTTGCTTGTTTTGTCGCGGCTTTTTTTTTTTGGGGGGGGTGGCTTTGTTAGTTCAACCAGAAAGTTAACTTTCCAGGCAAAACAAGGGCAGCGGGCGCTCCGCTGGGCGACGCCGCACACGTGGCGCCCCCGGCCCGGCGGCGCGGGGGCCGCTTGCGCAAGGCGGC
>VZTF01006234.1:0-222333 GCA_013397755.1 Cnemophilus loriae | reverse complement strand
GGCAGGGGTGGCCCGAGCCAAGGCATCAGCAGCCCCGCGGCGGGCCCGGGAGCGGGGTGTGCGTGGGAGATTAAACTCAAAGTAAACGCTGGCTTCAAGAAAAAATAAACCCGTCAGCCTCGAGTCACGGTTTCCAGATTAACTCCGGTGGAGCAAGTCATGGCAAGGGAGCGATACCCGTTTGAGACCTTCGAAGTAGGCTATATGGACAAGCTCCTTTTCCATAACTCAGTTGCTTTGAAAAGGCTCTTCTTTTGCTCTTGATGTCTCCGGTGAGAGAAACGGACGTGAAGGTAGAGCCCCCCCATCCTGGCTGCAATGCACCTGGGCCTTCCTGCTTCTTTCTTCTCTCCAGCAGCAGGCTGGGCACGCCGCATGGCAGCCCACGTGCTGAAACCTTGGAGAGCCCTCTCTGAAAGGCTCTTTGAAAATACGATCATCTCTTCAGCAGGATCTTGCAACCACCAACAGATCAGCACATCACATGTGCACAACAAGCGCACTGAGGGGAGTTTGTAATTTTAGACTTTTTATAGACTTTGTCTGTATCATACTTTGTGGTGCCTAACAGCAGGCAGCTTTTTCTTGAGCCCTGTAAGACAATGCAGCGTAACCCTGACAGTTAGGCTTTATCAGCAATAACTCATCCAGTCTGGCTTTAAGCACAAACTCATTTTCGTAACCTTTACTGCCTAATAGTATGTGTGGGATGTATCCTATACTGGGATATTTTGATGATGGTTTCAGAGAAGAAAAGAAAACAGGAAAAAAAGTGCAATATCTGCACAACAATATTTGTATATTTATATGTATATAAATGTATAAGTCTGGCCATTAGGGAGTGATTTTTTCCTGTGCAGTTAATTCAGGTAGTGGAATGCACAAGAGAAATAGTTGGTTTTAATATACTCATGGACTATCCTTTACAGACAACAGAGCATCTGGATTAAATGATTAGACTCTTCTCACACTCAAAAAAGAATTTCCCTGGTTTTAATGAAAAATACAGGGTAAAAATTGCTTTAAAAACAAAATTTTAGAATGTACATAGAACTTTATAGTTAGTACACAGCACTTTTTATCCCATGAAAATATGTGGTTGGGAAGGAGAACATGTTTCTGTGGAAACTTACCCATAGGGAGGTGAGGCTATCTAAATTTTTAAAAGAGCAGATCTATTTTCTAAAATTATTTATGAAAAGGTAGGAAGGTAGAAGAATGGTCACAAAACCTCTTTTGACCTTGACTGAATTGATTGGACTTTTATTACACAAAATTTACAAGCCTGTGTCTTCTGGAGGAGTTAAGTGGTTGAGTACGGGTTTAGCATAAACAAAAAGCTGTAATGAGACCAGTCATAGCTTTCTAAATAGGGAAATCTGCATGAAGAAAAGGATCTAGGTTTTTTTGCTACATTAGTATCTGTACAAGAAAAGGGTTTTTTTCTGCTCCCTTACAGTGCCCTTACAGCTCCCTTACAATTTATCAATTGAAGCCCTCCAGTAGCTACACCAGGCCAGACACTTTATAGAACCTGACTTGGGTAATGTGTTTTTGTTAACTGTCAAAATAAAGAACGTTTTTACCTGGCAGGTGGCAAGCTTCTGTGTCCTGCAGCCACAGGCATCAGTGGAAGCAGATGGTATGAGCAAGCTTAATAAGCAGTAAGACAAATTCTTAAACAATAGGTATAAATCTGTTTAAAAGTATGAGGCAGGAGTATGTGCTTCAGTATCCTTATTCCCAGAGCTGTGGAACTGCAGCAATATGAGGGGAACGAACTGCAGAAATTGGCCAGCCCTCATTCACCTAAACAGCCTTTCCTTTTGCCATTGAAAATGTAGTGTTGGGCAGGATCAGTTAAAGCTTCCTATTGATTGGAATTGTTTTACTGTAGTCCAACTGATTCATAAAGCCTCAAAACTACAGAAGAACTATGAACTATGAACTATGTTCTTAGACATAGCTCATTCATAAACTACATGGGATAAAAGGATCAACTCAATATGTTTGATACCATCATCCTTAGAATGATTGTCTTAAGTGACCTGTGTGCTCAGATGGATGATGGATGATCGTCCCTGTGGCTTCTATCTGTTTCCAGTTCTGAGACTTTTTTTTGTATTGACAGATCATCTTGCCCTGTACAGGTCTAGCTGAATGCAAGCAGAAGATAAAAGATTATTATCACATACGCAATGGCACCAGCCCAGAAGTTTATAATATAGATGATTATTAAGGATAATATTTATATAAATTACATTTATATTCCTACTGCATGCTTACTAAGATTTCATTTAGATTTACTAGAGGGAACATTGATTTGGAAGCAGTGGATGTTTATGCAATTCATGACACCTATGAGTTGAGCTTTTATTAGATTTTAAACAGATGAAGAAGAAATACAGTGCTGAAGATTCACACCATTTACAGATCAATGGCCATCTAATCTAAAGCATAAGCACAGAGACTTCACACACTAATCTTAAAATTAGAGGAAATGTGCTTTTATAGATATGAATATAAAAGGAGCTGCAGTGCATTTATACAAAGCTTAATGAGTAGTGATACAAAATCCACACCTTTCATAAAGTAGCAGAGAGAAAAATGAGACAGAAAACTACAAATTAATATGGAAAAGCAGCTGTCCAACTCTCAGTACATCTTTTTCAAATTAAATATTCATAACCTACTCAGTTTGGTATCATATTCTTAAATCAAGAATACATTAATTTGGTCCTTGTCATACTAAGGAAATATTTGGCAATATCCAAACACTGGCGAGTTTGCCAATTACTTTCACAGCTTCTATCAAGAAATGGCCAGTAGTCAAAATACAAAGTATTAAAGCCAAGGTCTCTTACTGACAGGAGTCCTAACCCGTATATTGGGGCCTGGGTATATGTGCTATATACTATATGGTAGATTTTTGTTATAGGTCAAGTCCTGTGTCAGAGGCTTGTACAAGCGTGCTGAAATTACTTCAGGAAGTTCAGCTGTGTGAAGAGAATCTGTGTGTTCCTTTTGAGACATTTATGGTAAGAGATGAATAAAGTTATGCAAAGTATATAATTTTTGAGAGGCAAGTAAATAAAAAAAAATCCACAAGTCTTTATTTTCTGCCCCCAGCACAACTAGCTGAGAGAGAGGGTAAAAGAGTAGAGTGAGAGGGATGATCAAAGGTGAAGAAGAGTTGTCATCTAAGGAAGAATCACGCAGGCTGGGACTCTTCAGACTGGAATGGAGTTGGTGATTGAGGCTTCCTGGTGTGGTTCATTACATGATGTGTAGCTCCAGTGTACAACAGGCCTGAATACAGAGAAGGAAACTCCTCTGAGGTTGGCTTTAATATGAAGCCAATATCTCTCTCAGCAGTTCCAAGACAAGAAGCTCTAAACTGATGGAGGTTGGTATTCTCTGCTCCAATGCTTCGTTCCTCTCACTTTCCATTTTGCCGCTTGTCTACATGTCACTAAAGGGCAGATACAGGGCTACACAGACCTTTGTTCTGAATTCAGACAGCTGTTCTTTTATTCCTTCAGAGCATGCTAAGGCCAGTGCATAAAGAAGTTGTAGAAGCAGAGATATCTTACTTCGGATTGACTTCCTTCTCTATACATCAAAGAGGTAGCTCCTCTTGGTCTTCTTATAGGCTTGAGATATCAGTGTGTGCCATTAAACATGATTCCACCCCTGCCCTTGGGGAAGAGGACTGCACAACAAGCAGCAGGTTTCTCTGAGATTTTATGTCATCTGCGATTTTAAATGTCCTTGTTATTCAGAGTCCTGGAAATTTTTCCAGATATGGTGGTATCCATATTGTTGTTTTAGCTTTCAAGACATATCCTTCAGGATGATTCTTGTAATTATTTTTTCTTTGCTCATTTGGCCCTACTTTTCCTTATTGTACTTAGCATGTTCTCCTCATCAGATCTTCCCAGGCCCGAGATTTTGAGTACATTAAAGTCCAGTTTGCTGTTTACCCATTAGTAATGGAAAATACCTCTTATTGTTTAAGCTGTTTCTCCTCAATACAGATTCCATGAATGTCCATCCCCGTGTAGGAAGGGAGAATAATTCCCTTATGGAATGGCAAGTTGTCTGCTGTTGATCTTAATGTTTTAATGATCGGCAGATCCAGATCTTGCATTAGGCCTTCACCAAAACCCCAAAACAAGTACAGCGGGTTCATAGAATCATGGAATGTTAAGGTGTTGGAATGGGCCTTAAAGATCTAGTCCAAAGCCTTCTGCCATGGGCAGGGACACCTCCCGCTAGACCAGGTTGCTCAAAGCCTTGTCCAGCCTGGCCTTCGACACTGCCAGGGATGATGCCAGGGATGAGCTGCCAGGGATCCACAGCCTCCCTGGGCAACCTGTTCCAGTGTCTTACCAGCCACACAGTAAAAGATTTCTTCGTAATACCTAACCTAGACTTCCACTCTTTCAATTTGTACCTCCTTGTTCTGTCACTACAGTTGCTGACAAAGAGTCCCTCTCCAGCTTCCCTGTAGGCCCCTTCCGATACTGGAAGGTTGCTGTAAGGTCTCCACAAAACCTTCTCTTCTCCAGGATGAACAGCCCCAACTTTCTCAGACTGTCCTCACAGGGAAAGTGCTCCAGTCCTGTTATCAACTTCCTGGCCCTTGACTGGACTTGCTCCCACAGTTCCATGTCCTTTTTATGCCAGGGACATGGAACTGGATGCAGCACTTGGGGTGGGGTCTCACAAGAGCAGAGTAGAGAGGCAGAATCCCCACCCTCGCCCTGCTGGCCCTGCTGCTGTGAATGCAGCCCAGGGTACACTTGGCTTTCTGGGCTGTGAGCACTTACTGCCAGCTCGTGTTGAGTTTTCATCACCTATCACCCCCAAGTCCTTCTCCACAGGGCTGCTCTCAATCCCTTCTCCACTCAGCCTCTAGGGGTGCCTGGGATTGCCATGATCCAGGTGTAGGACCTTGCATTTCTCTTGGTTGAACTTCATGGACTTTGCATTGGCCCACGTCTTAAGCCTCTCAAGGTCCCTCTGGATGGCATCCGCTCCCTTCATGTAGACTCTTGCTACATAGCCATAAGGATCTTCAAGTCAAAAGGAGAATTCACAGCTCCTAGGTTTCTTCCCAGTGAGAAAAAAGGTGAGTCCTGTAAATAAATTCATAGAAAGAGAAAAGTGAAATAGGGCTAGAGGGAACAAATCGTTGCTTGATTTGCACATGGTTTATTTTCAAAGCTGTAACCACTTTGACAGTCAGTTGGCACTTACAAGGACCCGGTTTTGGCCTAGTATTTACCTCTCTGCTTGGAGGTGGGGTTGGCAAAAGGATGAAAAGTCTTTGTCTCCTTCCAATCCCAGAAGTGCCTGAAGCTAGTTTCCCTAGAGCTGGTTACTTGGAGTCTTCAGTGTTACCCTAGTGTTTGCTTGGGTGCTCATGGTCCTCATGAACTTTATACACCCAAGCCCATCTTTCTTGTAAACTTTTTTTTATTCTAAAATTTGGGGAGGATTAAATGCTTCATAGTGCCTTTGGGAGTTCTCTGGCCATCTAAAGTAATACTGGCAGAAGTAGGAGGGGAAAATAAACCAGGGAATAGAGCAGCCTTTATCAAATCATAAAGTCACATTGAAGTCTCAACAACAAAGGAAGTTATTTTAATGTTCTAAAGTACCAATAACATAAGTGTGAATGCAGCTACTGGAGGTGGCAGATTTATTCTTTCAAGCCTCTCTTCACGAACTGAAATGAAGTAACTGCCAATGAAGTTACAGCCAAGAAAGTTATTAGCAAGGGCATAAGTTGTAAACATATGCCAGAACTATTACATCCTCAGATACAAGGTTTTCTTAAATGTCCTTATACCTGTCCAGAAAACAAAAATGCCTTTAGATTAGGGAATGTTTATTGGCTGAATGTACACAGCAAATGCTGGAGTTCACTTATGAGCACTATGAGCTCAGCAAATGTTTTTCCACGAGTTTGGTGCTTTATAATCAGTGTGAAATTGTTCATTTACATGTACGATTAATGAAACAAACAGAATTTATTCTGCATTTATCAAGGTATCTTCAGAATTAATGTAGTAGTGTAGTGGTGACCATGATAAACTAAGAATATCTATGATTCAGATTTTTAAGAATTGATACAGTCTTTCGTCAAATCAGCTAATGCTGTTGTGGAAAGCAGACGAGCTTATGGTCACTGAAACTTCTCTAAACCTGGAATAGACACAGCAAACTTCAAATACAAGTACAAATTGTGAACAACTACTCTGGGTTAAACTGGAGATGTTTCAACTACAGGAGAGAAACAATATACAAGTACAGGAGTAGCTATACTAGATCCATCTAATTCAACGTCAGGTCTTTGACAGTAATTGGTTAGAACAAAGTATTTGGGTGAGTTTGTGATCTCCCATCTTCATCTCTTAGCTCTTTTGGAGGCATGTGAGAGTTGGGGATGATGGATCCCCATCATCATCGTCCCCAAAGTGTGCTGAAAACCCAAACATACCTGAATTCCCAAGTGGGTAAAATACAGAGTTGCTTGTTTCAATATGTTTCTTGCTGTAAGGAAGAAGGGGGTACATTGTAATGGCACTTTGGCAGAGCTCTCTGTGACAATGAGACAACAAGGCGCAAGAATCACAAGTTGCAACAAGAGAAATTCTAATTGGGCACCGGAAAATTCTTCAGTGTGGGGGTGGTTAAGCACTGGGATGTGCTTCCTGGACAGCGTGTGGGATCCACCTCTCTGGAGATTTTCAAAACAAGACTGAACAAGTCCTTGGACATCCTCATTTAATTTTTCAGTTAAACTGACTTGAAGGAGGTTGAACTAGATGGCTTCCAGAAACCCTTTCCACCTTAATTTTTCTGTGATACTGTGATTCTGTCCTTATTTTCCTTCCTGTAACAGCTGTAATTCTGGCAGAGGTTATTCCATCCTAAAGTCTTACAAGAGTTTTGTGAAATGTAATATTTCTTTATGCATCTCTATTGTGTGTTATATTATACTATTGTATGTTATATTATTATTGTGTATTATATAAATCCCCAGTATTTAACTGAAATTACCTGATGATAATCAAAATTTTGGGTTTATAAGTTTAACAGTCTTACATTAACAATACTTAAGAGCACTGCAGAAGTTACCTCTAGTAAGCTGAGTTTTGCCAATTCATGTGAGAATCATCTGAGAAACAGCGAGAAATAATAGCTTGAGGTTATGAAATAATGTTGTCATCTGATTGTGTCTACAGATTTTATCAGTAACGGAATGGCTAACTTCTCTGATATTTAAATTGGCCTTGGAGTTAAAACAAGAGTAATGGAGACTGTTCACTCCCAACACTGAAGTCTTCAGCTTATGTCCTTAATGTCTTAATGTCCTTAAGGTTTGTCTTGAAATCCTGAAACTGATAAATATATAATATTTCTAAAGTGCAGCTTATATCTGGAACCATTATTGTGTCATGCTATATGTATTCCTTATGTATGCAGTATACGTGACTATCACTTATGAATCTTCAGGCAAAACAAATACTGTCAGATTTTACTGGTAATTGATGAACTATCTGACATCAGAGAGAAGTTCTATGTCAAAAGTTTACAAACAAACAAAATGAAAAGTTTTTGTACTTTATCAATAACATTGATGTGGCTGCAAAAGATTGTGTTTCAGTGTGAAATAATGCTTTGAGTCCTCTATGATATGTGATGGTTAATCTGAAATTATCAGGTCTTTGAACAGTATCTTGGACAAAACATACTCATAAATTCAAATGTTTGTGGATTCTTTCCATTCCCTTCAGCTACCTGAAATGGAAAACCTGTGTGATGAAGGCCTAGAGGCAGGTTTGATCTGTCATCATATGTTTACCAGTTATGAGATCTCATGTGCTCACAATTCATTTTGATCAAACAAATACATTAACATTTAAGTGGCAATCTTAATCTGACTAGTAAACAAATAAGGGTAGTTCAACTCAGGGCAAAAAATACATAGACTAAGGAGTAATTGAGTAAAAATGCTGGGTTGTGAACACAGAAATTGGCAGTTGCCCTTGCCAAGAATTAAACTTGTTTTTAAATGGAATCATACAGAAAAAAAGAAAATGTTTATAAGACAGAAAGTATCTTAAGTTCAGTCATGCTGAAGTATTAATGTATGGCAAGCTAGAATGAGGCAGACTATCATAAAAATGTTAGCCATCACAAAAATCTTCTCCAAATGAAGTAAATACTATCCTTTCATTTTTTAATCAAAGCCTAAGGAACTCAATGAAGTAGCCAATATGATTTCAACTATAACAAGGGACTTTGATGACTAACATAGGATTTCAGGCTCCTGTGTTGAAAATTGCTCATCAAATAAGCTCTTGTCAACTGTTATTTAAACTGGCTCCAGAGAGTCTTATTTTTCCATTTTAAAACTCTAGTGTGCCTGTCGCTCTGCATTTGTACATACAAGGATCTTGGCTCTTATGTGCACCTTCACACCTAACTCATAAGCCTGATCAACATGCAGAAGCTTCGAACTCCTCACATCCCACATGATGATCAGATCGAAAGGTTCTCAGGTAGTTAGGTTCTCTGTTGGCTCTAATCCTCTCAACTGCGTTTCAGACATTTCAGTTTTTATTTACTGTGGTTTACAGTGAAATGATATAAAATGCTCCCAATTTAACTTGCGTCAGTCAGCTTCAGTTCAGGCTCTTAACAGACAGCACAAATCTCAACAGAGACGTGAGCAGAGCTCACCAGAGGAGACCAGTGCACAGACTGCAGTGAGTAAGGAAGGCTTCCGGTGACCTCAGAAACGTGAAGGGCTGGTGACCTTCTACATCGTGAACCAGAATGCAGCGTGTCCACACCCACAGGAAGAGCAACAAATGCAAGGTTATGTCCAGTTGTTATTATGCCCTACTGTCCTAGTAGTAGGAAGCAATAAAAGAACAGTGGAGCTGGGAGACAAGTAAACAACAGCACTTAGATTTTGATCAATAACCTCCAAATTGGCAGTTACATTAGGCATTTAATTGCTATATTATTCATAGTAGAAATATTTTTTTCTTGAAGGAGGGTCGTAATAAATCATGGTCTGAGTTTGGGAAACTACTGCCCCTGTCAAAAGTAACACAGAGTGAGAGACAAAAGGATTAGTGAGAAATACCAATACGAGTAATTGAGATGTGATAAGAATAGAAGTTAAGGGCTAGTTTATAGGAAAATAACTTAATAGCCTCCTCTGTAGTCTCACTTACCCCTTACTGAATGTGCGCATATGAACTGTTTTAATATACCTTCTCAACAATGTAGTTTTCACTGTCAGAATTTTGCTCTTTTCCTTGTCATCCTGCAGTTTCCCAATAAAACCTGCTATTCTTGAAAAAAAATTCATTATCCTTTCTTCTGAGAGTTTGTTCATTAATATTGCAAAATGTTCCTCCATAGCCTAACAAAGTGCAAAAATAGCTCCGTAGAATGTCTGTAAGCTTTGATTTGATTTCATTTCAAACTGGGCATCACAGAAAGCTAGATACAACAAACAATGTATAATAATCAAGACTATTTATAGTAAGAAGTGCCTGAGTGACTATGAGCTTGACTGAATTGTTTTTGTTCCATTGCCAGGTGGAAAATAGCACATGTGGAGATGATGGTGTTGCCAGCAGACACAAAGGAGTCACGCTATCCATAGAAGAAGGCTTGAGGGGTTTCTGAAAATGCCTGGCAGTAAGGGTGGTCTTGGCTATGAGAATAGAAGTATGAAGATAGGGAGGAGATTCATACAACATTTAATTCTGTGTAGTGTAAAATTAAAGTTCTAGTTCAGTGTTATTATTCATAACAGCAACTGGAAACGCTTTTGATAGTGCATTCTGGACATGTATTAACTAGGATGCTGAGAAATGCGGGTGAGTGACTGGCAACTTTGGGAAGAGCTGTCACAGTGGAACTGAGCAGATTACCCCAATGAATTTCTGGCATCACAATAAATGGAAATACAAATGAAAATACAAATAATCCATATGGAGCTTAAAATATCCAGACAGCAAATGTAACACGAAAATGAGATGCATAGAATATTTATTGAAAATGAAGGATTAAAAAGAAAATTAGATGGAAGTGATGATTTATTTAATAGGAAAAAGTAAGTAATATATGCATAGAAATAAATACATTTGTCCAGATTATGCTGGTGCTCATGCTTGGAATATAGGTCTTCTTCAAGTTAATATTAGTTATTAAGAGGAGAAATAAAGATGTTAATGCAAGAAAGATTGTTATGAATTAAGGTCAGTATTTTTCTATATTTGGATATTTATTGTGTGTTTACATTGAACAACTTTATACTTCAGATATTGTACCCTGATTGTGTTGGAACATCTGATGTTAAATGACTTTTAGCGCTTGTAAACTTAAGCCTGAATTCATATGTACTACAGTCTGCATTTAACATTCTTAAATAGAGTGTATTCCAATCAATACAGATCCAATATCTTATCCTTCATCATTTCCTCCATCACCCCACAGAGTTTTGGCTAAGCCTTGTCAATGATTCGTGAAACAGCAGATACAGTTCCATCCGTTCCTCTTTCTCCAGAAGGAAAGTTGTTTCCGTTTTACACAGCTTGGTTTTGTAGGATTTTGTAGGAAGAGGTGGGGATTTAAAAAACAAGCAAACAAAAAAGCTAACAAACAAATACCTGGTATGTCTTAACAGGAAAATTTAGGACTGAAGAGACCTGCATTGCATCTGAAATGCAAATTGCTAAACACACAATGGTCATTATTTTCTGTCAAAAATAATTTTACACTTCCTAGAGTGACCTACAAAAAATTCCTTCTCTTGCAGATTCTCTTTACCCTTAGGCAGAAATTTGGACTGCTGTACACATAAATTCATAAGAGCATTGTATTGAACAATGAATCACATTTACAGCTTTTTTTATACTAGTTGGATCTTTTTTGAATAAAAGATGCTCTTTCAATAATGTCAGAATTCTGTATTTCCATTAATTTAATTGATTCTACCCATTTCATGCATTATTTAATCAACTGCTAAACTTCCTGATAAGATTTCAGCAACAATAATGAAAGTAATAAATTATTTTATCATAATAGAAAAATGCTTGCAAAGAAATCAGAAATACATGTGGAAAATGAAAAGGACTATCAAAGTAATTTTATTGACATCGTGTGAAAACCAGAACTTTCAATCTTTTAAACTATTTTATGCAATAAACTCTTCATATAATTAAAATGAAGCTGCCTACAGGGATAAACCATACCAAAACAGTGACTGGAAAGTCAGGTGCTTTAAATGTGAGGAATGTAAAAAAAAAGGCTTCCTGTGCAAATTTCAATCTGCGTTTTTTATGTATACACTTTATCAGATAGCTTTTAATTACATGATTGTATCAGTATTGTTTCTTCACATTTGGAAATCCTGCCTTATTCAGTAAAGGAGTACTTATTCCTTATTTCTTCTTCCTCCAGTATTTGATATCAGATCTTACTCAACATCCAACAGGCAGATCCTACATCAAATTTAAAATTATCTAGTATCTTCATGGATGATTGTGCTGTGCTCTTGCCATGGCACGTAAGTGCTTCATAAAATTACTTAATCTATGGTTCCCTACAAAATTAAGTGCCACTATTATCCTCATTTTATAACTGAGAAATTGAGACACATAAAGATTAAGGTCGAAATTGTCAAAAACATTCCCTAATTTTGGATGCTGAACATGAGATGTTTTATGCTTCATTTTCTAAGCACATAATACTTTTATCACACTTTTTATCTTCAAAGCACGGCATTAATCAACTTGAAGTTGACCAACTTTAAGAACAGTATTGTAGCTGTCTCTGCCTGGAGAGACTGTGATTGGGTGTTTAGCAAATGGATTTATAAGCTCTGCATCTGAGAGATGTGGTACACCGAGTGTTGCAAATAGGCCTTGCCAGAAGAGGAAAATGATGCCTCTGTTCCAGGCTTTGGAAGGGATCGCGCTCTGATACTTTAGGGCACACATTTGTGTAGAGTGGATTATAGAGATACTAAGGGAGTACCACTTGAGCTGAAATGTCCACATGATGCTGCACATATTAGTAAATGTGAGCACAGCTCCTGTGCTGTCAGGTAAGTGGTGTCTTTATATAAGCATGGTGACACACCTCTACTAACAGGCCCCTATTTTCAGAGGGATGAATTAGCTCACACACGGTAACTTAATGGCAATAGTTACCTTGTTTGGGAGCCAGCTCATGTGTCTAACTCTGCAAACAGGGTAGGCTGCCCACAGAAGCATGTGTGCCTGCTTACCCTAATCATGACTGATGCCACTCTGTTACCCCTGTTTTGTCTCAACAGAGCATCTGTATTCCTGCCTCCCAGTTTTCCATCAGTCCCAGAAATCAAGCCCCTTTCTACCATTACAGATGCTCAGAGTCCTGCCAAGATTATCTTCTCTCAGTAGGACTTAGGTCCTTTATTTTTGGTGTTGAGCGTATCAGTAGAGAGACCAGAACCTGTGCATAGGATAGACAAAAAAATGTCTCAGGCATTCTGCAGAGTAACTCTCTGATATTTGAAAATCCATTTATTTCTAGGAATCAAAAACAAGGCCTCTTATTCCTTATGAATGACTCTTGAAGAGCAATTTTCCTTCAGTTTTTATTTTTTTAGTGGATATATGTCCCAGGTCAAGCTCCTTACCTATATCCTATATACGGCTCCATCTTATGCAATAATCTCATCTCCTTTCTTAAGGTCTGCCCGAAATCTAGGATTTTTAGATAGATACTTGCTGGCACGTTTTAAGTGCTCAGTAGCAAAGTGTGGTCACACTAAAGAATAGCAAATTATCTAATGAAAAGGGGGAAAAAAGCCAACTTTTTTTTTTTTTTTAATTGAAGCAGTATATTGGAAAATTCCTGCTAAAGAAATGTGCAGGCAAATGGAGAATCCTTTCTGAATAAATTAGTATTAATGACATTGCCTATGTTTTAATGTTTTGAGACCTTTAATGGAAACCAAAGTAACTGATCTGAAAGAAGATGATCTGTTGATAACTATTGTCCAACTAGTCTAAACTTGAGACAAACATCCTTGATTATGTTAGCACATGAACAGACTCAATTATTTTGAGATGTAAACACCTTACTGCTATAGAAGACACTGATACTTTTTTGCAGCTTTTACAATTTGCCTGGAAGCTGTCTTCTCTATGGCAGATCTGTTCACAGAAAGGATTTTATTACAAGGAAGAATGATAGCAACATATTCTTGCAACTAAAAACACCAAGAAAAAAATTATCTCATGAATTCAGGAATTGAATGCAAGCTTAAGTTAAAGTATTTTCATTCAGTTATTAGCTTCTTTATTTCCTTTCAAGATAAGCAGTAAGAAGCCCTGCATCTCCTTACTCTGGTACTTTAAAAAAATGGTTTATCACTTTCAGGTGATAAACCAAGTAAAACTTACCAGTTTTACTTTCCTTTATTTCCCTCACATTTCTTTTTCTTAGAATTCTGTACTAATAGCCATATTACAACTGTGTCTGTCATTCTTACATCTTGCCATTCCATATGTTTATTATTTTACATCTTTAAAGGTCTTTTAGATGGATAAATGTGTGTTTTGTGACTTTTTCTCTGTATTTTCATTTCACTCACACTTTCCATTAAATTTTGTAGCTATGTAGCATGTCTACCAATGACTTAAACTTTTCTTACAATTTCTTCTTCTTTCTATCTTTGTAACATAGCATTGTGTTCCTGCGTAAAATAATCCTAGTTTTATTTGTTCCTTCTCCAAATAATCTTGACTACATGGTGCTTTTGACAGCTTACCAGGACAGGGGCTATATTGAAGCATACCACCTCAGGAAAAGCAGGATAAAGGACTTTGCTGCCTTCTTTCAAGGATGGTCTTTTTAATAAAAGAGAATATCATACTACATATTAGACACATAATAACAGATCTATTTCTTGTACCTTGTTTGAAATACCAGAATAATTTGGTGTGAATGGTGACTGTTCCCTGTTGAATCTTTTGCAGCCATCAGTTTGACAGTCTTACATTAACAACACTTAAGAGCACTGCAGAAGTTACCTCCAGGAAGATGAGGAGGTTTGCCAATTCATGTCCAGGTTTTGACATATAGGACCTGCTGGAACTTGGAGTTTGTTTCTGGAATAGTAGGCTGTTGGTAATTAACACTGACTTATTCTTAATCATTTTGCCAAAGAAGAGTAATTTTTTAAACAAGATAGAACTTGGAAAAATATTTAGAGCCACTGGAGCCACATCTGTGCAGTCGATTGTTCTCAGTCCTGGAGATCTGATTATCACAATCCAAGCCTTTTGACAGGGCTTTAGTAAAATGATAAAGATTTAATTTCTGTGTGAATCCTTCCCTTTCTGTGTCTGCTGCTTTAAGTTCCTGCACTTGTGTCTCATTTCTGAGATATGCTGCGGCACAGGTGTTTGTAGTTAAAATAAGACTGTACAGATCTGTAGCTGTACAATACCATTACATTCTTAATGTGTTGACAGAAAGCTTATTTCATCTCCAGCTGCCAAGCACAGGCTTGTTGAAGTATTTCATATAGCCAGCAGGTTTGGTCATTCAGCACCAGGATCATGCTTTCTGCTTGGCTGCTTCTAAAAACATAATTCATTAACAGCAATCGACGATCTCCATCAACGGGAAAACTCTGAGCCTGTATGTAAGTGCCAGCAGATAACCAGCTGGTACTATATTCAGCACATTATCCATATAACCTTTTCCAATTGTGAAAGGAACTCCTTGGGAATTCAAGAGTTTTGGAAAATGGTTCAAAATCTCAGTGCACATTAAAAAGAAACTTATATTTTGTCTTACTTTGGGCAGATACTTTGATTTACACCCGTAATGGTAAAAGCTGAAAGAAGGCTGCAATTAAAAGGAACGTCAAAAATTATATAAAACTTTTACATTTGTTCGAAGATTTGTTTGTGATGATCTTGCAGTGCTGAAGTGCTGCTGTTTGTTATTTTGAAAATATAAAATTTTGAGATCTTTTTTATGTTCTCAGTTCTTACAAGGTCGCAAGGATATAAAGACGTTACCTGCCTAAGCAAGGTGAACATTCTCATTAACTTCAAATTAAAGCAATGCAAATAAGGGCTGTTCTTAAGAGCAGAGATTTGTGAAACTTTGCTGTAGTTGACTACGATATAGAAATAAAAAACCACTAGTGTTTGATAAATAGATTCCATGATATATGGAATTTAATTCACCATAAGTTATCACTTGTCTCCCTGTGCACCATGTCTTGTGGCTGCCTGCCCATTCATCCTCTGCAGTGTGCTTGTGCACCCCTGTGTGACCCAGGACGAGTCTGTCTAGTTCAGGGATGTGGTCATGCATGGCTGGTATTAGGAATGGTGAAATCAAAGTCTCACTTGTTCCCCAGCTTGTGCTCTCTTGTGTAAATATTGAGTAGCCCTAAATTCCATTTTCTGCAGCGTTGCGAACTAAGAAACAAGTTTAATTTAAGATAGAAGAAACATCTCTAAATTGGCAGCCTGTTTAAGCTCAATGATGTTAGTCAAAGCCTAAAGTATTTGAAGGACAAATTGTCCAAAGGCTGTTAGACGTCTTTGGGAGTTTAGAACCATTTTTATAAATGGTGATAAAAGTGATAAGAAGTGCTCTTTGCTGACGCTTTGATGGGATGTGAAAAGACATATTGTTTTAGATATAATAGATGAGTGAGATTTCATGTATCTACAAAGGTAAATCGGTGACTGCTTCAATGACAGTGTGAGGCTAAAAGACTTTTTGTTTCAGTTTTAAATTGTCGGTAACGCACTTGGCCTTCACTGCTTGTATTAGGCTGAAATTGTGTTTGGATGTTGCTAATTCATTAAGAAATAAGTTTAATTTGGAAGTGAAATTTCTATGAAGTAAAGAACAGGGAAAGAATACTTCTGGCAGACAGTGTTTCCCAGTTGACATTGCTGCTTGATGAAATTATGTAAAGTTGGCACAGACCACATTTGGCATAGATTTTCTCTGAAATCAGAAAACAACTAGTTACCATTTTTCTTGGGCTCTGAAATGACCATCCGTGCTTTTTAAGTTTTGTGCTTTCAGTAGTATTAAATAATCCAGAAGAAAAATCTCTATTAAATATTTTTAGACAAAGAATATACTTCCCCACAAATATATAATTTTTAATATTACAGGTCAAGGAGGAAGGTAGATTCTTGTCACAGAGATAGATGGCTGACTGTAATAAGGTCCCTATACACTATGATTGAAAAAGACTGGCAATGTAAATGGAATGCATTTATTTGGAATTGTGTCATTTAATCCACTGATCAAACTAAAGTAATAAATTATTTGGAATACTAGCTGAGATCTGTCGAATACTATTAATCTGAGCATCAGTGTCAGATCAATCTCATTGCAGTTAGGTCGTATAATATAAATAGCTGGTTTGGTTTGGTTTTCAGTATGCAGGGATTTGCAATTTCAGCCTAACACCTATGAAATGGCCTAATGCTTCCTCTGTTGTTTTATATTTTTTTTTGATGAACCTTAACTGCTGTTTGAGAAGCTGCAGTACCAGGAGTGCCTGTCACTGTTGCACTGAGATCATTGGTTGTTTCACCAAGCTCATGGGTGAATTATTTCCTGAACCATTTGTACTTCCTCCAAGGGGAGACCTGACATGCACCCTCTGAAGGCTGGCTGCAGACTCAGAAGCCCTATCTAAGCTAGTTTTAAATGGATGAGATGGGTATTGGTGCTCAGGTCCTCACAGTGCAGCGCAGCAGCGTGAAGCAGTGTGTGTTTGTTGACTTCTAAACTGTTTATTCAGCTTTCCTGGTGGATTTTGCAGCCTTGCTCAGGTATGTTGGCACCATCTGCAGTCACACTAAAACCGACAGTGTAAATATATTCCTATCCTGAAATTCCGTCCTGCAGCCGCTAATACTGGCAGACAACAGGGTAATAATTCATGTGCAAACAACAGGAGGTTTAACTTCTGTAACGTCAATTGAATACTAACAATTTCATAGTTGTGAACGAGAGCTTCCAGGACATATCACACTTTTTACGAGGCATTGTATAAGTCACTCCAATCAGGAAAATAAATTTGACTTGTGTAGAAACAGTAGAATATTTTAGAGCAGCCCTATAGTCAAACATAGACAGTAATAAAGATTTAAAATGCCTTCAACTGATGTGTTGAAGACCTTGCTGCCTGCAGAAACACAGAATTCTTCTTTGTCTTAAAAAATACAAAAATTTGGAGGAAAGTTAAACACGCTGATAATAGATTTAAGTTGAAAATTACCAAGTTGAAATTATAGTCTTTTGACTGAGATATAATTTCATCTATTTTAATAGTTTTTCTTACAGTAAATTGGCAGATATCTACATTTATAACAATTGTTCTGTATTTGAAGGAGGAAACTTGACATTCTCATATGTTATTAAAATAGAACCTGGGTTAAATAGAAATTGCATCTACAAAGTAAACCAGTGTTCTCTGTCAAGTTCTTTTATTTTAAATCCTCTGTATACACAATTTTTCCACTGTCAGTTGTGTTATATAGGCCTGCTTAATATACCTATAACTGTCCTTAAAAGCTAAAAGTCGTAAAGTTGAACTAAAAATAAACTTGAGAACTGCAGAACTGTACAGCAGTTAAAATAAATAGACCTATACTCTGTGATACCAAGAAGTCTAATTGAACTTTTGGTTCATAAAAAAGGGTGCAAAAAAAGTAAAAAATATTGAATTACAGTAGTAAGTGACCTGTACTGAAATCACAGATCTTATGATGGCACATAAACAAGAACATTTTAACAGCATGTTAAAGTGAACATTGTTTCGCTATGGACTGCGTAATTTTATTTATTAGCCTTTTATGCAGCTTTTAATCCACATGCTATTCCAGATACTAACCTAATGACATGATATTACATGAGCAAGATGATGCAATGCTAGTCAAATCTTCTGACAGAGCACAGAGAAGAGATGGGTAATGAGAGATGGTAAAACACTACTTAAAAAAACCTATAAATTCCTGTTCTCAGGCATTTACATGAAACCTGTTGAACATGCAGGATGACAGTGCAGGCTGCAGTGCCAATGGTTTTCAGATGTATTTGTCATTTTTAGCACTGTAACTACTACCACCAAAAAGATACCACGAAGCCTTCAAGAAATTATTTCCTCACAGAGGAGCAACTGTCTGAATCTGAAATTGTCCTAAGTCATTTTTGAACTTTTATTAAGTTAGAATGGAATCACTCCCTTTCTATCTTCTAGAACCAAACTCTTCACTGTGGTCAGTCATTAGATCAATTTTACACTTTCTGGAACAAACATCTCATGGTTTTGCATCTTTTACTTCCTTGGAGATTGAGTTATCTGCCACATATTTTTTCTTGCTCTCAAAACAGAGATTATGGACTTAATCAAACCTTCCAAACAAGCAGTGAGGCTGTCCAATGGAACCAGTATATGACAAAGGTTAAAATAAGAGCCCTTTTGCTTCTGGAGTAGTTCCCCCCAGTGTCTACTGCCACAATTCTTGTTCAGGCCAGTTAAATAGAACTTAGTCACCATCACTTCTGAGCCTGCCAAACTGCTTGTAAAAATCTGGGATAGGAGAGAGGACAAGGATGTGATGTTATCTCCCTTGCCACTGGTGTTGTGGTAACTGAGTCGATGCACATAATGAAGGGAAGTAGCAGCTTGACAGTACTTGTAATCAGTGTGACAGACACTCCTCTACAATTGCTAGAAAAGTTCTGAAGCTGGGGAAGGCATAGCAACAGTATGGAACACTGACACCTTCAACATGCTTGTTTTCAGTGGATGAACGACAAACCAGACTTGACCCCATTTTAAGCCCTCCCTCTAGCAAAATGTCTGGAAATGAGCCAAGGGACCGTAAGGCTGGAACAACTAACCATCTACCCTCACCTCACCTGTGCAGACTCATCCAGCAGGACAATTTTATTTGGTAGTGAGTCAGCAGGACAGTGACACTGAGCATGCTGTATTTGTGTGTCTTAGAGAGAAGTGCAAACTCGGGTCAAGTGTGACAAGATTTATTAGATTAATTATACACTGCGCATATTGATCAAGTCCCATGAAATATGTCAAAGTGTGAGAAGCTGACCATCTCTATTTACACTTTATATTCCTTCTGCTGAGAGCCACAAAATAGATATTTTAAATGAGGCAGGAGTCTTTTGGAAGGGATGTTACCTTTTCATGCAATCTCATTCCCGATTAGATTGCATGGATACAGCAGATCAGGAAACATTTTTGCAGTGCGAGATCGCTCTGCTGCAGACAATACATGCACTATCAGTACAAATGGAGGCCTTGGAGCTGTAAGCATCTGATCAAATGCTCCTAGGATTAAAATGTGTAGATGCTTAGTTGTGGCTATCACTCCACCTTTCAACCATTAAATCTACATGTATGTCTCTCTGCTTAGATGACTGTGTGACATGAATATGTGCTCGTGTTAACATTCACCACACTCATTTATGTAAGCTTTGAAGTCCTTTTTCAGCTTTTACTGCACATCCATGCAGCCAAAATGGTGAATTCTTGCTCAAGGCTGCTTCTTCAAGTAGTTTACTTTCCCCACACTCAGGTCCTGTCACTGGTCACTAGACAGAAGAGCTCAGTGTCTGCCCCTCTGTTTCCCTTCATGAGGAAGTGTATGGGTTGACCCTGGCTGGACACCAAAGCCTCTCTTGTCACTCCCCTCTGCAGCTGGACAGGGGAGAGAAAATATAATGACAGGTTCATGATTTGAGATAAGGACTGGGAGGCATCACTCACCAAATACTCTCAAGAGCAAAACAGGCTCAAATTAGAGATATTAATTGAATTTATTACTAACAAAATCAGAGCAGGATAATGAGAAGTAAAATGAGACCTTCCCCCACCCCTCCCTTTTTCCCATCTCGACCTCCTTCCCCGGCAGCGCAGTGAGACAGCGGATGGGGTTACAGTCAGTTCATCACAGGTTGTTTCTGCTGCTGCCTGGGGAGAAGAGTCCTTCCCCCACTCCAGTGTGGAGTCTCTCCCACAGGCGATAGACTCTCCAGTGTGGGTCCATCCCGCAGGCAACAGTCCCCCTCAAACTGCTTCAGCATGGGTCACCTCCACAGGGTGCAGTCCTTCAAGGACAGGCTGCTCCAGCGTAAGCTCCTCTCTCCACGGACTTCCCGCGGGGTCACAGCCTCCTCTCAGGCATCCACACAATACAGGAAGCTAATGCTGTGAGGTGTCTCCTCAGTCTCCAAGTCCACTGTTGTGATTTCTTTCCTGTTGGTATCCTGCCACTAGCTGACCCTCAGAGCAAGATGGGTTTGGCTACTAAACCAAAAAGAAAGCTCTTACCCCAACATTAATAGCTGCAGCCTTGAGCATTCATGAAAGCAGTGCCTCTCAAACACCACTCTCTGACTTTTATCACTGCACTTCTTTAACCACGCAAGGATCTCACAGGATGACACTTACATGTGCTGTGTCATGCTATGTACCAGCAGTGCACTCACATATTTTTTTATGACAGCTAAGTTCTTAGTAATAGCACTGGACTGGAAATAAAGTGGGAAGCACACACATTAGAGGCCTCAACCTGTAGTTATTTACATACCGAGCTTCAGAACAGTGGATAGCCCTGCTAATAATCAATGTGATGTCTCATGTTAATAAGTTCACTTATAAATTGCTGCTCAGCTGAGAGTTGTATCTGATTTAGACTGAAAGTTGATTGGATGTGGATTTTATATGCCTTTATATTAGTGAAATGGAGTGCATATCTATGGGACTATCAGGTAGTGTAAGTGATCTGTGCATAAAAAGAAGGTGTGGATAAGTTTTGTACACATCAGGGTGTGGTTTTAATTTTAAGTGTCTGAGTAGAATTTTGCGTATCTCATCACCTCACCCCTGCTTTTATCTTTCTTCTCTTGTGTTTTTTTTGTTCTTCCCAATCCTTTAATTTTCCTGCTGCTTTTATCTGCTTTGCTTCCTTCCTTCTATCCTGCTAGACATCTTTTCTGCTTTCATCTATCAGGTCCTCTTCTCTCTCATTCTGCTGTCTCCAAACACATATCACCAAGCTAACTCTCTTCTTTATAATCCACAGTACTAATCTCACACCTTTACTTAATTTGGCCTTTAATCCTATGTTTTGACGTGCTACATTAGGTCTGTAGGTTCTTTGAAACAAAGAAAACATGGTACATTTTAATGCAGTACTGCTCACAATTCACTACAAATACTTTGGAAAAACTGCAACAAAGTGCGAATTGATTCCACACTTTTCTTTTTGGTATTTTAATCTTGTACTTGTCTGTTCTGTTTTTTGAGATCATATACCCTAAACTCTGTAATTATTTTTAAAACCAAGTGTTACTCAAGAAACTACTCAGATGTTAGTAGGTGAGGAAGACAGCTCATTCATTTCTGACAAAAATACTGTATTTCTGTTAAAAATAATTATGAGCTTGCTTTTTCCTGAATTCATCTCCTAGTGGCACTGCTCATAGAGAAAAAAATGGGTGTGCCTATCACAAGCACAGCCTGTAAGTCTCACCTGTAGGAAGTAATCAGAGACAGTTTATCCAGACTTTTGTGGTTGGAGTGCTTTGTATGGCAGGAATGACACCAAGCAGACGGTTGGAAACTATAATCTTTTCTTCGTGTTGATTTGTCAGCCTCTGTGATATAATCATCTTTAAAATGTTATAATGAGTGAACATCCAAAGTGACTTTTGACTTTGTAAATCTTTTTTAATATGCTCAGGTACTTGATAAGGAAGGCAGTTGGCATATTTTAGCAAAATTTCAGATAGATTATGTCTATCAAATTGAATATTAATCAGAAAATACTGCAACTAATTTTCTGACTACTAAAGAAAGCTACAATCATTTTTTGGAACATGTCTGCTTTACTGTGTTAACTTAGATGCCTTATATCCATCTCAGTTTAGAAACAGAGGAGAAATAGGAAGTTACAAAACTCCTCCAGTAGTCTAAATATTTACTTAGATGGAAGAACATGCAAAATGCTTTATACATGGAGGTCTTACAAGTTTTCATCAATAATAACTCTCTTCTACAAGAAAATAAATTAAAATAAAATCCTGATATTTACTGTAGACCTATTTTAAAGATTTAAGTTGAAATTTGAAGATAGTTAGGTTTTTTTTAAAAAAAATGTTACCTGCCTGAATGTCAATATTTCCATGTTTTACTCAGTACATGAAAATATTTTGAGATCTCTGCAGCTGAAATCTGACTTCTTTCACCTCCCCCTTCACAACTGACACTTTAATATCTCAACAGAAGCAAATACTTGAAACAAATTTCCAAAAAAAGTCGTTCCAATTTTTTCCTATTTTTTTAAACTTCTTAAGAAATTGTTATTTCTACTTGGCTGTGGTGAACAGAAATAACAAAAAGGAAGACTGTCAGGAAAATCATTTTATTACACAAGCAGGTGACAATAACTTTGGATATAATTGCTGTCAGCTCCATCTGATCTTGAATTTTTTTTTTCCTGAGCAGACATCCCTCTGTCATCAGACTCAGATGGAAAATGAAATTTCCTTATCTTCTGTGCCAATGTGAAAATAAAGCCAAATTCACCTACTTTCTGATAGATGATCTCTTTGACAGATGATATGTCCTTTCCTGGGAAAGACTGCAGTGGCACTAAGCCTATGTAAGCTTTTAGAGTACAGCAGCAGCCATAGGCTGGGTTTGAATATTCTGCCCAGCCTCTCTTACTCACACAGTAGGAAATTGCACCATAGTTTAGCTACTTCTCAACCGCCAGGTTTGAATGTGGGATTCATATCTGCTTTCTCACTTCTAGCCTCAAGCAGGAAGTCTCCAGAGACCACAGAAATCCTTAAAATGGCTGAAGAGTCCTCATCACTGGAGGAAAGCCCTGGGCACTTGGTATATTTGAGGTAGGAATGCAAATGCAGAACAAACCAAGCACGAGGAAAAAGCGTTTCAACTTGCCGTGTGTTCTGGTGTAGGCTGCCACAAAACTTTGGGCAGGCTCTAATACTTTAATGAGAACTCACCTTGCATTTGTGCTATTTATACAATATTATTCTACTCATTTAAGACAATTTAATGTAAATACTGCTGTTTTCTTAGAGTGCGTAGGATAAATGTGAAATCATTTCAGAGACAGGAAAACAGTCGTGAAGAATCTGGGAAACACAGATTTGTTTGCCACCAGCCACCAGCTGCTGCTGAAAGAACAGACTTCTGCTAAAGATGAGAACTGAGAAGTGGTCCATTTGTTCTGGCTGCTGGTGGCCATTCATCTGAGGTTGTGTGATTCTGTGTCTGTCTGATTCATACACTTCTATCCTGCCCTTCCAAACAGCCATTTGTAACAGACTGAGCTTTATTAGGGAAGATTACACTTGTCACTTGTACAGTGTCCTTAAGGATAAGAAGTAATCTAAAGATAGTGGAACATAAGGACAGTCAAAGTTATTACTTTCAATCCCTTTGCTACTTTTTACCTGATTCTTGAAGCCCCATATGGGTCAGGTTCAAACAGGGTACGGAAATACACGTGCAGCAGAGTTTCCTAGACATTTAGCAACAGCAGTAAACATTTTCTAATTTTTTTTTTTTTTTGGTAATAAATGTCTGGTTTTCATGTAGTGATATAAGCTACCAATTCTTAGCAGCCATTGTAGCTTTTAAAAAGAAACACCTTCTCCATATCAGCAAATGGGACTTCAGAGGCTCAGATTGATAGGTTCTGTTCTTACTTGCAGTCTCAGAATGAGCAATAGATTTTGTAGCTGCCTAAAATTAGTTCAAAGTAGCCCAAATTAGTGTCAAAGAATATGCAAATGGAAATAAATTGCCAGGTCATCTTATCACTTTCCAGCAGTGTAGAACTGCTCCTCACAAGTAGTTTTATCAGTAAAATGATTATGGCTGATTTTAAACATGCCAAGAAATGTAATTTTTCTTCTCCTCCGTAATCTTCTTCCATACATACTTTTGGCTGGATTCTGGCAAAATGTCTAAATTTCCTTTTCCACCATTTTTCCCCCATTTTTCTGATAAAGGTCAAATATGCTTCTCCATTTTACTTTTGCAGTTCATCTGTGGACAGTAAGGCTGATACACCTGGCCTACATCTCCCAAGTGGCTCATGCAGATTGAACTTGGAGCACAGCATTTTGTGAAGGAGGCCAGAGAGACATTTTCACCTGGTAATTACATAAGAACACAGCTGCTTGGCTGAGGTGCAGCATCTGTTTTTCCTCAGTGCTGTCAGCACACCAGCAGGGAAACAGGAAGCAAAAGTTTAGGAGACGTGGTCTCTTGGGAGATCTAACACCACACTGACAATGTGTTATTTGTTTATCACTTCTGAGTGTTTTCGGGCTCTTATGTTCTTTACTCTTTCTTTATAACTTCTCCATAAAAAAATCCCTTGCCATTTCTTTGAACCATTTCTTGCTGAGGAATCTCTTTTTTCAAAGGTGTGTGAGCTTCAGTGGGCATAACATTACAGTTGTAATCTCCATTGCAAACACAATTACTGTACTTCACTGCTCCAGGCACCATTCTCTGACACCTCCAGGCTCCAGGAAGCTGAGCTGATTCCAACAGGACTGTTCACATGACCACCACACAAATACATGTGCAGACTTCAACTGCTTTACATTTACAAATTTTAAACATCATCTGCAGCATAGCTAACTGTTTATACAGAATGAAATGCTGGCAGTACTGCAAGAGCCTGTAAGTTCCCGTGTACGTATGGTTCACCCTGATGTTTTTAAGTTTCTCTTGGATAAAAAATATCACTTTTTTTTTAAATCTAAGGAACTAGGGGTAGACTGCTGCTTTGAACAAAATCACAACAGGTATCTAAATAACAAAGGGGAAATTCTTTTTTTCTTCCTTTTCGTCTCTGTTTCATCATTCACCTTTGTTTTATCTCTCTAGACTCATTTCCCAAGGGAATTTCCCATTCTAGCAATGTGTCTGGTGAAGGTTGTGCGACATATATGACAGCAAGAAGGAGAGTTTCCTTTGATGCACACCTCATGGCTTTGATGAAGACCTCCAATATAACATGCATATGGCTATTATTAATACTAAATAAAAACCCACCTTGACACGGAACTCTCCAAAAAATTGTACGAACAGACACAAGTAGCTTACATCCCAATACATCCAAGGCCAAAATCTGGATCAAGTGATTCAAAAATGTAAGACTTTGTGTTATGCTGATCAAACTAATGGCTTACAGTGGTTTACAATGGCTTCTGAGCATCCCTCTGCACAGTCTTATGTCCATGGGCACATGGCTAACCCTTCCAAGGTTACTTCAGTGAACATAAATCAAAAGCTGTAAGATATCAATGCTCCTTTTAATCCTGATCAGGAATGGACATTTCTCTAAGACCAGCAAAACTGGAACTTTCTTGCTGTTCTTGCAAGGTTTTAGTATCTAGAGATTGTACCCTGTTCCCTACTGTATAAGGTTTGTGTCCACAGGGTTTGTGTCCCAAAATGACACTGCTCACCACTATGTGTTGTTCTGATACATGGCAAGTTGCATTGAGTGTTTAAAAAAGCACGTGTGGAGACATGGCTACACATCTTAGACATAGATTTGGCCACTTAATACGATTGCATTTTGGTGATTTGGATTATAGATATCTGAAAAAATCTCTTATTAGTTAATCAAACTTGTATAGAATTTATTTTATTTCTAATTGTAGAATATTTTGTTACCAATAGGAAAATGTTAAGCTACACAATTGCAGGTGGTTTTACTGCCAAATGCAAAGTTTGACATGTTCATTTATACTACAAGGATGCCTGACACATTCCAAAATTCCAGGCAATGCTGGCAGGAAGGCAGGGAAACAGAATGCTAGGTTTTCACACCACAGAGAAACACAGAAAGGTTTTGATTATCATAGATGTTTTTATATCAGCACCCAGTCATTCCCCAGAGAAGCTCAGTGTTCTAAGTTTGAAAGAGACACAGATAAAGGGGTTGACAAGGGATAGAAACAATAGCAAGAACAACATCTTCAAGCAAGCACATATATTTTGACAACCAGGGCCAATAAAGGTGTCAGATGTAAGGCAGGTCTTTCTTGGTGTAAAACATAAAAATATGTTTAAGTGTCACACAGTTTTATTTAAAGATCCTTTGCTATTTTTCTTCTCTTTGACTGCTCAGAAGAAATGTCTACATTCAAGCATCCTGTGCTTGTCAGTGAGTGGGGTGGAATGCAGATAAAAATCCATGGTGTTTTAGCTTCCAGATTCAGCATTTGCTGTTCTGGATCCAGGACCACGAGCTATATCTGTCTGCAGAGGGTTATGCTGTGGTACTCTGCCAGTCACATCAGGGACAGTATAGAGGCTTGTTGTCATGAGGCTTCTCTGCTAACTGTGCTGCTGGCTCTTTATCCTCATCTTCTGGGACGTAGAGACTGTGGATCAGTGCTTCCTCAACAGCTTCAGACAGCCCCAGCATAAGGTGACAGTGGTGGCATATTTGCCTTTAGGTACTACAGAGAATGCACCATCTCCTTGCTTTGAGATTCAGAGCATCCTCTTAATCATTCACATTTAGATGAATTTGTCATTATGCTAGCATACATGTAAGGAAAGGAGTTAAATTTAGGCATATGTCAAGCTCCTGTCTTCTTGCAATTGGAAAACAAGCAAACGCACTAATTTACAAATTTATCTCCAGGCTTTAATTGACATTGGAATTTTTGGGAAGGTGACAGAAAAACAAGAATTAATCTGTGTGCAGATGTCAGGTTGATTCTGAGATGAATCACTTGAAATAGTAACAGTATTAAGACTCATTCTTTTCATTTTTAGATTCTTAAAGTTTACAATCCCTTATAACTAATTAAAGCATTTTGGAAGCAGGTTACTTTTAAATCTGTGCTTAGCCAAAATTGTATATTCACACTTATTTTTTTACTTAGCTGACTGAACAGCAGCAAAAGCAGGTAGACATAAGCATTGGAGTCAGATCAGACGAGATAAAGGTTTAAGCAGTAAAGTGTGAAATGGCCTTGTACAAGAAATACATAGGAGCTGCTAGTGAAAACACAGAAACCCTAGCTTAGATGCAGCCTTGTATGTCAGTCACTGCTATTGTGAATTAATTCCTCTTTATACCAGTGTTAATAGCTTTCTGGAACACCCACAAAAATTTAAAAAAAAAGATAATGGGAGTTAATTGCATGAAGATGTCGAGTTTCTCATTTAAGCTATTGTGTCTCAGTTTACCTATAAATGTATTCAGAATCAACAGCCATTTCTAGAATTGCATGGAGTTACACAGGGTTACACTGGCTGAAAGTCCTGCAGTTACCTTGAGCAGATGTGTGAGAAGATACATTCTAAATTCTAGATTTAGTAGTGAGCTACTCTTTTCAGCACGGCTAGTAACAAAGGGTTTCACGTGTCACAAAAGAACTTGGAAGTACAGAGCTTATGGATTGCCTGTGTCAGAACCTCCAACTAGCAATTTGAACCAGGAGAGTTCACCTTTGCTTATTCATGACATTGTGGGCTATATCTTTGAAGGCGACTGCAACTGTGGGTTTTTGGAACCAGAAGCCTAAATAATATGAAATTAATATTGACAGAAATGCACAAATTCAAGCCCTTTTCTGCCTGCTACAGAAATTTGAAGGGATTTTTTCTGAAAATGCATCTCAGAGATGGAAGCAGCTTTAGCCTGCATGAAAATGAAACACACTTCTGTCAAAAAAAATTTCATGTTACCCTTGAATCATCAGTTCATACTATTCATAAGGTTTTTGCCATCCCTTTGTACGTGTCATATGTGTTGCTTCAGTTAAAAAAAAATGAAAACAAAATTATTAGAAATGGTGTGTCCTCAAAAACAATGCCAACATATTTGAGCATTTATAGAAATAGATATTACCGATACAGCACCCACAATTATGTGATGCAATCCCTGGTGTATTTTGTAACTGGATGTTACTGAACTCTGCCAGCAGTCACTAAGCTTGTGTTTTTACTATGGTTTCAACAGAGTGTTTTTTTTCTACAGCTGAGACCCAACAGGTATACCAAGTAACATGAGAAGAGTACCCCTAAAATATTACTAATGGAATTATTTCAATTATTGTTTGTTAGGAACATTAGGTAGAACTTAATTATGTATTTTTCTAGTACTAACAATTTCAAAACATACTTTTTCTTGAGCAATATTTACAGCTACTAATTCATATTTTAAAGTTTACATTTTCATTCCTCTCAGTCCAGAAGTGTGAAAAAACATTTAAGAATACTGTACAAACCATGGATGCTGCATGCTATAGGTGAGTTATTCTAGTGGTATTGCCAGCACAAAATGTTAACACAGGGTATAACTAGTCAAGTCAATGTCAGAGAATCACAGGAGAATTCAGGTGTAAGGGAAACTCAGGGCGTCTCTAGTCAGGCTTCCTGCTCAAACCAGGATCAGGACAGGTTGCTCAGGGCTTTACCCAGATGAGTCTGAAAACTTCAGAGGCAGGAAACTGCACAAACCTTTTCTGGGCAACTTGCTCTCCTGCTGGGCTATCCTTATTGTGACAAAATTTCTCCTTCTATCAGCTCCAAACTTCTCATTTCAGCTTTCAATTTGTTTTCAACCTCCTGTGATACACCACTGGGAAAATCCTGACTCTACCTCCTGTAGGTCTCCCCTGGAGCTCTATCTTGTCCTGTCTGAACAAGCCCATCTCCCTCAGCCTCACCTCAAAGGCAAGTGCTCCAGCACTGACGGTCTTGGTGCACTTTCCCAAAATCACTGCAGCTGATCAGTGTTTGGTGTATTAGTGGGGAACACGATGCTGGATGCATGTTTTAGATGTGGTTTAATGAGTGCTAAATGGAGGGGAATAAACCTGTCTTTGATCTACTGGCCATGCCCTGTTAACACAGTCCCAGGTGCTGTTGGTCATTCCAGCTGCCAGGACTCACTTCTGCCACGGGCTCATCTTGCTGTCCACCAGAACTGCCAGATTCTCCTCAGAAACTCTGCCCCTCAGGCAGCCAGACTCCAGCCTGGCTCACTGGCAGAGGTTATCTGCCTTTGTCGGTCCTTGCTGAATTTCACGATTTGTTCTCAAAGTGTGAGTTAAAGGAGTCACCATGTTTGGTACAGTTCCAAGCCATACACATGACTGGGAATCAGACAAACTTACATGAACCAGGAGAACAGCAACCATTGCCCTTTCAGCTTTTTACCCTTGGGCAAATCATGTCACCTCTCCGTTCTAATGTTGTCATCTAAAAAGGCATTTGGCATTTATTGGTATATTTATTCCCCTTTGCAGAGCACTTGTGGCCAGGTTTATCAGCAATATTTGATTTCTTTCTCTTGAAACACAGAGGATGAAGACAGATAGGGATTGAACCCAGGTTTTCACCAACAGAGGCGTTTAAGAACAGCTGCTCAACAAATAGATAAACTCAGTATATAATTACAAATAGATGTGTCTGGCAGTGAACCAAGTGTAAAAGTAATTTTGCTTTAAACCTATTTCTCAAAAATATCTAAATTTGAACAAAAGCACAAGATTAATTTTCATCAGAAGCATCCCAGCAGAATTCTGAGTGTAATGCTTACAGGCTAACTCCAAAGTTGCTAAAATAGAATTCTGTGTGATTCATAATTGATTTTGCCTTTGTCATTTTTTATGTTTAATATTTTATCTTTGAGCTCATTTTTCCAGCCTCTTCTATATATGGTCAGTCATCTGCTGATACTCTTCCCTTGATAGAGTTCTAAATAGGCACTTTATGACGTTGCAAAGTTTGTCTCGGGATTTACTAATTGTGAGAGTAACACCCCAAAGGCAACGTTTCCTGATAAGCTGGACATTGCAGATCTAATGGAAATCTGCTCCTTGAGTTGTTTCCAAGTCAAGTTTGCACATTATTTTTTCAACTACTGTGGGACATCTGCACTCTGCAAAAAAATATCCAGGCCAAACTTTCAAATTGTGTTTCCGTCTGTGATTCATGCTGCACACCCTATGCAGCAGGGTGTGACTCTACGTGTTGGGAACGTGTTTGTACAGATCCTCGCTGGATACCTGTAAAACACAGTGGTTATTTCTGACAGAGAAACAAACTTGCTAAGTAAGTAGAAAATGCTCCTCAGCTATCAACTTTCACACTACATTTTTTGTTTTAAAGGGTCCAGCATTCTCAGCCACTTGCAGACAGTACTTTGGAGGTGTCCATTGAAGGCCAGGTGTTCATTTTATGAGAAATACACCAGAAAGTATCGATTCCTTTCACCAGTTCATCTGTCAGGCTGTTAGTAGGAAAAGCTGCTACCCTGTAGAAATGTTTTAAAAGGCAATAACTGAAGAGACACTGTTCTCCCATGGAATCTCTTGGCTGTCTGTTATTCCTCCCACCACACAGATCATGGCACAGGTAGCTCTAATGCAATCTTTTGTCTATAGACTTAGAAGACTCAATGTGTCTTCTTTATGTGATGTCTCCTTTTGACAGTGAGATCTCATCCAACACCACAGTCTCTCATGGAAGCTGTAACAGCCCTAGTGTCAAAGAAAGAGTCAAATGGAATAATGAGGCATAGATACCCACCTAGGTTTTCCCTGTGGGTGGTAAAAGGCACCTAAATGCAAGCAGTTCCAACTCTTTCTTATCCACAAACACTAAAACTTCTTTCATGTATATAAATGCATAAAGAAAGAAGGACTTGGAATCCTTCCTCAAAATCCCTCTGGAGGAGTTGTATACAGCAGCTGGTTTGCAAATGCTATTACCACGAAAATTCCGATTTGAAAGAAAAAGAGCGCTCGAGCTCAGTGAAAACATTCAGCAGACATTAACCCGGGAAAAGAGCTCTTGAAGGAAATATTTCTTGGCTGCATTTTTCTCTCCCACACCAAGATGTACTGTACTGACATTTTATAAATGCTGTGGGTGTGGTCAGCAGTAAATCATGACTCTTCTGGGGAGTTCACTCCCCAGCACCTTCAGCTGTATTATGCCTTGAGGGTGGCTGGCTCTTGCAGTACTCATGTGCGACTCAATACTTAGGCAAAGAGTCTTCACATTCATGTTACAACATGGGAAAAGTATTTCTGTAACCTTGGTACTTTTCCAATTGCATTTTCTCATACCTGATGAGCATCCTCATACTTAAGACCTCTTGAAAAGAAATGTCTTGGCTGTGTTCACAGCTAGAGCCTTTAGGGTTCTGGCTTTTCTCGGGAAAATGATGTTTACCTTTCTGACAGGTTGCCAAGCATTAAAAAACTCCTTCCTGCAGTATTACAGTTAAAGAAGGTGAGTTTAAAGGGAAAAATAACATTAAAGCCAACAAGACAACCCCGCCTTATCCATTATCACAGGTTGCAAGCTTGGAAGAAAAAACAAAGCAGAAAATTGCCAAAATAAAAGCTGACAACCCATGCAATTTGGTGTTTCATTTGACAGAAAGAAGTATTTGGGTACCTAATCTCAGTGGTATCTGTGCATTACTATAGTGCTATGGCTGTTAGGTCTGACCCAGAAACGTATCTAGCCATTATTGAAATGCAATTTTATGACTAACACAGCCGAGTTAGTTTCATTCTTTTTAATGTACCTTGATTTGTAAAAGATTTGTGTGCTCCTCTGATTGCCTTTTGTCCTTTGACTAGCCTAACATATTCTCCATCATGCAGCATTGGGCTCTGTTTTAGGAAAATTGATTTGAAAGTTAGCTGTATTGCATTAACGCACAAAACATCTCATGAATTCATCCAGCAGTAAAAATATAATAGATCACAATGGCTATTCACCAAGAAACTGTGAGAAATAAAACTACATTAAATACTTGTGTTGAAGATACAGCTCTACCTCTGGTCATTTTGGCTATTAATCAACATTTTTTTTAAAGGCTTGTTAACCCCATATGCTAATAATATTTTCTAAATTTAAATTCAAACCCACAAACCAAATGGAGAAGTACTGTTATTTAGTCTGACTATATACTGTGATATAATCTTGTTGTTCTTGTCATCATACTATGCATGTTGAACTGTTTTAACCACTACTGACAATTCTTTTTTTCCACAGTAAAATGAGAATGAGGCACTTTTACAAATAAAACAATGTGAGAGTTGAAGTTCCATGAAAGACTTCTTGTTTAGAGTGTTTAAATCAAACAAAATATGTTCCTTCATCCACTGAGTAAAGACTGAAAGATTATGTTGTTGTCAAGTCAATAAAATCTAATTCAGGAGTTAATTTCTACTATTTAGGATTTTTAAGAGACACAATAAAATTAATTGTCAAATTATTATAAAAATATGAGATAGTATTTTAATGTACAAGTATCAGTAATGGTATAGGATACTTATGATTTCTGTAATTTTTGGTTACTGTCAGTCTGTTTGCATCCACCCCAAGTACATGGCTGATTTTTCTTATTCTCCTTCCGATCCTTTCTCTTTCAAGAAACAAACAGAAAAGGAACTGCTTGCTGTACAAAGTGTCACGTTTGTTCTGGATCTAGGCTGAGGGTTTGGAAGTTGTGCAGGCTTCTTCAGAAGTCTCCTGCATTAGCTAGACGTTCTTGTTTGCTCTTTGCTCATTTTCTTTTTGGCTTCTATACCACAAAAGCCCCAAGAACTTAATCAGCAGTATATAGTATACAGTAAATCCTATAACCAAGCTCAAGTGTAATCCTGCAGTTCTGTGACAAAAGACAAACCAACCAACAAACAACAACAACAACAGAAAAAAAAAAAACAGAGGGGAAAAAAATAACAAAACTACAAAATAAAGGCCTTAGGAAATCTTGAAAAGCTAACCTCTCAGTAATATTTTCTCGCCTCAAGTTTCTGTTTCCAGTGAGGTAGGGGGAAAAGGCTGAGAGTCGTGCCACCTCCAAGGATTTGCCTTTTTATGATGACAAAGACAAAATACTTCAAAGTTAAGTAAGGAATATAAAATTTGAAAGTGCTCAGAACTTTTCAAAATGTTGCTTAAAAGGACTAGGATACTGACTTTGCACTACCTCATATGCAGTCCTTCACATCTGTCTGAACTTGAAAAAAATGTTCTTGTGATGAGGCTACGAGGAAAAAAGTCTGTTTAATTATTCTCTCTTAGAGTTATGCTTTTGCAGATGAGGAAACATCTTTTTTTCAATTTATGCAGTACCTAGCTGCATAGTATAATCTTAATGGATGATTTTTAGTACTGTTATGATAGAAATAGGAAATCTAAGAAAACCAGGGCTTCCCTCTGTAGATTTGGGAGGCTTTTTAATTAATTTAAGCTTTTGTGCCAGAGAAATAGGAATCAATGTTTTGCATTTGATGTTGCAAATTATATTGACATTTTAGTGTGTACAAGAATGAGATCTTAGATTAGAACATTCAGCCAGACTTGTAGCACCCTGAATGTTCAACAAAGGTTAATACGCTGTCATTATCTTCAAGTTACATATGGATTAGCCATAATGTGGTAGACAAGAGGTAAATCACAATGACTCTTATTAGGACCTGATAACTTCGGATTTCATGCACTATTCATGACGAAACCAAGTATGGACCTCTTTTAGACCTCTGAAAGATGTCTAAGGCAGTCACCATAAAATCTTTTCTATATTGCTAACAGAAGGTTTGTAAAGTTAATGTCTTCCCGGAAATGCATGTCAAGGCATCTGTGGAATTGTTCCAGGAGTAGCTCAGCTGTCTGGCTGGTGCAGACCCAGCATAGTTTGACGTTGAGGGCAGAGGGAGAAATGAGACAGCATTGCTCTGCTCCTCCAGCAGTAGTTCACTTGTTATGTGGAACTTCCCATTATATAGGTGTGGGAGGTTATGTTATCATGTACCCCTCTCCTCGCTTTCGTTACCAACCTCGTGTCAGCTTCAGCTTCAGTCTACATCAGCAATTAATGTCTGAAATCATTGCTTCCCACTGACGTCTTTGTAAGCATTCCTCTCGACTCCAGGTGGGTGTACTGGGCTCTAAATTGAACCTTTTGTGTTACCTGTAGGAAAATGTAATAAATTGCCAATAGGAAAATTAAATATTTCAGTAACGGCAGGACTGCTTTGTTTTGATTTGGGTTTGGTTTGCTTTTGCCTTTTTTTTTCTTTTTTTTTTTTTCCTGAAGAAATCTAGGCAAACAACAAAATGTAGCTCATATTTTTTGCATTTATGTTTGAGCATTTACCACCTGGAGCCAAAAACTAAATTTTAACACAGCAAAATAAACTGGTCTTACATTGTAATGCTTCCTGTGTTAAAAATACTTTTCCATTTCTCCTTCAACCTTTAATAAGAGGAAAAACTCATCTCTTTGTGTTTGCTTTTCACTAGAAGCATCAGTCTCCCAGGGTTTCAGGCAGATGCAATTCACATGAGATACCGTGTTGCAGCCATCATCCCTCAAAGAGAAGGGTGTGAGAGTTGAAGAAGGTGAAATAATACTGGTTCATACACTACAATTATGGTATCCCAAATGGAAAAAGAAAAAGAAAAATTGTTAAAAAGACAATAAATGTTATTGAAGTTTTTGGTCATTTTTTTGTCATTTGTTGTGAAGTCGTAAATAGCAAGATAAAAAAAATGTTATTGTTTTGCAGATAATCCTCCCAAATAGCTTTCGTTATTAGACATAGGGTCAGTTACATTCCAGAGAAATATAAATTTACCCTTATTTTTCATAGAAATTGAATGAAAAAAATTATAAAAGGATACCTGTTTACATATCTAAAATAATACCTTCAAAACCCAAGTTATATACATCCTGAAGGAGTTATACTAGAGACTGATAAGAGAAAGATAGTGTTGAAGGTGGGCAGTAATTTCATTATTCAGAAGAGAGATGGTCAACTTCGTATTTCTCAAATCCTGGTGGAGTTGTAACAGTAAGAAACAGGGGGATCTCTACAGCAGAATGTCCTTTTTGGAAAAAGTCAAATAAAAAATAAATTCAGTAAGATGAACATCTGTATTGTTCTTTACCTAAAGTCATCCTCATTGAAAAGGAAAGGCAGTTCTCTCAGTGATCTTCGTCTGTCACAGGTTATAATCAGCCTGTAGGTGACAGTGTGTCTGGCTCAGGCACAGTTCCTCTGGAAGCAGAATGACTTTAATTTTCCTTCTTTTCGGGCACTAGCTGGCAGAGGGTCACTTTGTAGCCAAATTAACCAGCCATGGGCACATGACTGTAAAGCCCTCCTGTGACTTCCTTCCTCCGAGAGCGACCCAGCAGCTCTGCCTGGTCAGATGTCATTCTCGCAGTATATTCTGGTTAACATTCTGTGGTGTACTGTGCTCTAAAGGGCGTCTTCACAAAATGCAGAAATATGTGTATTTCTTTTCTTCAGAAATCCTACCTCATCTGGTTTGTGTCAGTCAAATTTTTGATGAAGAAAATCATGGCATTAACTACCACAGAAATGGACTTTATAATTTACTCCAATGAAATCTGAAAGTTCTGCAGAAGCTACAGCTTCTTACCGCTGTTCGGTGACCCAGCGGCTGCCAGGAATGGAAGAAAATAGACTGTGTCTTAATTTGCTGTAAAGCGGCTACTTATGCAACACTGGATTCAGCGTGATACCCTAAAATGCCTGTTTGCCTGTATAGTCTGTTCAGCTTCTCCAGCTTGCTCCTTTACATTGCTTTCCTCCTGCAGCTGTTGCATTGGATGCTGACACTGGAAGTCACAAATGCTTCAACTCCAATGGGGTAAAGGCAGAACATCCCTGTGAAGCAAATGCTGCTAGAGGTAAGCTTGTCCTCAAACCTAAAGGGGCGTTCAAAACCAGACCGCTTTCTTAGGTGCCTTACTAGTGACGGAGTTGCTCCTGGGAGTCTGCTGGGGGATACACTGTGCTGTGGGTTATTTCCTCTTGAGATGAAAGCAAGCAAGTTCCTCTGTAATGAAAGATTTCATGTTTGTACTTCATTGGTGTTGCCTAGATACTGTGATGACTGATGTCTTCAAAACAAATGATCTTGCAAACAATGTAACATTATTAAGGTTGCCCAGTCAAGTACTCAAAAGATATGAAATGCCAGAACTAAGATTGCCCAGGAAACCTTAATTCAGCTGAATTTTGCTGAATGTACTACGACACTTTAGTTACATAGGTCACCTGCTTGATTAAGCATGAAGAGAGACAGTGCTCCAACAGTGAGAAGCTGTATATTGTATTTGCTTCTCACTGTTCACTGTATACCCTATGGCCTTATTTGCCTCACATGATTCAAACACTGGCCTTTTTTTTTCTTATTGATTTAATAATTTTTTTAGAAACACTCTAGGGTGTCAGAGTGTTTCACAAACGTTAATTCGTTCACTCCCACAAAACTCAAATTAACTCTTTTTTTTTTTTGTAAGAAAACCGATACAGAAGTTGTTTAGGGTTGGAGGTTTCTAACAGGTTGAGGTGTCAGTCAAGGTGGTTTAAACCAGGAGGTTTCAGATCACTTTGAACTATATCTTCAGGAACAGCATCTGTTGACTTTAACTGCAACTTTTACTTATTTTATATTTATGAAAGTTTGTTTGTAAATGGAGTTTGCATATACCCATAAATATAATGTAGCTAGCTCTTGACATTATAATAATGTATTTCTGGTCTGTTATGCTCTGAGAGATATTTTGAGTCTGTATTTTCTAATTCAGTGCTCATTGAGTCAGTGCTCATGTGTATTGGTCATTGGAGACTGCATACTGTCATCACTGATGCCAGAGATGGCTTCAAAATGCCTTGAAGACTGTCCATAGTGCAAAGTTCTGAAGGAGTGGATTTAGCATAGGGATCTCTCATAAAGATACTACCCTTGGACCTTCACCATGACATTATTCATTATCTAAATGAATTGTGTTTAACCTTTCCTGAACCTCCATTTAAATTAAATGCTTATTAAATACGTGTACAGCAATTGAATTTTTTTGTACTTAGTATTTGAAGAAAATTATATTCCTCGTCTACACTGATGGAGCGTAAGCTGTTTTATTATGTGAATTCACCTATTCTACATGTGAAATTCTGCTCTGAATTTTAGAGTGAGAGGAGTTCCCTGTCATTTATAAACCCTATTTTAAGATATACCTGCCTGTTCTTATATTACGGGATATTTGGTCACTGCTTTATCCATATTATATTCCAGCATATCTGTGCATGTGTAAGAAAATTTTAAGAAAACTAAAGAGGAGAGTGTAAATACAACTTTACAGAACTGCACAGTTCACAGTGTCCTACCATGAAAATATATTTGCCTTTCAAAGCCATGGCGAAATCGCTCTAGGTGTTTGCTGAGCATTACAACAGTCTAACCACAGTTGTGTCAGGTTTGCTGTTAAAAAACAAAGAGGTTTTGCAACAAAGAGCTCTGCAGAGTTCAAGTTTTATATTTGGTTCAGAAACTAAACTGAGAGCTGGACAGTTGAGAAAGGACCCTAGCAGGACTTTATGTTATGTTGAAACTGTTTCAGCCTTTTTTTGTGTTGAATGACCTATTGAAATAACTCTGTGGAAATATCTCAGGATGAAGTTGCTTCTTCAGCAAGAAAAGAAGATGTAGCTGCAGCTCTCAGAGTCACATGAAAATATAAAAGTAAAGCTTATTTCTCTCTGGTTTGCATATTGACAATGTTAATTGAAAAAATTATTAAATGCCCTGTAGGGACCTAATTTGAATTCCTTTTTGATTTTAATGGAATTTGGATGAGGCACTTAATTCATAAATCTACCAATGATGTATCAACAAGTCTAGAGCTTTATTTGCTGCATATCAGTATAAACTTTCTCTTGTTCTTCTTTTGTTCAACTATGAACGCATGAATTTGGATACACCCATTAAGATGTATGTGGCTAGATTCAAAACTCTGATGCCATTGTCTTTTTGACTGTGACGGATTTCTGAACTATTATTCTAATAATTTTTAACTTTATCCATTACTAAAACATCTTTTTTGTAACTTCTATATTTAGTTTTGTTGATTTTAGACGTATTGTCAGAGTTCACTTCATGCAGTTTTTTTGGCAATCCATGTAATCCGTGCTTTGTCTGTTATAACTTGCTCATAATGACCATTTGTTTGGTATATTATATATGTAGATATACTATACAATACTTGGCTCAGTATTGTTTACTTTTTCATCAATGACTTGGCCTCCTCAGCAAGTTTCCTGAGGACATAAAGCCGTGAGGACTGGCTGATACCCCAGAGGGCTGTGCAGCCCTTCAGAAAGGCCACAACAGATTGGAGATGGGCAGAGAAGTGTCTGAAACTCAACAAAGGCAAATGCAGGGTCCTGCACCTGGGGAGGAATAACCCCAGGCACCAGCACAGGCTTGGGCTGATCTGCTGGAAAGCAGCTCTACAGAGAAGGACCTGGGGGTCCTGGTGGACAACAAGATGTCCCTGAGGCAGCAGTATGCCCAGAAGGCTGGCAGTATCCTGGGGTGCGTTAGGAAGAGCGTTGCCCACAGGTTGACAGAGGTGGTCCTGCTGCTCTACTCAGCCCTGGTGAGGCCACGCCTGAGGTGCTGTGTCCAGTTCTGGGCTCTTCAGGATGAGAGAGACATGAAGGCCCTGGAGCAGGTCGAGCAGAGGGTGGCAAAGATGATTTAGGGACTGGAGCATCTCTCTTATGAGGAAAGACTGAGGGAGCTGGGCCTGTTCAGCCTCAAGAGAGAGGACTTCATCAATTTCTATCAGTATTTGAAAATGAATATGAAGATAAGGCAATGGAGCCAGGCTCTTAGTGGTGCCAAGCAACAGAACAAGGGGCAATAGGCAGAAACTGGTAAACACAAAGTTCCACCCGAATATGATGAAGAATGTCTTTACTGTGCAGGTGACTGAGCAATGGCACAGATTGCCCAGAGAGGTTGTGGAGTCTCGCTCAGTGGAGATATCCAAGAACCATCTGGACACAATCCTGTGCAATGTGCTCTAGATGACCCACTCTGGTTCCTTCCAACCTGGTCTGTGATTCTGTGATATCCTTTGTGATTTATGCTCCTTTAAAAGACAGTTTTTAAAGTGGAAAATCTGTTCTTAAGTTCTACAACTGAGCTCAATGCTAGAACTGGGCACTGTGAATCCAAGTCAAAGGCAAATGTTGTGCACTCAGAAGAGATTCTGCCTACTTAGAAGCTGCATAGCAATGGCCAACAAGTAAGACATACCATGAAAGCATCTGGTTCTCATTTCCACTAGGAGGACCTGCCTAGTCACTTCTGTGCTGATGTAACTGCTGGGGTATTAAACTCATCAGCAGGCCATTAAATAATATTTATTTGCTGTGAAGTCTTTGTGTCTGGAATTTTAACCCTGTACTGAGATGCAGGCGCATGTCCCAAACTCTTTATTGTCCTGATGATACTCAAACAGCATCATCTTCACATTTTGCGATATTTTTTTCACCAGGTAAGACACCTAGACCAGTGTAAGACGATCCTAGTAGAGCATCTGCTAAAGACGAGCATTAATCTGTTCTTTAAATATGAGGATTTAAATCTGCATCTATGACTGAGTCTGTATCTTTCTTTTAGCAGAGATTTTGCTAGTGTCAACTAGGAGAGGTGATTTAGCCAAACTGGAGGTGTGAATTATTTCCATAGCATCGCCAGCCCTTGGATTCACTCGGAATCAGAAAACTGTGAATGTCACCTAAAGACATTTGTTCTCTGTTCTCTTGAGGTAGCTACACATTCCATACCACTTGGGTAATGTAGATGTGTGAGGAGGGAGAGACAGAGGGGGTCGAAAGAGAGAAGGTATCCACTGAAAAAAAGGTGATTACAGAATAAATATTTTCGCCCTTCAGCTTCAGAGCAAAATATTGCAGTCTGAGCAACTACTGTTGTATTCTCCAGTGAAAATATATTCACTGCAAAAGTATTTAATTGTCCTTGTACTGTATAAAACAAAAGCAATTAAATGAAGTTTCAGTCAAGAAGTTCAAAGGGGAAATTGAAAAGGAGTTTTACACCTCTGAGACTTAATTCCAAAGAATATTATCATGCTTGAGATTTTTAAACTTGTAGTACGTTTTTAGCTCTGTGTATCTTCACCGCTACACTCTTTTTAACATAAAATGAAATATTTCATTGATTACTACAAGAGTGGTTCATTCTTACACTCTATCTTCATTCTATCCTTTTTTTGAAATAATTGACCACATTTTACATCCTTCTTTTAAAAGATGCTAGATATTGTTTCTTCTTGAATATTCAGGTTGTCTCCTATTTTTCCCCAACAGTATTTGTAAACTCTTCAGTCTAATTCTTTAAAAGCTATTTTTTAATACTTTGCCAATGTCTGTTTTTTCTGAGTTTCATATCCTTCAGTTATGTTTGGAATCTCAAGCTATATTATTGTAAATTGTCTTCTTTTTTTTTTTTTATAATGGATAATGCATTTTGTCAAAATATGCTTTGAAATAAATACTACACTGTACAGTGCCTAATTTACTTTGTTAGAATAGACAGAGATTTCAAGACACATCAGACAACTTGTCCTCACAAATTGGTACTCAGAGAAGCTTACATTATTTGAATTTAAGGCTTTTAAAGTCCTGTTCCATTCACTCAGGATTTTGATTGAGTTGGACTTAGAGATTTATAATGTAAGAACCGAAAAAACCAAAACCCCACCAGGTCTTGACACTTGACATTTTTTGACACTGAGAAAACATAACTGTAAAAAGGAAAACATCTAAGAAAAGGCCCACACTGATGTCAGCTCTAAAATGAGCTGTGGAAAAGCCACTTGAATTGAGTAATTTCTAAGGCATGACTTTTCAGCTAAGCTGAGAATATCTGCAGGCATTTGGATTTTGCTTTGAAGAATTTGGCTCTTTTATGCAACCATTCTGTGTTTTTTGCTTATCTTAGGGCACTCTGTACTGTCTAGTGCAAGTATATATTAAAAAAAAAAAAAAAAGGAAAAAAGCCACACTAAATTTTGCAATACTTTGAAAGTTCAAAGGTCTCGTCTGCTGACTCACACAGGTTTAAAAACACAAATCTAAGTTCATTAATGATTGATTCTGAAGCTCCATCCTCTCGAATAGGTAGCCAAAATGTCCTGTAAAAGTGCCTAAAGAGTTTTTCAGAATTAATCTGCTGAAGACCTTTGGTGTTAGAGTGAATAAATTCACCAGGTTTGATATCGTGGTAGATGTGGTGGAATTCTGGGAGAGACGGTCATTTTCATACAGACACAACTTCGAAAGACTGTGTAGTTTGTAGGAACAAGGACAGCATTGTAGCTACAAAAATCAGTGTAAAAAGAACTGCAGTGTTTCACTTGTGCAGAGTTGCACATTCAATTTTTAACAATTTCAGTGGAGCTAGAATGGCAGAGGGAGATGCTGTGTTTTTTTTCAGCATATGCCAATGTTGATGGTAATGCAGAGATCCTTTTATTTTTGGGCTATTTGATGAAGCAAAAGTTGCACAGAGTCTTCAGATCATGGAAATGTTGTTTGAAAGTGATTTCTAGATGATATGTAGTCCATCCTCTTGCTCAGAGCAGCACTGTCACTAACACTACAGTCATTCAGCTATGGTTTTGTCTGAGTTTTGAAAACCTCTAAGGATGGGCCAACCTGTTTTAATGCTGCAATGTCTCCCAGTGGTTGGTTGGTTGGTTTTGTTGTGCTGTGTGTGCTTTCATTTCTGCCACGCACCTCTCAAGGTTCCATGCCTCCTTTGACCTTCTTTGTCGTACTGATTGCCACTACTGAGAAGACCTTGGCTCTGTCATCTTTGTAGCTGCCCTCCGAGTAGTTGCCACCTGCTGTAAGAACTTCACACCTTCACTCTGCTGTGCTGAACAAGCTCAGCTGCCTCAGCTTCTTAGTTAGGCAAGGGTTTGTAAAGTAACAAAGGCTGTGGAAAAAGACTATTCCATTTAAACCACATGCAATAGCTGATGAACAACTGAGCCAGGTATGTGTGAGAAAACCATTGACTTGATTACCATAAATATGCAGTAATCTAAAAAGAAAATAAAACTATTATAATTAATACTATAGTGTCTAAAAGTTTCTATTAACACCAGACACTTGTTGCTTTTAGCACTATGAAAACTCAAAGTATAGCAGTCCCTGATGAAATATTTTTTCAGTCTGTGTCAATAATGCAACAGTTGTAGGAGTCACTTCCAAATTAATATTTTGTAGAAGTTATGGAAAAAGATATCTAGTTTGGTCCTGTTACAATACACACAGACAAAAAGTTTCTGAGCCAAGAGGCTCAGAAAAGCCATGAAGCAAAGAGTCTAAACTTCTTTAATCCTTTGTTTATTTTATTAATTCCTGCCCTTTGGCCCCTTCGCAACTGGGTAAAACTCTATCATATTATATCAACAGTCCATAGGAAACACCATACTGCCATAGTTTAGGGTGCTACTCTTATGGAAAGCACCATCTTCCTATTTTTTCTTCTGTTTCAATAGAAATATTCCCAGGGAATTAGATGAAGTGGGAAAGGTGTTTTGCCCTGATAAAGATAATTCTAACTGCATTTTCTACATGAAAAGTTATGCAGCCATAACTAAAAGGTGGCTTCTGTGACTAAGCTACCTTTCAAAATTATTTCACACTTGAGAGGTGGATACCTCAGATTTTTGTGTTTTAATTAAAGTAAGACAGTGTCTTGTGCAGTACAACTCATCTCTTCGAAGCTGACAGCTGATCAAATGCAAATTTTTTAAAAGTCAAGAACACTTAACATGTAATGAAAGTCTCTGTTAGTGGAAGAAATTCTAAAACCTGAAACTTACCTTAAATTGCAATAAATGTGAGAAATAAATACAAAGAATAGAAATAGATGGTTACAATTATATATTTCCCTTCAAGGTTGCAGGAAAAAACCAGTATTATCTATTCCCATAAGACCTATGGTCAGCAGGTACAAACACTGCTGTCCTTCCTGAATATTTTATTTTTTTCCAAGAGACAGGAGCTGAGATTTCTTTCTAGTAAGAGCACCTAAAAAAAAAAATTGAAGGACAGAAATGTCAGGACAAGCAATCATTTTGTGTCATGGCTAGAAAAAAAAAAAAAGGTGCTTTTCATAGTTACAATGTCAACCCTCACAATTCAGCAAGGGAGAAAGGATAATAAATGGGCAGAAAGCAACAGGGCAAAGTAAGAAGAGTGAAATAAATGACTGGAACAAGAATTGGGGTAAGACTAACTGCATAATTGAGCGAAAGACTTAATACCTCTGTCAAGAAGACTTAATGTTCAGACTTGAAAAGTAAGTCAAATATCTCAATAAGAAGTACTGTAAGAACAGGCTGAAGTGGTAAACTTTCTAAATGGAAATTTCCATTAGGCAGGTGTATATCATATTGAAATGTATAATCACAAACATATCTTGAAAAATTTGAGTAAAAGAGGGGAAACTGGGCAAGAACTCTTCTGGAAATACAAAGATTGTATGTGCCTTTATGTTGTGAACTGTGCATAAATTTATCCTGTATTGCATACCAGGTATTATGGCAACTCAGAAAGAGTACACAAGTCGACGAATAAATCAGAAAAATAAGACGTCTTGATTAAATTGTACATTAGGTATGCTGGTTTTTTGTTTCATCACAAAGTCTTTTGTCTTCTCCAACAGCATCAGCCTTAGACAAAGAAGAGAAACTGGTAAGTACACACTGATTGACAGCTTTTGCACTTTTCAGCTTCAACTAGTGGAATTCCCAGGATGCCTGAGTATGCATAGCAGGCTTGCTGATTTTCTCACAAATAACCTAGGAAATTCCCTGAAGTGGTCTGGGAAAAGAGGATGTGAAGAGCTGCATGCTCTGTCTGCCACAGAAGATGTTGCACAAAGAGACAGGTGAATAATGGAATAGTTGTTTCACAACCTGCCACACTTAGATATTTTTGTTATACATAAAAGCTATGTCATAGGTAAATTGGGATGTGACATATAAGAATAAAAGGCCTGACTCAGCTGTCAGCAAACATTTCTCTTTCTTGACCAAAGGTTTCTTCATCAAGGGAAATAATTGAATTGCTATAAGCTGGACCTGGGGAGTGAACTAATATGCACAGTGTGCAAAATGATCATTTGACTTGGCCCCAGAGCGAACAAATCAAACTACCTTGGCAGTAAAGTTGTTTTCATGAGTAAAGCTGTTTTCAAAAGGTCACTTATATTTAGTTAAAACAAATATTTGCATCAACCAATGACTTATTACTATCTCTAGAAATGAAAAAAATTATTTATATTTTTTGAATATGTGTTATAAAAAGTATACTTCTCTGATATGTGACATCATAAGCATAAAGCAAGTGTCATGAGAAATACTCGTGGCAGTGAGAGCAGCAACTATCTATCTTAGGACATGGTAGCAAGTATTTCTAACATATATAATATATATATAATACATTTGACAGTGTTCATTTCCTCTACATGACTCAGTATAAAGGACATTGGATGCGGGTCCTGTTCCTACCTTTACCAATAATCAGTAGTTGGAGACAGCTCAAATTCTATGGTTAAAAATTATACATTTTGATAACAGATGTCCTGTTGCCATAAGAAGATTCCAAATTTTAGAAATTAATACACTTTTTGTACCAACTCTTCGAGCTTTGGTTGAAATGCAGAATACCTTTCTTCTGAAAATAAGTAGAAATATTTTATTTTCTAACTTCATGTTTAAAAATACCCTTTTTTGTTCAAAATCTTTCTAGTTTTCACTGACACAAATATTCATTCTGTTATTCATTTTCTGTGTTTCATCATGTAGAGAGAGGAAATAGATCATTTGAAATTTTTTGCATAAAAAGCCTGTGCTAATGTCACTGTGTGTGCTTAAAACATAACTTTCAGTCTTTAATTAAATTTATTACAAACGGAATTTGAACAACCTTTCTAATTTGTTGAATTTGCAGCCTCAGAATTTGCAATGCTTTTTCCAATTAACAGATACATTTTTTGTTTAATTTTATAGCTACCAGGCTATGGGTAAGCAAATCTAGATGGCTCTGTCTTTTCCTCTCCTGAAATATCCAGTTGCACAGTGGAACGCATCCTAAGAGAAGGACAGTTACTCACTGTTGCCCAGAGAAGTTGTGGATGCCTGAGCAACCTGGTACAGTGGGAGATGTCCTTGCCCAGGGCAGGGGGTTTGGAATGAGATGATCCTTGAGGTCTCTTCCAACCCCAGCCATTCTATGATTCCAAGCAAGAACCTGAAGCTAGGAGTTATACTCTCTATTTTTCTATGAGTACATTGTGAAAATGTATCAGCAAAGGTTGAAGTCTGGTGACACAACAAGCAGTGTGTTGCTGTTTACAGAAAACCAGATCAAAACTGATCAGAATATATGAAGCACTGAGTTAGGAGCTGGGAAGAGTCACAGTGTGGTAAGTTAAGTAAAGCATACGTTTGGCTGAGGGACAGAACAAGACAGGCTCCAAAGATCCTAATTTAGACTTGATACTTTACTAGTTAGTAAAGCCTAAATCTAAATCAGTGGCACAAAAATCAAAGAAGCTATAACATTTTCCATGAGGATCCATCTCTGGATCCTGAATTCTCAAGTAATTACTCAGATGAGTGTAATAAGCTGATCTGAGTTTTCTCAGAGCATGAGAAACATCCTTCCTGAATGCGTGTTCAGACCTGGTGACACAGTCCTGAATTGGATTGCTCCATAAAGGTTATAACCAGCATACTCACGAAATACTTGCAGTAAAAGCTATAACCTCTATTATCATGGCAATCCTGCCTCCCACCCCCATCTTAAATCTGAAAACTCTAAATAGCACGAAACTGGAAATTTCACAATGCATTGTTCAGGTAGGTGAGATCTATTCAGGGAGGAGTACACAACACACTAATTTGTGAGTACCTTTACCATAACTCACAAGTCTCTTATTTGGTTTAATAAAGTACATTTCTTCTTCCTTGCTTCCTTTAAGAGCACAGCAACTCATCACAACTATAGAGAAAAACACAACAACATACGACACAACAGTCAATTAAAATTATGTCCATAGACCCTAATTACCCATATTTGGAATGGCTGACAAGTATAGCAGAAGTACTGAGCTAGGCAGTCTGGCAGGAGGAAACATCAGTATTTCATAAATTGGCCCCATTACTTTCATATTGCAGAGCTCCAGAGAAATATTTTTGTGAGCTTGTAGTAAGTAGGATACTCAACAAATACACAACATAAAAATGAATATTTCCATAATGAAAAGTAAGCTTGAAGTGTGAGGACATAGATACAGGAAAATAGTGGAATAGACCTTCAAAAGAGAAACTCTGTTTGCAAATTAATTACGTGCTACAGATCAGTTGTTGAGGCCATAGAGGCAAAATGGCAATTTATATTTAGTTGTTTTGTTTTCTGAGGGGTTTCTGGGGGTTTTTTAATGTCTCCAAAGTGATAAGCAGTCCTGGTTCAAACTAGTCTTGCCACTTCATTCCCACCTGTGCACAAAACCTGGTGTGTGCACATGTCATGGTGGTAAGATGATATGCATTCAAATCAGGAGATAAGAGTGAGAAAACACCACTTTACTTACAGGCCTTTCTTAGTTTCTTTTAAACAGAAAAGAATACGTTTTTGAACATACCCTGTACCCAGTTCCTTGAAGTGGAAGTTATCTCTCTAGAAAGACTGCACCCCACTTTGTTCTTGTGTGTCCTACAAGGCTCATCTGAGCTAGCTAGCTCTCCTCAGGGCCTGCTGAACGGGACGAGGAGACAGGGACTGTGCTTTCGTCTTCCTTCATGCAGGGAAGAGACCTGAGGCCAGACTTAGAACCAAAGTCATAGAATGGCCTGGGTTGGAAGGGATCTTTAAAGATATCTAGTCCGACCCTCCTGCAATGAGCAGGGACATCTTCAACAAACACAGGTTGTTCAGAGGCCCATCAAACCTGACCTTGAATGTTTCCAGGGATGGGGCACCTACCACCTTTCTGGGCAACATGTTTCAGTGCCTCATCACCCTCACTGTAAAAAGACTTCTTCCTTATATGTAGTCAGAAGCTACTCTTTTTTAGTTTAAAACCATTACTTCTTGCCCTATTGCATCAGGCCACAGACCCTGCTAAAATGTTTGGCCCTATCTTCTTTCAAGCACCTTTTAGGAAGGAAGGCTGTTCTGAGGTCTCCCTGGAGCCTTCTGTTCTCCATTCTAAACATTCACAGTAGGGCTGCTCCAGGCCTCCAGTTATCTTTCTGGCCCTGTTCTATGTCTGCTCCCAATGGTCCATGTCTTTCCTCTGCTGGAGATCCCACAGCTGGACACAGCACTTCAGGTGGGGTCTCCCCAGAGCGGAGGGGGAGAAGTACTTCCCTCAAACTGATGGCCACCACTGCTTTTGATGTAGCCCAGGATGCAGCTGGGTCTGGATGAACTGGCTTAGCAGTTCAGTTGCCCAGCACCCAGCAAGGGGCAACTCTGTGAGGAAGGACCAGCACAAGAGTGGAAAAGGTGCTCTGTCCTGAATGCAGCAAAGTGCCTTTCTGCAACCAAGAATCAGTTGCTCCTCCAGGTGCTTGAGGAAGGTGAGAGTTACCTGGGTGTCTGTTTAACTTTGCTAAAGGGCAGTTTGTAGAACTCTGAACTAGGGACATTTTTTCTCATTTTGAGCTTTGATTCTTCTGTCTCAGAGGCATCCTCTCTCTCTCTCCATCTTCGCGGATCATTCCCCCATTGCAGTTAGACGTCATACTCCGTCCCAAACTTCTGTTTTCCCCGTGTTTGTTTGTGCAGTCTGGCATTGTCAGAGTTGTGGCTGGAATATTGAGTATTCACAATATGAATATTGTGAGTATTGTCCTCTGGCTATGGGCTGGAGGTAGCCAGCCCAGTGGCAAATTGGTGTCAGCGCCGCATGAGCCACACTGAAACCACCTGAAACTGAGCATACACAGGCTTTTAATGAGCTTGTTTAAACTGCAATCAAGGTGCCTGGAAAACACCCAGAAATCAAGACTTTCCAGGCCAGAGCCACTGATCTAGTAAGGCTAGCACTGGAGTGATAGAAAGCATATATGTCTACCTCACGCCGAAAAATTTGCAGCTTAGCTTTCTAAGTTAAGCTGCTCATAGACACAGATGTGAGCTAAAGTGTCAACGATTTTTTGTGCTGACATGGGCAGAAGCTCTGCATGGAGAGTCAAACACTGAGCTGTGGATTCCAGCACACAGGAAAGCACCACAGGCTTGGACACTGCCCAGCTCCTCTGCAAGTACCTCCCTGTGCAGCAGGTATTTGGGTTGCAGGCTCTCGCAGTCGTGCTGTGTGAGCCCAGCAGAGCAAATATAACGGGATTTCCGCTATCAGTAAAATGGTCATGGCAAATGGTCACGTCAGTAACTGAATTGTTTGCAAACTGAGGAGGAAAAGGAGAAAGTCCTGATAGGATAAAACGTGATCGGAATAACAGCTTGCTGCTAAGCAGCTAAAATATAGGCTATGACTCCTGGGAAGTGAGAGAAAAGCTGAAAATATAGGGATTAAGACTTTCATTTAGCAGTTAACAGGCAAGTACATGCAATACTGTGTGCCTTTGCACAATCAAGTTCTAACAAGTTGAGAGATATCCTTCAAAAAAAGCTGTGCTGTGCTGTACTCATTAGGATGCGTGATAGGAAAGTGTTTGTTGTTCCTGTTTTTGAACAAAGGTCGATGGAATTGAATCTGTGAAATGGTATATGATGTGAGAGGAACCATCACTCGCATGAAAGAGTTTTTTGGAGTGGCATCCTAAAAACAGTCTTTTGTCAGCACAGCATTGCTTTTCATTGTTTGGGGTTTTAAATTTAATCACTGCTATGGCTGCAGATGTTCATGAAAGAGTGAATCACAGAAATTACACAAATGTTTAGGTTTTCATGCTTATTCACTTCATACTTGTCAGAACAAAAGGAAGGCTGAGTATTTGCCTGCAATGCTCATCCTTTCAAAGCAGCAATCTGACCTGTCCTATTATTTCTGTCACTTTTCTTGGTTTAGGATCTGAAAGACAAACAGTACTTGTAGGTTGTTGATCCCATTGTCTTTCAACACAATGCAAAGACAGAACTGAAAGAATCTCAGCTAATTTCATCTCATGAAATCTTCTGGCTTTCCTAATCTCTTTCTATGACACAGGGAATGGAGAAACACTAGGGCCCTAAATTAAGGACAGGATGAGTTAAAACCCCCTCAATGTCAAAAGCAAACAAACAAAATGAGGTGAGTATAAATGAAAGCAAGAAAAAAACCCAGAACGGTATAACAGCTGCTGATGTGGTTAGAATAAAGCCAATTATTCTATGAGAAACAATTAAATCGAACAATTAAGCAGGAGGTTGGCATAAGGCAGCTAGGTAAAGCCTAGGAGTATGGGAAAGCAAGCAGGCTGAGCAGGTTTTGCTGCTGTCTCAATATCCCTGAGGTACCTATGGATAATACTAGGCTTGCCTTGCTCAAGTTTCATTTGAGTTACATCAGAGATGCCAAAAACTGGCATTGTACTTAACGGAATACCCCCCTCCCTCCTCACACTTCTGTTATTGATGATTGTGAAGACAGGGAAGACTTTAATAAATGTTTTCTTGCTCAGATTACATACATGAGCAATGACCAAAGAGAATTCAGTGGGAAGGCTGATCTGAGGTTCCCCTCCTGCATTTGGGAGGGAATCTTTACAACTAGCTCATGTCTACTCAGTTACTCATTTGGTTCAAATTTTTCATCACTATTACAATGATTGCTATTTCCTATATTTTAGAAGGCAAGGTGACCATACATAGTTCAAAACTGTTCCACCGGAGAGTAATTAGGATTATCTAACTATGTTTAATAGGTATGCATTTGTGAAACAAAAGCAACAGTGCTCATGCTCATTTTAAAAAAGGCCAAACAAGAGGTTTTAAATAAATATAGGTAGATATCTAATAAAGAGAATAAAAGAAACAAGATAGTTTTAAGGTAGTATTTGTATACTGAATCTGTATAGAGATGAAAAACTTGGTGTACAGGGGAAAATGCCTTCTGATTATCTCTACAAATGTTAAATTATCTAAGCATCCACCTCCATTCCTCATTATATGAGAGCAGTTTACTGATTCATTCATGTTTATAAACCCTTCTTGACTCAAGCATAATGTAGGATAAAGCACCTAATATTTTCATAGGATATTCTGTTCCTTTCTCAATCAATATTTTCCTAATAATATTAAATATTTTCTGTTATGGGTCTCATTCGGTGTTTGATTCATATAAATTAGAGAGTTACTTTACATTTACTTCACATAGCCAGACCTGTAAAGGCTAAATAAGAAAAATGGGCAAAATACGCAGTGGGCTAAAATGAAAACAAAATATACAGATTTTAATTAGTGTCCATGTCCTGTAATTTGCCCACAGCTTTCCTGTTGTAAAATTAGTTGTTTATGCCATTTTATTAGGGATCCATTCATCAAAAGGTGTATTGGGCAAAGTTTGTTGATCACAATGTTTTTGCAGTACCATGGAAGACAATCCCTGCTGCAGGTGTTGATCCCTGGTTGGGAAGGTGCTCATCAGTCATTAATGGTGCTCATACAGGGTCTGGAAAGGCTTAGCAAGGCAGGACTTGGGCAGAGCCCCCAGGTGAGCTGCCTGTGTAAACTGACAGTCGTTTCATCTCTTTCTTTTCTGTAGCTCTCATTTTCCTGGCGTTTGGTGACCTGCTTTAATGTTAACCAGCTGTTTTTCACTTTTTGAAAGTGAAAACACCCAGTTGGCCATCCAATCTGACCATAACCAGTATCCAAGAGCCATCTGGAGAAAGAAAAGAGGACTGTAATCCGTACTAGGATGGGGACAATTTCTTCTGTTTCAGGGATTAAGGGTGCTACTAAAAGCTCAACCACAACACTTCTGTAATTTTGATGTGGTGTACACCAATTTTCCCATGTTTACAGGTGAAGCAATATTTGCTAAAAGAGAGTGTTCTAGAGATAATGAATTAAAGCTTATAAAGTATCAAGATTTCCCAGAAGGATTACATGTGACAGGTACTTGAGATATGTCGTTTCTCATGACAGTGTATTTAGTTGTAAAATGTATTTTAGAATGAATTAATCTTTTCTGTCGAAGTAATATTGAATTTTAAGATAAAGATTTCTATGATGAAACTGTTTATTTTCCAAGTTCCAAATGTTGCCTTAAAAAAACCCCAACAACATACCAACAAAAACAAACAAACAAAAAGAAAGAAACAAACAAACAAAAAACAAACAAAGAAGCAAAAGAACAATTTGAGCAAAACATTTAAAATATTTCTTTGATCTTCTGAGAATGAAAATCCTCACATATTATACTTGAGTTTGTAACTCAAGGTAAGCTTGTGATACCATTAGCCTAAGGTTGCTTATGCTTATAATAAAATAAAAATCATGAAAAGGTACTATTGCATGGGCCTTCAACCTCAATGTTGTATGTAACACACCTTTTTTCTGAGACTAAGACTATAGCTGTGTAGACTATTCCTGACAAGTTCTTGCCTAATCTTTCCTTAAAACTTTCCATTTTGGTTCAATTACTTTTCAAAACTGTCAGAAATTATCATCCTACATTTGGAAAACTTATTTAAATAATTTAATTTGATAATTTAAAAGAATGGCCTAAGGATTTAGATGTGTATGGGGGAAAATACAAGAAAATAAAATATATTAAAAAGTTGATAAGAAAGTAGATCATATTTTAGATCTCCATGTCAACCCATTTAAAAACTGGCTTGTCAGAAATCTTAGAAACTGCAGCATATAATAACAAAGTTTTGCTACATAAACCTCTGACAAAGGCAAAAAAAGAACTATCATGCACATTATTCTGAAAATATCATAGAATTTAAAAATTTTTTTGAATATTAATTTGTGTTTACCTCATATCTTAAACAGTGAAATAACTATTAGGTACAAAGTCCTAGAAAATAGTTGTCTTTTTCTATTAACCCTTTATTTTAGAAAGAAAACTTAAATTTGAGATTGGAATAGGAGAATAAGGATGAGATTTAAAGAAAAAATGGGGTTTTTTTCTTGCATTAGCCACCTGTTTCATTTTTATGAACCTGAAAATATTATTATGGCAGACCCCAGAAAGAGCAGAAATACTGGTACGATTTTTTTGAAAATATAGATTAGGTTGTATTTGCTAAATGTTTGTGCAGAAATTCTAAGTGAGAGATAATTCACACCCTTTATAAATTATGTGGCTTGTTGTCAACAGCTGTTAATCTGAGATGAAGCTCGCCAGTAGGGGTGGAATGTGCGAGCTGTAATGGCTGTGCCAGCATCGAGTGTGTAGGAGGTGTTTTAGAAAGAGCCAGCTCTAGCAACGTTGGCACAGGGTGCCTCACTTTGCCTTTGTTTTTCCTTGATGAAACGCTGCAAATTACTTGGAAGCTCTTCCCACACATAATTTACCAGCACGTTCAGGACAATTAGATGAAGAGCAGTCTGTGTTACAGTCCCTTACCCAAAACTGTATCTCCGAATTATAAGACTTGCTTCCTGAGCAGGACCTTGACCTCCAAGACATATGTACCCTATGCTCAACATAATGCAAATATATGCCATGCATATTAATGTGTGAAAGGCACGTTGCTCGCCTACTAGTCTCTCATGCCACTCAAGGTGTGTCTTACTAGTTCTAGCTTGCAGGAGCAGAGTTTTCATTGATATGCTACAGGGTGCTCAACCAGTTCTCACTATATCTGCAAATAAACAAGCATGAATACAGATATAGATGCATATTTTATCCAAGTGCAAGCCATCACGTAATGCTAATCCTCGGAAGTGACAGTCCCAATTTCTCTGTATGCTGTGCTTTTTAGAGGAATATCCATGTATCTCGTTGTGTGTAGGAGCACAGCTTTCATGTCACAATCAAAATGTGGCATGGAACCCTTCCAAACCTTAACAGGAATGTGAAACCTGGACACTGGGAATTAGTAACTGCTCAGTGAGAGCTCCAACTTATTAACGCCTCAGGAAAATTGTGATGCACTATTCTCTTTCATACTCTGGTCAACACAGTAGCATTGTAGAGAAGTACAGAAATACAATAGGGATGATATGAGCCCAAATCTGAGGTGAATCATGGTCCTAAATTCTCTTTCTATGCCAGTCAACAGGGTTGTGTTAATTTCCAAAGATGGTCGCAGTGCTTGTGCTCTCAAGGAATGCTGATAGGAGAAATGTATGCTGCGGACTCCTACAGCTCCGCTGTGATACAGAGCTACAGACCAGAGGGGATCACTGACATGAGATAAGTTTGTCACTGTAATGCAAGTCATTCATTTTCCATGGAATCTCTTCTGCTCAAGGTCTAACACAATTCAGAATTCATATACAGAATTATGTACATAAATCACTTATGTAAAATTCCTTCCATTCACATCAGCTCTCCATTGAGAGATTTTCTGTCAACTTGATGGCTCCTCAAATTCTTACTTATTTTTATTCATTACCTTTCCGTGAGAGCTATGACTTAACAATACCTTCACATCCATTTAATCTAGTATTGGTCTCTCTTTATTTTCAATGTTACCATAATTACAGCTTTCACATTTGCACAAAGGTATGCATGTAGGTCATTGGACCTTTTGTGAAATGAACTTTTCTCATTAAGCAATGAGTTTTAAGTATACACAGCCATCACTCAGTTGTCAGGGTAATGCAGGATTCAAAAAACTAGATAAAACAAAAATACAGATAATAGCAAGGACATTAATTATCCTGTGACTACGTTTAGTACATTCTCTCCTCATAGCTTAAAAAGTCCTGTTTATCCAGTTTTTGCTCAAGAGAGGAGTACTTCTACATAGCAACAGGCATTTTATGGACAGTTCTGTACGTCATATGTCATAATGCATGGGAGAGGAAGGAAGGGGAAGGTGTGGTTAATATATACAATTTAGTTAATACTCTCAGAAGAATTAAGTTCTGAAACCTCCAGTCACTGTATCTCTTCCTTTAGTACTATTCCTGCTATTTCTAATATAACAGGCATGTACGTATGCCCAGTTTAAAATTAATATACACCACTTGATTTCATGGCAACTCTTTTCTTAGTTGTTTGCAACTATCTCTCCCATGAGGAATTCCTGAGAGCCAACAGTGCTGTCATGAGGCACGTGCTCTTCGACCTCTTTGACCATGAGGCACACACTCCCATGGTGCTCCTGGTATATTTCCCCCAATTCACAGGATTGCAGCGGTCATGCTTGGATGATGTTCTGGGCTGAACGTGATGCTCTGGCTCTTCACAGAGAACTCAGATTTTGAATTACTCATGACTCCCAACCTGCTTCCGACTGCAGTATATTTGTCTGTCAGTGTTGGTCTTGTGTCAAAGATCAAGATTCAGTAAAGATTGGGTGATTTTATTTCCCTGGACAATGTAACTACTTCCCTAAGTGTAAACTCTGGGTTTCCTTAACAAAGCCGTGAGCTTTGGCCTGTATTCCATTCATGATTTAGCCTGTTATCATGGATTCCATTAGCCTCCAAAACTTGTAAGACTGGATCTGCTGCCTTAAAGCAGAGATTAACATCTTTATGGGTGCGGGATTTTGGATCTCACCTCTTTCAGAAAAACATGAGTATTTTACACAGAATATTGTCTCTCTGAACATTTCTGATTTCTCGTTTCATGTTAGCACAGGTATAGGTGACTAACTGTGCTTTGTTAAGAGCAAGGCCATCTGTTGCCAGAAATGAGACCATTTTCTGACTGGCCAGTATTCATCATTTACAGTTATGTCATGGATTGTTATTTATGTATCCACCAGCCTATGTATTTCCAGAGAATGTTGATGATACTTTTAACTGATCCACTAAATGGGATTTTAGCTGTCTTTAATCACCTTAATGTGCTTTGCTTAGTCAACATCCAGAGCCAAGAGTATTAGGTAGATCTGAACACGATATCAAGCCCTAGTGTGTGATTGCCCACACTACACAATTGCTGGTGTATTCCCTGCTGCATGCACAAATTGTCTGGGCTTGAGGGACAATGTTTAGTTCTGAGGACACAAGCCATGATGTGCCATTTGCGTGCAGGACCAAGGGACAGCTTCTTGCTTGTTATATTTAGCAGCATATATATAGCCAAAGGGTCTGACAGTGATCTGCTTCCTTCAGCCACTAAGTTTAACTGAACACTAATACAAGTCAATGAAGAAGACAGCTGGGTCCAGACAGTGTGGTCTGTAGCAGTTCAGTTGCCGACATCCACAGCCTGCTCTCCTAAAATTAAAAGTGTCCACAAAATGCTGCCAGTACTGGGGAAGGAAAGGGAGAGAGGAGCTTACAAGGAGATTTAGAACCAACACAGGGGCTACCAGGGAAGCCCTTGTGGCCGGGTCAAAGCCCTGTCTTTGATCTTCTTGCAGTTTGCTCTTGCAGGTGGAGGAATTCAGGCTCACTTTCCCCCTACACACACGCTCACCCTGGCTCCCAAGTGACATATTCTCATTATTACTTAATAAAATTAGGTCACACACTATCGCAGTTTAAAAGTCAAAAAATGCCAAGAGACTGCATCTGATAATGCTATACCGAATAAAAGATCCTGGCCATGAGTCTGGTTATACAGAGACAGTGAGCTGACAAGTTCACATTGAGGATGCTGGTGAAAGTATTCACCAATCTTTAGCCAAGAAATGTTTTTTTGGAATAACTTGCCAAAACATAATTAAGTATTCCCTTAAAACTACAATGTAAACAAGCAAAGTATCTAATCAATATATACCCTGTCAGCTTCAAATTGTTTTAGCCTGTTCATTAAAAAGCCATGCAATCAAATTAAGGTGTTTTTATGTAAGCCCAAGTGAGATAAACCAGCACTGTTGCACTTATATTTAGTTATTTGAGAGAACATCGTTTCAATACAGAGATTCTTATTACTAGGTGATTTGTACTAATTATATTGTCATCCTCTAGCCTTCTATTAATACAGATTCAGATCCACTTATTTTGTCATTTTACTCACAGTTAATAACTAATTTTCAGGCCTGACATTCTCTGGTGACATAATTCAGTCTTTCAAATACTATAGAGCATTATTTTTTATTTTATTTCCACAGTCCCTTGATCAATATCTAAAGATTTATGTTGATATAAAGGAGCTTGTTCCCATGCCAGATCCTCTCCAGTTCAAGGTTATGACTCAAAATAAAAGACTCGTCATCTCAATAACTACTCAATAAACATTTGTTTTCATTTGTATGATTACCAAATACTTGCAAACAGAAACTAAATACAGTAACTGTGATAAAATATACTGTTTTCACTATCAAACCTGCAGTGATCAATATCAGTGGAGATTTGCTAACGACAACTCCTTGATTTATTTTTCTCTTCCTCTTAACAGTATGTAAGAGGTTAGTTGCAAATCAGAGTTCATTTCTTCAGAGTTAATTTTCTGCAGCAAAATATATGTGAACAAGACCTGAACAGTCATCCAGCTTTCTGGTTTAGGTGGACCTTCATTCCACGAGTTCTGATTAAAATAAATGCTGCAGAAATGTGAGTGGTACTGTAAGTGTCTTACACAGTAGGAGTCTGAACGTGAGCTGCTCAAATATCAGGAGATTGTCTAATAAGGCTGCAGTGACAAATGAAACTTGAATGGGGTTTTTTTTTCATTTGGTTTGGTTTTTATCTTTTAACTTATATCCACTCCTTCCAATATTTCCATCTGGCCAGAACTACGTGAAGTCATTTCAGAGAACCGTGCTCTGAAAGTTATGGTGAAACCAAGCTGCCCAGTATTTTTGTGTCTTTTCTGCAACTAGGATGCTGCTCTCAAGGGTGCTAGATGCTAGATTAATCTGTTTCTGAAGATGAGAGTAGGGTATTTCTGACATTATCTTCTTTCATAATAGAAAAAACATAGTGCTTTACTCGTCTGGCAGAACTAGTGGATTTAGTTCTCTCTCACAGACAATGTCTCAGCCCATTGAAGGGAGCAGGAATTATATCCTATTTCACTGAAGCTGGAAATTTTTTCTAAGCTGAAAGAACTCATCAAAGTGAGACCAAAGTTCAAACCTTCATGCTTAGCTACTTATTTCCAAAGGCCAAAATAATTAAATTTATTTTAGAACTATTTTTTATTGAATTATTTCAATAGAAAAGATATGGTTTAAATTGAACATAAGATATTTAATATTTATACTTACTCTGTTTTTTTTGCTTAAGAACTCATTGGTTTCCATTCATCCTAGCATATACCTTGCACAGCTTCAAACATGCTTTTCTGCTGCTATTGTGAAAAGTCAGATGTAAAATCCATCCATGGTTTCAGATTGTTTTGCATTTGGACCTTGATTTTGAGGGCTCAGTGACCTGAATTTTTCAAAGGACTCATAACTGTTGGGTAGGACACTGACATTTGAAAGAAGACTTGTTGGCCAGTTGACTCCTGAATGTTTTCACAGCTATATTACAGAATAGGTTGCATAACTGCAGTTTGCAAAGAAGTCTGCTATTAAAAAGTTAGATTTTTATTCATCGATAGACGTTCAAAATGAAAAATAACTCAAATTATAACTAAACAGCACTATATGCAAAAAGACAGCAAGATGTCTAAATGTGATTAGCTAAGCGTGGTCACATACACAAGCGGACTAGAGAGATCCACGTCTCTTTTACAAGCTAAGCTAATAAATCTGCCCAAAAAGATTAAAAGAATTTGACTAACAGCACTGCTAGTCATTATTAGCATAGAAAGTCATCAAGTTCTCAGTCTGGCAAGACGTGCCAAACGTAACATAATTCATACAATCAGCCTAAATGTTTTTTGGGGTTTTTTTTAAAAGAAGTTTCAGAGAGCGGTTATTTTCCATTTCCATAGAAACTGTTGCCTCACTCAACAAGCGCCTTTCTCCACTCCCGGGGATCCTTCAGGAACACACAGTTAATTAAAGTGGACTCCATGGGGACTTCTATCACATTTTGTGACTTCTCCTTTTCATTTTGCACCTCACAAGGCAGAATTCCATAGGTAACTTGAAAAATCAAAAGGTTCTGAGACTTGTAGGAAAAATATGCCAGTTTTATAAAAAGCCAAAGATAGGGAAATAGAGATGAAACAAAAAAAATAGCTGCATCCCTCTGATGCATGTTATTGTTTCGTTGACAACTACATCACATAGGAAATTCAATTATAATTAGTTTAAATTGATTTTAAGTTTCATTGCTGGTTCAACAGAAAAATAATATAACACTAAGTTTTTCATCTGTAAGAGTGTTTCTTTGCATGTATCTCTCAATTTATATCACACTTTTTTCCCCCCTTTTAGTCACTTTGCATTTTTATGAGGCTTTTCTGAACGGAGTACAAAGATAATGTCTATGCCAGTATTTACAAAACAAAATGAAAACTTAAATACTGTTTTAAAATTTGTTTGTAAATCATATGAAGGATGGTTAAAGTTAAATATTGCATATATTTTCTACAAAGTCACTTCCTAATTTGAAAATGGTTAAATCTCCAATTGTTACTAATTTTTTTAGAGAAGGTAGCAGAACTGGAGGAAGGAGAGACACTGAAAGGACAACACTTGTATGTGGGTGGTCAAAGAGAGGACTGGGAGAGAGATGATTTGAGCCGTTTTGGCTGAAGAGAGGGACAATCTGAGCAGATCTCTCTCTTGAAAGCAGGATGGCAGAGGAGACCTGTGTGGGACACTGAGCAAGAGACAGGAGTCGGAAAGGTCCAAATGTCTGCCTAGAAGAGAGGAGTCTGTATAGTTTCAGAGGAAGATTTCTGTGGAAGACTATGGTTATGTCTAGGGGAGAGGCAAAGGCAAGGAATGTTTTCTTCACTCTTTTACGCATCAGCTTCCTCCTTTTGTGCTCTTCTAGGACGTAAGAGCAGTGCTCACCCTTCCTGTTCTCCTAGAAGTTCCCATTAGGAGCAAATTCAAACCATCTTCCTGGGCCTCTGCGACCTCTTAGCAAGGTCACAGCTGTTTCCTTTGAGACCAAAACAGCAGCAGGATACTGCTGCTTTGAGTGCATTGGGATGACTGGCACCAGAGGAGCTGGTCTGGACCAGGGAAGACAGGATGATGTTTTAAACAGGGTTACCAGAGCCACACTGCCCTGTACCCTGAAGGCACTGCTGCTCACCGTTCTTCAGGTGCCTGCCAAACCTGTGCTCCAGCAAAAATTCTGGAATGCAAATACCCTATAGATAATCAGCCTTCAGTCTGATTCCCTTCCTTCCAAATTCTTTCTGCATTTATAGCACTTCCCCTCAGAGCCTGGGTCCTTACAGGGAGAAGTGGCAGGGCTTCAGGAAGAAGCCTTGTCCCATGCAACTGACAGCTCACACCACAGCAACAGCTGTAACTGGGAGTGGAAAATGTGGATATGGGTACTTTTGGACCAAGGAGAGAATTCTCACTTCCGGATGATAGTTTTCAGGCCATTTATGTATTACTAGGGAAGAGAGTAAAACTTCCTGACATACATTTTGGAAAAAACCCCACCAACAATATGTTTTAGATTTTTATGAAAGAGAAGACATTTACAGCACTATAAATCCAGAGTGTAGTAGGTACCTTCTATCAGCAGGTGACTGGCCAATAAATGTTGCAAAGAGACTGTCTTTGAAATTCCCTGTCTTGGCTAATTCCAGACTTCTCCACATACTGGCTTCTGAACACTGCTGCTGCACTAGACTGGAAGCACATATAGATGTTTTTTGATCCTGCTACAGCAGTCATATAAATAAGTCCCTTTGAGGAACTTGGGATGAGGCAGAGTGGAAATTAGTACTTATGCATATAGTGTGTATGTATATATCTATATATACATATATATACACACGCAGACATGTAAAATCTGTCTATTAGGGCCTTAACTTAAAAGTTTTTAGAAAAGTGAATCCTGCAGATTAGGAATTCCAATCAGATTGCAGCTATCGTGTACAAAGATTCTGAACAGAAGCAAGCAAGATAATTTTATTTACATAGTTTCACTGTCTATGAAAATAAAATTTTATTAAAGGAGATATAGCGTGCTGGTCTCAGTATCACTTAGATACCGTGAAAACAACTTCTTGCTGTGGACTTCATCCAGTGGAAGCTATTACCAGTGAAGATAGCATTTAGCCAAAAAGAGAAAGAGTAATACGGGCTCAGTTTTGCAAAAAACCCAGAATTAATCCCAAGTTACTTCAGTCTCAGAGTTACAAATGCTTCCAAGCAAGCTAGGGCCAATTTCCAGCAGACAGCTATTGCTGAGGGAAACTTAGGAACAGTAAATAGTAACACTCTTTGATTTGAAGAGGTAGTCTAGCAGAAAGGGCTCATTTTCTCTGTGTTCCTCTTCTTTCTTCAAAAGCGTGGTCAGGACAACAGTGCTTTACTCATTATCCCTCTTGGCAGCAGGATCTTCTTGTACTGGCAAAGGTAAAGTGACCTCTATTAATTCACAATGCAAACGAGAGGTTACTTGATCTGTTTTGAAACGACGGGCATTAGGAAAGCCTTATTTATGTGAGCTTTAGTTATGTGAGCCTTAGTTATGTGAGCAGAGAAGACCTAAGGCAGACCCTTCAAAAGCTCCCCACCTGCCTGGCTTAGGGAATGAGTTGATGACTTTACACTTGGAATAAGTAAATCTTCATCTTCGTTATGATATGGACACAAATTTTGTTTCTTACAACTTTGACATCACCTAGACTATATCCAAAACAATCCACCTCCTTATTCTCCTGAACCTACAGGATGTAAGTCTTGGAAATTTAAACCAAAATTTTAATATAGGCAGATCAGGTTTGAGCATCAGCATGTTTGGGTTTACCTGCGACATCTGTCTTCACAACTTAGTTCCTTGCATCCTGCTCTCATCTGAATCATTACAGTAGCAAGTCAAGCTATCTTGGTGTGCTGTACCTGCAGGAGGTTGTGAATACAGCATTCTGCTCTTGAAGAAACACTGAAAGTTAAGGAACTGAACCACAGCCATTAAAATTCATCACAAATTCATAATTATCAATTGTGACACGTACCGTATACACATCAACAGAGTTTATAAAAATGAAGAAAATACACAGGTAGATTTAAGAATAATTGTTACCAAAATATATCTAATGAATACAATACAAGGGGTAATTTCTCTCCATCAGATGTTATATAGTTCTTTGCAAACATGTGAGAGGCAAAGTGAGCCACCCAAAAGATTTGCTGCAGGCATTCCTTCCTTCACTATCCACTGTGAAATATTTTCAGCTCTTGGCAGGAAGTCTGACATTTGCATACATAGGGAAAGAAAAAAGTTACAATTCAATACACTAAAATACGAAAAGATGAGAGTTACTACAAAAAAGGAAAATTAGTGCATGTTAGGTTTCAGTCTTTAATATGTGATGGACTGGTGCTACAAGAAAATAGATGCAGTTCACTTTGAAAATCATTTTATTGGTCCATTTGAGGATTTGAAAAGACAGAAAAGTCAAATAATTAAACCATTTCAAATAATGCTCAAATGTTCTTTCCCGCAACTGTGGTATCTAGGCAGTAAAATCTGAATATTGTTTTTTTATAAGTAGAGTCCTTCAGGACATGCTGTGACTATCTCTCAAAATACTACAATAAACCACCTTTCCTGAAACACCAAACTGCAAGAAGTATCTGAGCAAGTGATGACTAAAGATCCCAATAGAACTAAAAAAAAAAGGTAAAAAGAGAAATCAAAGTAGAACATAATTTCATAACTCCCGTGTACAAAAATACAGAATAGAAATAATCAGAAAGTGATTATATTCTAGTGGTCAAGTGGAGGAAGGTCTGGTTTACAGGGCTATTAAGAACTGAGAGCAAAACAGAAATTTTATTATTTTCTGTCAGTTTGTGAATGTTCCCACACATTTTAAAGAATCAGTACAATCTTGACCCTCTATATTAACAATATAAATCAAAAGGGTAAAAATAATATCTGAAGATGTGAGAGACCTTGAAGAGTTACTAAAAAGATTAAAACTTATTGGCAGAAGGCAACAAAAACATTGTGATAAAGATCCAGAAAATCACAAACAGCAGAGATTTGGAGGAAGTTAGTAGGGATGGATAGCTCACTATTTGTCACAATATCTTGGAGGCAACTAATGAATCTTAGTTTGTGAGAAACAACAGGTCTAAACTAAATGGCTTACAAGATAAATAGGGAGAATAAAAAAGAAAATTAGAGTTTTAAAATAATAAAATCACAGATATATCTTCTCTGCACACATCCTTTCACAAAGGCATTGAAGCACCTAATAGTATGGGCCAGCTTGGAGGCAAAAGAGAGCAAAGGACATGCAGGAGACCCAAAGGCATGTGACAACTGCTAAAAATAACAGGTGTCTGGGACACCAGCTCAGCACTGTTCCTATCACCCATATCAATTAGTTCCCAGCAGTCCTCCAGGCAAGGCAGGGCTAGTTTTTAGGCTGTAGCAACTACCAGACAATGCCTAGGAAAATAAGAGGAATTGAATGACCTAGATATTATTTCCATTATACAGCCTGGACAGATCTGTTTGGATAAGGGAAGGAAGTTTAGCTGTGGCAAGCTGTGCTACTCCACTTTCCCTAAGGACCACGTCAGACTCTATTTTTTTGTATTGATCTATGTGATCACAGGGATTTCCATTAAGCTTTTGGTAGAGCAGAAGGCCTGCTTGCTTTTTACCAAACTGGAAGAAGCTGGACAAGGAATCCCCAAGACTACAAAACCATTAAGGATTTAAGATGAATAGCAGAGAAGAATATAGCCAAGATCTCAGTATAATGTTATAGCAGCCTGAAAGAGAGGTTGCCCTGTTGCTTGTCCTTGACGCTGTGTGCAAGTCTCTTGTCTCTACAGAAAAGAGAACTAGAGGACAGAGGGATTCATCAGTACTGTTTGAGTGGAAATAAAACCCACATCACCGTTCTTAAGGCAAGAAGGATGGGTATGAACTGAAAAAAACCATGTTTTCATGGCTGATGGCATTTAGCAAGTGGGTTGTTCTGTCCCTTCAAAAAACAAGGTTGTGGGTTTTTTTCTGTCTTAGGCTGCACTTCGTCCTGCAAGTGTCCTAATCATCCCTCTAGGAGAGGAAGTCAAAAGCCTGGGCTGTTTCCACACTTTCTCTCCTCCTCTTTAAGACCATGCAAAGACATAATTCTTACTAGAGTCTATACAGAACGTGTGACTTTTTGCCTCATTTATGCCAGCATTGCCTTTACACTGGCTGAATATCAGTCGTTACACCACCTTCAGCCATAATATCTCCAAGGTGGTATTTTTTCATAAATCCAAGGTGCAACCAAGATGATGGGTATTTTTGAGAATATGTATGTTCCTATATGTATGAAGGAAAATCATATACACAGTCATTTCTGCATCAATGTTGTGTTCCTATTTTAAATTCACAGCAAAAAGAAAGGAAAATGCAAGCCGTTCTCTGAGCATCCACCCACAAACTGATGATCAGCAGAAGAAAATCCTGTTTATAATGAGTATGTAACAATGATGTAGCAACTTCAACGTGTATCTTAGTGAAATAAATGAAATATTTCCATGGAGCCTGACAACCACCCAGACTGGTACTACCCTTTTTATCTCTATACCTTGGATCAAAACTACACGCATGACAATCAGGCCACTGATAATCAGACCTCTGAGAAGTAGACATTGGGCCTAAGTTCTCTGCTTTTCATATATATATATTTTTTTTTTTAAGAGGAAAAGTAATATTATCTCCCATATTCAATTTTTTTTATATCGGAATAAGGTCACTTAGTCAATCACGTCATTCCTTGACATGATTTCTACTTCCTTGTTCAAACGTCAAAAATATTTAATGGCTGTCAATTTTTAAGTGGTCACCACTACTCACCATTGGGAATGGGTTGAAGTGAAGAACTCAGAGCTGTTGCACTGTGTGCATGACAGGGTTGTCTCTGCAGCCCCATGCTCAGTTAAGAAGAGAGCTCTCTTCTCGTCATAATGGCTGCAACTGAATAAAGCACAATTACAGCAAAGGCTGTGGAAATTCAAGGAGCAGCATCAGAGTTATGTGTATAGCCAGCAGGTATCAACCAGGCGTTTCCAGGACAGATGAACAAAACGAGAAAAGAGGCCATTTATGCATGTAACTAAGATGATCTTTTTAACTAAGATGTCTGTTGCCCTTGTGGGTATGATGGTAGGAGTGGACAATAACAATTTGAATGGCTAACTCAATCATAACCTTGCAATACTTTTAAAGAGAGTAACCTAAACTTATGAAGAGCTCCTTTGACCCACTCATTCATCTTTCTTAGTTCCAAAATTTGTATAAAGGGGGAAAGAAAGTTGCATTTTCAATTATATATACTTGAAGTGGATGAATACTGTTGGATTTTTATTGACTTTATTAAGGATATTAAGAGACATGAAGAGTGTTGTACATGGAGATTGTGCATCCGAAAGCTGGAGGGCCTCTTTCTCATATGGCCATCAATTTCAGTAGGTTGTCTCTTTGAAAAAAATCTACCAGCCTGAGAAATAACTGCTGGAACTAGCTCAAATTGCATCATTTTAACTACTTTGGACAGCTAAAAAAATAAAGGAAGCTACTTTGAAATATGTTTAACGTTAATTTCTAACAATAGGTGTGAAAGAAGTAATCTTCTGAGTACGTTTTATTCTGTGGTGACACAAAACAGCAAGTGCCAAATAACAAGCACACAAACCTTTTGATGAAAGAAGTCAGCAGAGTCCCATGTTACTAAAGGCGAGGAGATGTTAATTACAGACTTCATGGTTACTGACCTGCCAAGAAATAATAAGTATAATATTCAAACTCAAATGCATTATTTCCTGATTCTTACATATTCAGATATTTAGACTAAGGTCAACACTTCTTGTTAAATTTTGTTTTATCTGCAAGTACAAGGGGGAACATAAGGCAGTAAAAACCTTAATTCAGTCTTATCAGAATTAGAACTTATTTAGTTCTTATTAGAACCTATTTATTAGTTAAATATCCATAGACCTAAAGACAAAAGCAAGGTTGAAGCAGACATGATACACCAAGAGAAGCCAATGGAGTTCCAATAGTAGTATCAATTTTCAGTCATGTGCAGCAGCAAGTCCAGCTCTGGTTCAGGTGGAAAGTGCTGGTCCCAGAGGCCAGCTGCTGCCCCAGGGATCTAAGGCCCAGGTTAGGGCAGGATTTAAGTGCCAACCTTCCTTCCCTGTTTTAGAGAAGTGCCACTTCATTGCAACTGCAGTTGAAGGCTCCTAAATTCCTCTTGAATGATGTATTTGAGTCACTGGGCCCTACTACTGAGTACCTTCAGTAGTGCTTCCTTTTTGGATGCACTTTGCACGGTAAAGGCTTGCTCTACCCAAACCAATTTGGCGTTCAGGTGAGGCTCCTGCATGCTCAGGTCTCTTTGAGGCATCAGTCCTGACTTCAAACACCCCTTACGCTAATTACAACTGCCAGGTGAAGTTTAGTCTGTATTTGAGTAGACTAAGTCTTGTCACTGAAACTCCCTGGGAACTGCTGTACACAGCCTGTTTAGTAGTGTGGGATTCATTTGAACTCATTGCAGCCATCTAACAGTTAAACTTCCGATCTAAGTGACATTACCTCAAAGACACGTCGAGAAGATGATTAATGTCATGTACTATGCGCACCTCTCAGTTCCTCTTTTCTCTCACTTGAGCATGGAAGGAGCTTAAGTGCCTCACACAGCCTGTAAACAACGGGAAAAAAAGAATTTACTGTTAAAGCTATTTAACGTGACACTTTGGTTTCTTGTAATTTGCTATGTTTTTTGTATTAATTAGGTTCTTTATGGGAAGTGTTGTTTGTTTTGTTACCCATGGTCATTAATATACTTGGACAAGTTGTCACAAGCTCAATACTAAGAAAAGCCCCTTTGCATGTGGAAACTTAAACCTGCAGTGTCTTACTGGTGCTGGTTTCAAATATTACATCTGGCTGGAAGTAGACTATTTTATAGTATGGTTTTTAAAAACAGCAGAGGAAAGCAGCAGGTCAGACCACAAGAGGGAACAGTGAGTGGGAGGGATATAGCTTTATGCTGATAATTTTATTCTTTCAGTGTCAAGTAACTTGCATTATCCTTTCTGCAACTAAAATTCCATTATGTTTATGTTAGTTAATCAAACAATGCAAGTCAGTTATTTTCCCCAGAGGCAAAGGATTTTTCGTGAAGGCCTTTAAACTACGCACTAAAATCTAGATGCATGGAGTTAGCTGTTGATTTTCCTTGAATATTTAAGCAGGCATGCAAATTAGCTCAGAACCCTTTCTATCAGCAAATGATCACATAAAGTAATTAAAAATTAGTTATCAGAGATTCTATTTGCCAATAATTTATTCTGTATTTATTAATAATGATACAGTGGAAGGATTTCATCAATACATTATTACATTAAATTTGTTAAATAAATATTGCCTATGTCATGTAATTGAAGTTTGAGCTTAGTTCAGATTCGAAGAAGTATTTCAATTCTATTTTTGCTACCATTTCTTGTATCATTATCCTGTTCTTCAGCATAAAGTTTTAACATACTATTATGGATATACCAAAGAAGATTCAAAATATTCAGACAGAGAGAAGGAGAATGATTCCCACTGATTTTTAATTAGTTTGATGCCTAACTGTTATTTATGTCTATAAAGTATTTCCTGAAGTGATTTAAATCAAACAAAAACTAGAATGTTCAAACTCTAGTGAATACAAGAAAACTTGGTGCCTGCAGGTCAGGATTTTAAACCTGCATGCTATTTTGGTACTTTTATAGTCTGCTTGTACATCATATCCAAGCTTTTAATGATAGATATGCCCTTCTGTCCTCACAAAAGAAAAAATCTTGGGTTAGTTATTTTTTGTTTTCCTGCACCAACTCCGAAGTGCGTGGTAAAACTCATGCTGAATTTTTGGCCATCCTTATTTCACAGCTGGTACCTAGCACCAGAGAGGGCTGTGCTTCACTGCCTTGTAAAACTATCTATCACTCCCCTCTGCAGCTGGACAGGAGAGCGAAAATATAACAAAGGGTTCATGGGTTCATAAGGACCAGGAAATATCACTCATCAATACTGTCATGAGCAAAACAGACTCAAATTAGAGATATTAATTGAATTTATTGCTAACAAAAATCAGAGCAGGATAATGAGAAGTAAAATAAGACCTTAAAAATACCTTCCTCCCACTCCCCTCTCCTTCTCATCTCTACCACCTCCACCAGCAGCGCAGTGAGGTGGGGAATGGGGGTTATGATCAGCTCATCACAGGTTGTTTCTGCTGCTGCTCAGGGAGAGGAGTCCTTACGCTACTCTAAAGTGGGGTCCCTCCCGTGGGAAATAGCTCTCCATGAACTTCTCCAGTGTGAATCCATCCCATGAGGGACAGTTCTCCACAAACTGCTCCAATATGGGTCACTGTTCCACAGGGTGAAGTCCTCCAGGTACAGCCTGCTCCAGCATGGGTCACAAGTCCTACCAGGAAACCTGCTCCAGTGTGGACTCCTCTCTCCACAGGTCTGCAGGTCCCTGCCAGGAGCCTTCTCCAGCACAGGGTGGATCACAGCCTGCTCTCAGGCATCCTGCTCTGGCATGGGGCTCCTCCCTGGGCTGCAGGTGGATCTCTGCATCCCCATGTCCTCCATGGACTGCAGGGGCACAGTTGCCTCACCACGGTCTGCACCATGGGCTGCAGAAAAATCTCTGCTCCACCATCTGGATCATCTCCTTCCTCTCCTTCTCCAGTGACCTTGCTGTCTGCAGAGCTGTTCCTCTCACATATTCTCACTCCTCTCTTCTCTGGTTGCAATTACAACTGCACAATCACTTTATTTCTCTTCTTAACTGTGTTATCACAGAGGCATAACCATAATTTCTGATTGGCCCAGACTCGGCCAGCAGCAGGTCCATCTTGGAGCCAGCTGGGATTGGCTCTGCAGGACATGGAGGAAGCTTCTGGCAGCTTCTCACAGAAGCCACCCCTGTAGCCCACTCCCCACCCAAACCTGGCTGCACAAACTCGATACACCACCATACGGCTTGAGGTATTTATTCTTTCTCCAGAAGTCTTCCCATGCTCTAGTGTCTTGAGTTTGGTGGTTATGATTCCAATGCACTTACTATTAGAGGTTCTGCTAAAACCAGATAAATCATACCTGAACTCCCAAAGATCTTCTGAAAGAGTTCAAGTAGTATGGGAGATAAAATTTATTTTTTATAGCTCTGTGTGGAAGAGGCTTTGGAAACCAGAGTAGCTTCAACATCTAACAGCCTAGATTTTACCTGAAAGTACTTGAGACAACTCCCATGTGCTTTAAAAATCAGAAAGACTACTGGTTATTAGCAGTCAATAGTCAACAGAATATACCCACAGTCTCTCTCCTACTCTATTCTAGCGTGCTACATTTCAGGCAGAAGATTTCAGGATGTCAGCAGCTGGCAGAGGCAAAAGATTTTTTTGATGACTTATGTATATACTAATACATTAATTATTCTCATTCTTTAGGGTTCATTGTAGAATTTGCCATCCAAATGGAAGTTGATAGATCAGAACCAGCAATGTCTCTTTTTCTGGTACTTCATATGTCACTAACTACTAAAACCTAGTTGGTGTTAATCTACTGGTAATTTTAAGTGTAAAACCAACCCTCTCTAAGGTCAAGACATCTGAAATAGTAAGAGAAAAAGAAGGGAAAGATGAAGAAGAAGGGGTTTCTACAGACTTCAGCTTCCATAGTAACAAAGGTATTTGTAACAAAAGTTCACAGAGTACATTTCAAGAGAGAATATAAAATATCATACAAGATTTCAAAGAAAGTTGGAGATGTCAGAAATGCATTATCAGAAGAAGTATGATAAAGGTTAATCAACAGGTCATTTTTCTTTCTGGTGTTTTTTATTTGAGACATTTCTAACAGAAAGTGAGGTATTTTATTCTGTGTAACCACATTTCCCCAGCAACAGATTTAGACCCATGCATGCCCAAGTGGGCATTCAGAGCCCTCCTCTCCTCTAGACCTGAGTCATTGTTGAAATTCCCCATGCAGTATATAACGAATTCCTTACTTCTTGCAGACACTGATTTCTCACTCTTCATTTATCACGAACTAGTTTCCTGATTTATGTGACTCACTTTATGAAAGTCATTTATTTTCTATTAAATTTTGACCAAATAATGAAGTCAATCATCATACAATTAATTTTATCCAAAGTCTGTGGTTTTGATTACACAGTGTTTAATCAAATCAGGAATGATATTTCACAGGTAGCATTATTTGAAGTTGAGCTGATGAGCAGAGCAACCGGAGGAGCCAGAAAACAGAGCAATAACAGGAAAGGTAGTTGGGACAAGGAATGCAATGAAGTATAAGGCTGTGATGAAAACTGAGGCAGCTACCCAAAAATTTGAAGCTGCATGTTAACACTGAGTAGATATAAACTAGTCACACAAGAGCTATCACCTGGCATGTGTTCAATTTCCATGTGTTCTGGAAAGTAGGGATAGAGCTGAAGAAGAATGGATATTTGAAGGAAAAGCAAATAAAAGACAAAGTTTCAGGTACAACTGAACCCTTGCAGATACCTGCTGAAAACAATGCCTGGAAAACAGATATGTGTTCAAGAACAAAAGATTTATGAGCAAGGCCAAGGACTGTGGTGGCTGGTAGAGCAAAGAGCTGTTGACTGTCAGATTAGATAAAAGGGTTTATCCACGTTACTTCTGCTTTGACACAATCACAATGCGTCACAGAAAGCCACCACCTTCAAAAATCCAGACGGTATCAAAGTTTATAGTGACAAAAATAAACATTCTGGAACACAACAAACTTTGTGCTGCCTATTTTTCTATCATATCTGAGAGGATGGACAGAGAAGAAAATACTACATGAATAAGCATGAAACTGCTCCTTAAGCATACTCTTATTTTATGTGATTTTCACACTCCCATGTGTATCTCCCAAATGCATTTGAGGCATTTTACTTTTCTCGGTAAACTTCTTTCACTGTCTTTAAATTTGTTGTGTATGTGATACAACAGTAGGAGTTTTGTGTTCCTTATTAAAAGCCTTCACAAAGTATCCTGTCAAAATACTTCAAGACATCAAGACATCCCAGTCTCATAAGTATTTTGTAAGAATCCTAGAATTAGCTCTTAAATATCTTTCAATTCAAGAAACCAAACACAGCAAGGTAAGTCTGTTAACACATTATAGATATCTTGTGTCAAACCAGGTAATTTCTTTCCATTAACCATCTGCTGAACTTCCAGTTACATCTATCAAGAGATCAGATTCCTTTTTTCTTTTTCTTTTTTTTTTTTTTCTTCCACAGCAATTGACAGCACAAAAGAGAAGATAGCAGAGAAAGCTGGAAAGTAGCACAGGTTTCAGATCAGAAATGAAGGTGCTTCTCTTTAAGATCTGCAGGGAAAAAGCAAACTTGAAGGGAGGAAATAACTTATACACAAAGTATGGCCTTTGAAACCAATTTGAGCCAACATAATTCAACAGGAGCTTCAAAGGGTGATTTCAATGATGACCCACTGTGCTGTGAAATAGTAACACAGTTAGCTGGTTAGTTTGAAGAAGTTATTAGTGGAATATTACTGGAAAGAATCTAGGACTTTTCAAATAAAATATATCTGCTAGTTACTGATTAACTGACTGATGACAAAGAAGTGAAGCACACACCAAAGCCATCCACAGACAATTTGGTTTCCTTATGGAACAGGAATATGAATAATAGAGAAATAATGGGGAAAAAAGTTTCATATTTTCTATTATAGTGAAAGAAAGTAAGCAAATGTTGTTTCTGAATAAAACTGTGCTGGCTTTGGCGTTCAAGAAATCCGTTTTTCACATGCAATGTTGAACTTCACTGCCAAGAGCCTTGGAGGACAGCTAAGAGTGTTGGTAGTATATAGCCTTTTTACACAAATACTTGTGTTTTAACTTGCAATAAAGCTGCAGATATTTAAATTACTTTAAAAGTTAACTTAATAGCTCAGTTTTTGGCTGTGACCATGGATCTGTTGGCAATTTATTTCACTGGATGCGTTTTGCATAATACTTTTGGTTTGAATGTGACTTTATTATTGTTAATTGTCATCCCTTATCTGCTTAGAACATCACCATGGACTTTGCAGGAGCTTCCCACTTCCCTCTTTTACAAGCTTCTTGCCATCTCCTGCATATCCTTAGATGGTTTTTTTTTTGTTTATATATGGATTCTGGTCCATTATTTGTCAAAAAAACCTCACGGATTTCTTTGTCCTAAAATGTCTACTCTGCTATCAGGTACTTTGTCAGTGTTTTTAAAATAACACCCCTACTGCTATTCGAAAAAATGTCCATAGTGCTTAATATTGGCAAATTTCCAGAGATATTGTGTGAAGTTTTCAAGTGAAAGCAAGAGTCTCAATTCAGGAATACGCAGCAAGAGAACAAAATATCAAACTAAGTTGATCTCAAAGGTGCATCTGCAATGCCAGCTCACCTACTTCAAAAGAAGCAAGATATTTGTTTTTCCATCGCTGCTGTGTGAAAGTATCGTTGTTCTGAAAAAGGTTGTTACAAATTTGGAAAGAGAGATGACATAACATATGGGGGTTTTACATGTTAACATTAAAACTTTGTGCAGATACTTTGTGCTACTATGCAGACTTCGGCTTCTGTTGGAATTTCGCCTGCGTGAGTGTTAGAGTTCCATTTCTTCAACCCAAGTTTCCTAATGATTTCCTCTATTTCCAGTTTTCAAACTTCTTCTGCATCTGTCCCTGACCAATACTAATTAGGGCATTCTCTTTAAACTCTCATCTGCTCCACCAAGTGTTTTAAAGGATGCCAAGCACACCATCCAAATTTTGTGTGCAGCTTCTGCCATCTCCTGTATATCTGTTTAATCTCTGTCAGGTTTGCAAAAAGCAGGAGAGGAGGAATAAATTAATGTTTCTCAGTAAAACCAGTTAGAAAATAGCAACATTACAACCTACTGATTCTTCCTTCAGGAAAAAAATCCAACCAAACCAAACCAGAAAATTCCTGTTCATTAAAAACTAATTGTATAGATTGGATATTTAGATGAAAAAAAAGCTCTTCTTTTTACACTGTGTTATTTTTACAAGTGGCAAGTGTTTAACAAAAAATGCAAGGTCAGAAATGTTTGAGGAATGTTCTGGTTCAGGAGAGGAGCATTTTATTTACTGGGTTGAGGGCATTATGGTAAAGAGATTTCATTAAATTACATGAAAAATGACAAATTTCTTGGTTGCACACCCTTTGAAATCAGTATTTACAGTTACTACAGAGATCTGTCTAGAATTTAGTTATGACTGGTTTTATGAGACCTTCCCAGTCCTATTAAATGAGCTAAATACAGACTAAGGGCTAACTCAAACCCCACTGAAGTTATAATATTATTTATCTGCTCAGACAAGAAATCCAGTCTCTCTTTCCTGCACAGGTTTCAGGTCACCTACAAACGAGCTTTCTCTTTCTTGTTTACAGGAGTTCTCCTGAGCTCACCTAGCAAAAGGTTTCACTCTCAGAGAAGACAACCTTCTCTCCCATAAATTATCTTCCCTCTGTATTGGGCTCATGTACAGCTTCCATCTAAGATCCCCAAAGAGCCAAGAAGAATTTCATTAAAAGGAAAGGAAGAAGGAGGAATTTGCAGACACTTGGAAGAGATAGTGAACAAATGTCAAACTGCAGTCTCCTTTTCTGCTGCTGCTTTCTGAGGACAGGCCATGTTGATTAGTGTTAGATTGTAGACTGTCCTGCTGTCCAGAGAAAAATCATCTAAGCAGTAATTCAAGAAAAGATAGCCAACTGAAGATACCACTATTTTTAGATAATTAGAAAAGACAGTTTCAAGTGGTTCAGGAGGGCTATATGATTACTTATGTTGTATGTTTCAAGGATAGCAGAGAAAATAAAATTTTCCTACATGACACCCAAAATCTGCAGTAAGTTCATCTTTTAAAAACCAGCTTTTTCAAAAAAGTTATATATAAAACTGTGACTCACCACTCTCTAAGTAGTTTAAGAGAAGAAGGGTAAAGTAAAAGGCAAAGAAACAAAGGCAAGCCTAGTGTCTAGCCTCTCACCCACATTTCTGCCTTGCTTCCCATCTTCTCAGGAAAGATTCAGAAGAGTTTATAATGATGAAGAATCACAGTCCTATGCAGCGTATAAAACTTTAAAGAGGCAAACAGAAAAAGCTACTTTGAATGTCTCCATAGTCCCCTCCCCCTAAATGTCTTAATTACAAATCAAAAGTTCACTAAGCAGACTAATTGCAGATTAAGTGTAGGAGAAGTGAAATCTAGCCTTATTTAAGTCAGTGGGAGTCTTGTTATCAACAGTGACAGCAGCGGAATTTCACACAGGATGTTTACTCTTGCCATCCTGGTAAACAGCTCAGCACCTTTTTTTAATGCTCATTGGGAGACTTTGTAGCAGCCCAGTACACCAAAAGTTACAGCATGAATTTCCTATGTGGTATAGTCACAATGAATGTGAGCACATCGATGTAGACAGAGGAGACAATAGTCACATGTTTGCAAGATTGCTTGGACTTTTGCAAATGGGAAGTATTAAGAGACTTACATGAACATTATTACTTATGCCTTGCATATAGGTAATCCCTTAAATTCTATGCAGACTTCAGTTCTATGAGAATTTAAAATTATGTTTTGAGCTGTTCCTTTTTTACAGCCATCATCCTTTTGACTTTGAAAAGGTCCCTTTAAAGTAAGAAACACAGTGCAGACAATTTTGCTGCTTGTTTTTATCTACTTGCTGTACTTTTTATTCAAATAATATTGAAACAAAATTAACATTCTAGCTTGAATTGTCAGTTTGATGTTTACAGCTTTCAAAAAAGAAAAAAGCTGCAAAGGATTAAGATTCAAGAGCTCAAAGAAATTGTAACAAAACATTTTGATCAGAAAGCAGATATTGTTAGGTATTAAAATCTGACACCTCTTTATTAAATAGAAAATGTACTATCTGAATGAAAATGCACTATTTTCCTTTCCTATACAGCTATGCATGAATGTGCTTAAAATCTTTCCCCCTAACCTAAAGTAAGGAACAGTAACATTATCAGAACCAGTGTTCAATGAAAGCACAGAAATTCTGGAGATCTTGAGCAACAACTTCCTCACAAGTGGAAAAGGAGGGACAGGCACAAATCTCTTCTCTGTTGTGACCAGCGAGGGACAGGACCCGAGGGAATGGCCTGAAGTTGTGTCAGGGGAGGTGTAGGTTGGATATTGGAAAAAGGTTCTTCACCCAGAGGGTGGTTGGGCACTGGAACAGGCTCCCCAGGGAAGTGGTCACAGCACCCAGGCTGACAGAGTTTAAGCCTTTGAACAGTGCCCCCAGGCACATGGTAGGATTCTTGGGGTGTCCAGAGCAGGGCCAGGAGCCAGACTTGATGACCCTTGTGAATCCCTTCAACCCAGGATATTCTACGAGTCCATGAACACAAGGGTATTATTCATACATATCTTTCTGTCATTTAGAAGTCACAAAAGCTAGGACACAAACATCAAATTCATGGTTTTGATTAAAATCATTATTTTTGTTATTTCTGTAACCCGTACTTTTTATTCACTAAAGTGAAATTTTGTCAATACTTATCTTTTAGCCTGGGAGGCTGAAAGATAAGCTTTTCTAGATAAACCTTTCTAGAGTGACTCCAGAAGGGCATTCTTGCAACAAGAATGTACTCTGTATTGATACAGAAAAACAAAGAGCAAGCCAGGCATGAGGGAACTCCGTGTTTATAGGTTCTGCAGACCGCATTTTCCTCCATCTTTCTCTCTCTCTCTCTCTCTTTCTCTTCCTACTCTGTTTTTCCATTTAATTTCTTCACCCATCTTTCCAGACAAAATATTTATTGAATAGAAGATGAACTACTCTGTCTAGATTCTCACTACTTGGCAACAGCAGAAACAGCAGAAACGTTGCCCCTCTGAGGTTAGTAACTAAAAGGCATCTGTTCATTTCAGAATGAGTCATGATTCAGTATATTAATTCAATCTGTTAAAAAGGGAGGATATTTTGTTAAGGAAACGTCCCTGTCCAGCCCTCCAGGAGCCACTCTGTCAGTCACACTCAGACTGATACCTGCACTGAATGGATCCCTCAACAATTTGACTGGGGGTTTTATTGCTTTGTTTTATCTTCTCCATTATGATAAATCTTTAAATTTTTTTGCAGCATTATCATATTTAATAAGACTTGTTAAAACATATAAATCTAAGTGATGTTTTCTTCTAAAGCTAACTAGTTTCTCGTTAATGATCATATCAAATTTTAGGAACAAAGTTCTTTTAATCTCAGTTTCTCAAAAGTCTTGAAAGCAGATATTGCTGGTATACTTAAAGTTATTCTATTTTCTGTCAAAACAGACATCAAAGTTTTAAGAAAAACAAGTGACAGGTGGGTTAATCAATTTTTATTTATTAAATAAGTATACCAGATTTAAGAAATAAGAGAATCTGTACTCTGTGTGCGTATGGATGACACTAAATTGTGTTTTATCATACTTAGTGATGTTTGAACAAACAACACTGTAGTGTTCAGCCAGTGTGAACTCATTTCGTCTACTGGGCTCTGTATCTGAAATCCTGTATAAAAGAAAACTTCAAGGGAAATGATATTTTCACTTAATTTATACTTTTTCCTGTACAGGCAGTGAAATATATTTGCTATATAGACCACAGCACTTCATTGTGGCAAGGCTTCTACAAGTGAGGATAAAAGAAATAAACAGCAGTTTCCTGAAAGGCAATTTACAAATAAATATAATATTTCTTGATGGATATTATATTAATATATCTTCATATATATAACCCATGGTCATATGCTATCCATTTATTTATTGTGCTAAGTTAACATCTATTACAAACTAGAACGCATGTCTGGTTAAACGAATATTTAGCCAGTTGTTTATCTTTTAGCAAGATCCAAAGCATTTCAGGGTACAAGGATGGTGTCCTAAAGGGAACCATCACTAAGATGGACAAGGAGTGGACAAGGAGACACTAGAGGAGTCATTGCCTTTGAAAGATCGGAGTTTGTGGCAACTTTTACAATGGATAACCAAGATGAGACAATTCTACAAGCAATTTTTGTGTTGTACAATTACACAGGCTCAGCTTGTCAGATTATATTTTTATTCCCTGATGAACTATAAAACCAGATGCTCTTTGAAATATTCTACACTGATGTGGGAATTCAAACAAAGTAGTCCATCTTCAATTCAATGTCTTAATTTTATGGCACAACAGAAAGTTGAATATAGACATCATCTTCCAGTGAGTCCCCACACGATGAGGTCAAAGCAATGAAGAGAAGCAAATTTAGATGCTATCCCTTAATGACGAACAATTAAAGCACAACACACCCCTGACTGAATTGTTTTGTGTTAAAATTAAGACATAGGTAAGAAAGTAAAGAGAGTACTTTAGTTAAATAAAAAAGAAGCACACTAATCTAGGAATTTTATCATAATACTAGTGAACAAAGCTAATAATACGTAAATTACAACCTTTCCACCTACATATGAAGGAGTTAGACTGCTGATGTGTTAAAAGTCTTTCTCAGTTTTAAAACCCAGCATTGTTTAGGAACCTCCGTATTCACCTACACCATTCCCTTCAAACAGAAATACGTCTTGGGAAGAGTGAAGACCTCTAAGTTTGTCTATGCACTTGCTGGAGAAAATAGTAGAAGGTAACAATGTTGATTATATTGATTTTGAAATCTAGCAGTTGACCTATTAGCTGATTATTTACTACAGTTGCCCATAATTAGATTTATTCATAAAATGTGTGCTTTCTGACTGATTTGCTTTTTTGGTGACTATTTTAATATTGGTCTTAAGATCAAATTCACAGTGTGTTACTTATTGGACAAATAGGGTGGCTACTAGAGCAGAAGAGACAGATAAAAAATACAGAAACTGAATTCTTTCTAGATCTTTATTGTACATAGATTTTATCAATTCTAAATACCTACAAAAGAAATGGAATTTCAGACACATTGGCTGCAATATTGCAGAAAGATCTCACTATTTTTTGTAGGAATAAACAGAGAAGTTGCCAGGTAATCTTGGTGGAGAACTGGCCACTTAGAGACAAAAAAGCAGGAAGAGCTGGAGAACTGTCTTCTTCCCGAAGCCACAAGAAGTCAAGTTTAGTCAAATAAAAGAAGGAAAATGAAGCAGGTCTTTTAAGGCTTACCTGAATCTAAATTAAGAGGCAGCTAATAAATAGAATCACAGAATTGTTCAGGTTGGAAAAGTCCTATAAGATCAAGTCCAGTCATTAACCCAGCACTGCCAAGACCATCACTAAACCATGTCCCTAATTGTCACATCTGCACGTCTTTTAAATACCTTCACAGATGGTGACTCAAACACTTCCCATTCCAGTGCCTGATCACATTTTTGGCCTGTTTTTCTTACCTGCTTTTTCTCCCTTCAAGACGTAAGAGCTGCCAAAAGATAATGCAGCTGACAAAGCATTTTCTAAGGCACAGCAGAAAAACAGACAGTGACTATAGCAAGCAAAGGGACATTACTGAAAGCCATTACTTGTGACACAAGCACCCACTTTACTAGTCAACACATGGCATGTACATGCCTGCTGGCCCAAAGTATCTCCCTGCTGCTCTTTCTGCTGTGACTAACCACAAGCTCTGTTCTAATTCAGAAAGTTATCGAAGGACACAAACTCTTGTTTATACACATACCAGTGCTGCTGGAACAGAGCAAGCCCTAAGGAGAAATTATTTGAGCCAGTACAACTCAATTTCAAAACCTTTTAAAATGTCACCCAAGAAAAACTGATGTTGGAAGCCGGATATATGTGTGTCCGAACAACCTCCCTTCTATTTCAGGCACAAGTGTGAGGGGAGTTTGGAGAGTAAAATGGGAAAACTGAGAGTTCAGTAAAGAAACAGCTACACATATTTTTGGCAAAGGACAAGATACTCTGTGGGTTTCCTTGAAGAAGGTTAAGCACAGATGTGTTTATTCCCCATGACTTCCCAAGTGAACACAGCTTTGAAACAAGGAAGATAACTTTGCATTGTGCCAGTCCCTATTCTCATTAAAAGCAAAGCTCATTGAGCACTATCTCTTCTCTGGCTTCCCCTCTTGCATTTTGTGTAGGAATAGGTGGTCTCATATCCCAGTTTAACTCATACAGGAAACTCCTGGGCATGGCAGGGAACCAGTCATAGTTTTATAGCCTTTTCCAAAGGAACAGCTGCCTCAATTACCTCTGCCTTAATGCCCTTTAAGCATTAATATACATATATATAGGTATATATGTGAGAGTATTTACATAGATAGATACATATATATATATGCATAGATATGTGTATATATATATATATGTTTATACACACATTCTATTCTATTCTATTCTGTTCTGAAAGACAGGTCTCTATACAGATAGTCCCAGGCAATATGCAGAAAGTAGGGAAAGGAGATTGAAACAGGAAGGAGTGGTGGCTTCAGGTGTGGCTCTCCCAACCACAGTGCCAGGAATGCTTGGAGAGGCTGGAGCCAGTTGAAGTGCCAGGGAAGCCTTGGAGAAGGCAGGGAGAGCATCAGGAGGAGCACCACGCCTGGGACACAGATCACAGGGGCGCAGAAAGGCAGCAGTTCTCATGCAGCTGCAGGAGCGATGCAGCACAAGGCTGAGCAGGGCACTGGTGCAAAGGTGAAAACTCTGAAGTGTCCAGAGAGGAGTGTAGAGCAACAAGGTGCTGCAGATACGATGGGTCTGCCCACAATACCCTCGCAGAGTCTGAGCTCAGTGACATGACTGGAAATAGTAACTACCTGCATAACACCCGAGACCAGGCAGGTGTCCTGGGGAGCTCAAAAGGTGAGTTTTCACCGCCGCACTGGAGACGCGAACCTGAGTATAAAGCATGGCCTAGTAATGTGCTATTTGTGTTGATACTCTGTGGTTTTCCATCACAGTCCTCTTTCATGGTATAGAATATAGTCAGAGCAGGCATTCCCAAAGCTCAGAAGTGTCACACTTATCAACGTCTCTTCGGACCCTGAATAGTTGAACTTCTGTTTGTAGCTGCGTAAGCTTATAAAATGCCTCCCCTTAGGTCCTGTTTTGTGAGCAGTAACACTCACCCACAGATCTGTTCTCAGGACGGCAGTCAATTGGTGCTATTTCATATTGTGGAGTCATTCACAGAGCCAGTTTCCCTTGCTGAATGCCTACCTGATGTCTTTACAATACTGTGATACTGTGGTTGCTGCTAGTAGCTTATATTAGAGGTGATGCATAGCAATTAAAAACTTTTAAGGTGCGTATTCCCTAATGAGATTTATTTAGTTTACCACATTTAAGTTAGGCTCTAACCTACTGTTTTTGAGTGATTTCACACTTCTTTTCTCTCAATCTTTTTACACACACATAATGGAAATTATGCAACTGCGTGGTAAAACTCTCATTTTTCTCAAAGGTACATGAGGCTTTGAAGGCAATTTGGTTATAAGTCAATATGCCTTGGAGTTTCCTGGTTCACCATAATTTAGTTGGATTCTCCACAAGTCTTTAACTGTGTAGTATGCATGGATACATACTACTTCCCCAGCAGCTCCCCATTTTTTCTTAATCCCAAGGTGTTTTCCTTTAAGGTTAGATTTTGGACACAAACAGAAGTTTTCTTGACTAAAAGTAGAAGCTCAAGTGTAGTTTCTCAAAGCTAACTAGCAAGCAGATATGCGAATTCTATTGGAGACTTGTGCCTGGACTGGGGAATTTCAAATGCTTAAAGACTTTTCCATTTGCTTCAGATTAACTCTACCTGCCATTTATCCACACCCAATCTGAACTATTAATTTATCTCACAGGCATACTTGGCATGAGTAATATATTCATAATGAATTAATTTTGGTTTTAGCTCTCTTTTGCATTTAAAAATTAAATTCTAAATATCTTTGAAAGCAAGAAACCGATACTTTAGTTGTTATTTCTGTAAGCAATAAAAAAGAAAACAGAAATAAAGAAAAAAAAAGTCATTTTGCAGGCCTTGATTATGCTTAATATACAGTTCTAATATGCCTATCAAGATAAGCTTCTGGGCTGCTGTAGTCAAGAGTAATGGCCCCTGAAAAAATACTAACATACAGAAAAGAAAATACTGGTAAAACAAAAGGGTGCTGGCAAAACGATGCAAAAAAATATATTCAGTACAGTGTTATGCTTTACACAAAACTGTGGATCTATGTAACCAGTGTTTATCTAAGTGAAAGAAACCTAGATAAATAGTATTTTAAGTTCCCACATAAACAATAGTAGCTAATATCACATAGCAATTTCAGAATGACTAAAATTGCACTCCTTGTAAAACATACTATTTGCCACCACTGGCCCATAAGTAGGTCACGCAGGTAGGGACAGATGTGAAAGACCTATTTGCCTAAAAAAAGAAATTTTGTCCTAGATTTTCAGATTGTTTGCCTGCTTCTGATAAATTTTAATCTCTTGCTTTCTTTATATCTGAAGACAATGACTATACTTCNCCCCCCCCCCGTGGACATTTTGACTTTTCAGATACGACTGTAACAAAAAGTAACGATTCAGAGGATTTACTCTTCTAGGAGATCAGCCATCAGGGCCACCTGTCTGCATGGCATAGGCTTGCCTTTTCTCAGGACTGTGGTCATCTTTAGGCTTTTCTAGTGATTTACCAAAAGTATTTCCCACAAGTACTTTCCACATTGTTGTATTACATAGCATGGTGTAGAAAACACTGTGGTGACTCTGACACTTCTGCTGCCCATTCCCTGTGATCTCAGTTTTCCAACTCTACACATCAACCACTCTGTCACAACAGCCAGGAAAACCTCGCTATCTTGTCAAATAACAATTTTTTTTTGTAAGAGAGGTTCAAATGTTGCTGGCGTTTCAGCTACTTTCTTCACCCTCCCGTTATTGCCACGTACTGTGCTTCCTTCTTACTTACTTCTTCCTACTTACCGAGGAGGTCATGACCAGTGTGGTGGTTGGTGCCAGCAACTGGAGCAGCGCTGCAGCCTCGGGAGCCTGCATGTTTGTGTGTCACCAGCTGGGGAGACTGGGACAGGCAGCTCCAGGTCACACTGCACGTCCGAGCCCAGCTGCTGGAGGATCTGCCTCTCACGTATGTGCAGTGTGTCCCTGCCTGCGGCAAAGGGGTTGAAACTAGATGACTTCCCAGGCCTCTTGCAACCCAAACCATTCTGTGATCACATGTCAATGAAACAGAAACATTTGGATGGAGATTCTGATATTTCACATGGTTGTTAACACAGCAAAAACATCTTTGAGACTCCATTTAGTGCCTGAACTCTAAAGCTGATCAAGGAATACAGTAGTACAACCTAGGGCTGTAAAACCTCTGCTTATAATCTAGGTTTGGGGGAGGGGGGGAGTGCGTAATTCATTTTATTTCATGATACCTGAGGTCGTCATGTTCATGATGACACAAACTGCACAAGATTTATGGAAAGGGTGGGATGATAGCCAAGAGTTTTCCATCAAAATTGTTCTTACAAGGCAGGTTTCATTAACATCAATGGTATGAATCATTATATGACAGCTTACAAACAGAATGCATGCAAACAGCTAATTGCTCTTGTTTTAATGAAAGACTGTGACAGGCTCCCAGTTAACACAAAACTGTTGGCAGTTATGAGATGATTGCTATGACTATAAGAACTGACACAGACATTGATTCCGTTATGGTGTTCACTAAAATTCCGTTTAATTTAGCACTGAGATGCTCCACCTAGGACATGAATCAGACATCAGATGCTTCAGAAGTAAAGACGATAATGAGGCAGATGTGACAGGACTATTTCTCTTGAATCTCTTTGAATGTGTGTTCTATTCCACCCTCTTACCTACTTCACTCCTAGGATTATCTGTCAGCAGCAGCTAAAAGCAGGAAAAAATATAAAACAAATTCTCTCTAAAGTTTGTGAAGTACCTGGGGAAATCTGGCTGCATTCATTTTGAATCTTAACCCACATCAAATCTTTATCCTGGTAATTTCCTATGGTAATGCAGTGACAGTTAGTGAGTCAGTAAAAGCTCCTGCTTAGTGCGTTTCTCAGAAAGCTCCCAAGTCTTGAGTACAAATAACACTTTTCAGCTCACAGTCATTGTTCTGCACAGAGATACACATTTTAATATTCATTTCTACTTTTAAAAGCATAAATGTCTGTCAACTTAGAAAGATGGAAGAATAGAATAGAATAGAATAGAATAGAATAGAATAGAATAGAATAGAACAGAATATTTGCTCTCATCTTTTATGAAGGCCTTTGCTTTCATTCCCCAAATCTCTTTTTAAAAGGCTAGTTAATCATCTATGAGTTCAGTTTTCAGCTAAAGGACGTTACAAGCGTGCCTCTGAATCCTCTTTTGATTTCACAGGCATTGTTATGAGGTAAAGAGACAGGGAGTCAGTGATTCTATCAATTTGTTGCATTGCAGTTCATGAGTGATTTGAAGAAACTGAAGAAAGCTATGATGCAAATAGCACTGTGTGTAAAGAAAAGCATGTCTTCCTTCATTTCATGTCTTTGTACTGCACTTCTTCCAACAGCTCTCAATTTCTCAAGTGTTTTCTGTAGGCCATAATTGTCAAGGTCAGCTTCTACTGTGTTTTGGACACAGAAACAAGAGAATGCTACCCTTTATTTTTAAAAAATCTTCTAAATTGTATCAGGTGGATTTTAGCTTTTGATTTAATGTTCTTGTAAGGTCATCTTTAAGGTCATTTTGTGCAAGGCAGTATGGTCGCTGACCAGTGCTGAGAGGAATAAGAAAGGTGAAAAATCTAGAGAAAGGATTTTTTCCATTTTTCAAAGTCCCAAAAATCCATGACGTTTCATGTTAATTGACACAGATTAAGCTCCTTATTTTGTATCTAAATAATTAAATGTTCAGTGTGGGCTATTAATGACCTGTTAGCACAATTCTCACACAAAATGTGGTTTTGCGTAGTTTTGTTCCTTGTTTGTTTGTTTGTTTAACCTGATCCATTTCAATTGTAATTTAATGGTGGTGAGTTGGCAATGAACCAGAAGCTTCTCAAGATCTATTACACATGAGGATGTGCTATTCTTACTAAGCAGATCTGTCCTCACCAGCTGAGTTTAAAGCCACTCTGTTTCGTTAAATCGCACAAAATGAAATGTTGCATGAGCTACGGGACTAATAATAACAATAATAATAATAATAATAATAATAATAATAATAATAATAATAATAATAATAATAATAACAACAATAATAATAATAATAATAGTAAAAAGCATTGCAATTTTTACCATTGATGAGATGGATACGGAGCTTCAGCATTCATTTCAGCAGGCCTGTCTGGTATATACTGGCTGCAGTATATGTATATATATCTCACAATGTAAAATGGAGCTAACTTATCCAAATTTAAAGTCAGTCCTAATTGATAGCTGCTTAAATCATATGGCTATAAGTCCATGATAAAGATAATAAATGTGAAATTCACCCCAAGTTGTCTGTATGGCCATAAGATCTCATTTCCCTGAGAAAAAGGAGGGAAAGAAAAGCCACACCACTGCTGTGGTTTGAAATCTTCTGTTTGGACGCCCATTGGCTGGCACTCATTTTTTCTGCTTCTAGTTAAGCTCTGGGAATTGATCTGGGTTTTTAAAGTATTTTAATTACAAAAACTTCACCCTTGTTTAAACACAGTGTGAGATCTCTTGTTGGCGGCATGGGAGACCAAGTCTGAGTCTCTTCCTTGATCGTGCTGACATTCCTGTAGCTAGGAAATGCTCGCCAGTGGTGTACCTGAGCTGTTGCCCAGTTCTGGAGTTCAGCCAAGGACTGAAGTGTTGCCTGCATAAAATCCACATGAACTTGATCTCTAGAATTCCCTTAGCCACTCAAAACTATAAGTATCATCAACAACTCTTGGAAAGAACTAGTCAGAGATGCTCCATTTTCCAATTAGTGTGTGTAATTAGCTGGATGAGAGGGGAAGAACAGGTCCTCAGCTTTTCCTGCTTTAGTCAGATCCAACCTTCTCCTTCTTCAGCAAATGCCCCACAGGTGCAAGAGGTTGTGACTCCTGGCTGGGCAACCAGCTCCTCTCTGGGCAAAGGTGTAACATTCTGCTGTGCAAAGAGCGAAACTGGTGGTGCTGGGAGGGAAGGGCACTGGTTCTCTGAGTGTGCTGGATGAATTTGGTCCCTCAAGAATTTAGGTGCATTCAGCTTATAAAGTCTAATGAGACTGATTTCTTAAGCCAGACTTGGTCTGAGCATGTATACATCTATGAACACTGGAGAATTTCATTCATTTTGGTGTAAAAAAAGTACATTCTAAATTAAGCAGCTCGTGAGTTAATATTCAGCAATATAATTTAGACATGAATTCCTACAATATTTTTAAGTTCTGCTTTAATTACTGAAAGCCTTTCTTTGGATCTGGCCACTTGTTTCTTTCAAATTTCCAGCAAGAATTGGGGCATATTAAATTAACATTGTCTCAGTAGGACATAAGCCCTCCAAAAAAATTTTAATCAATACTCTAGTCATCAGTATTCAAGACTCCTCTGCTTATTGCATATTCAAATATTGACTGAAATGCTTTATTAAGAGAAAGGCTCTGCTTTCAGTGCAACACAATACATGAGTTTTGATAAAAGCTTCTAATCTGTATTCTCACCACCATATTTAATATATATCAATTATTTGTAGTGAGGTCTGGTGATTAATTGATTGTCTTGAAGACAAGAGGCAGACAATGTTCTGATTAATTTGAGATTGAGAAAGCTTGCATATGTATTGTTCTGTATTTTCAGATGAAAATTATTTCAGTATTCCCCCAAAGGTGAAATTTTGACATTCATGAATTTTATATTCTAAGATTTTTTAATTGTTGAATTTTTATATATACTAAGTTTCTTGCTAAGAAGAAATTATAAACATAACTTTTTTTTCCTAATAAATTTAAGTGAAATGAAAAACATTAGAACAATAGAAGAAATTGGCATACCTCAGAAATTCATTAAGTGGGACACTCTAATTTAAATCCCTTATACTGCCCCAAAATAAAATCTACTATGCATTTTTAAGTCTAGCTCTTCAGTTTTGTGGATGTTGTAGTTGAGACAAGAGATTATGCATTTATCTTGATACACTGCTGTCAAGTAATTATACAAATATTAAATACAGGGTGAAGACAAACTAGCAGTTGCCTTGTGTTTGTGTTAAAAATAAGGCAGAAAACTCCATCTTAAAGAAAAACGGAGCAATATTCAACTGGTCTTTAATCCTTTAGACAGATTTGTGTCTTTGGAAGGGTGTTAAAAAATGACTGTATGGGTAATATATAAAACTAAATTGCATAAGTCTTCAGTTAAATTTGAACCGTCTCTGTAGGATTTGTACATGCGTTTTCTACTTGAATTATGAAGGAAATTATCCATTGTGATTGATCCCAGTCTGATGTCTTTTCAAATTTTACACTTGGCATTTAAAATTGGGCATTTTACAATCCTAGCAGCTGTCATTTTCCAGCTACATGACATAGCAGGTAGTGTGTGAAACATGATGTGTTGTCCCTTTCCACAAGGTGTAAAACCATCCCTTACAAACTTAATCTATTCCCATATAAACCTTGCTCTCCTGGCTGGATGATTCGGCCTGCAGAGGGTGCAGGGCAGGCTCGGAATCAGCCTGGCTGGGGGCTGTTTTATGCCACTGCTATGGCTACTCCAACACCCCCGACTGCAGCCTCCAGGTGCTGCTGATCACAGACCCTTAAAGAAGGAAGGCCAACATGTACCAAAACCCCATCTCTTATTTCTCTCTATTGTCTCTGTCCTATTGCTCTTAACAATGCTCAATACACCCAAACCCAGTGCTCTTGTTGTTGATGAATCAGGAGAGGTCTGTTGTTTTTTAGGGCTACTTTGCAGGTACTCTGAGTTCTGGGGCTGCCTCATGGGCTGGTGTCTGCCATGTGCTGAGGGCCTCAGGAGTCAGCGTAGCTGATCTCAGCCACTCCTCCTGAATCTCTGAAGTGCTCCATCCATCACAGGTGTAACTGCAGCTGTTTCTCTCAAGGCTTCTCTCAAACTTGTAAATTTTATAAACAGCTGAGTAATATCAGCAAAATAACATCAACAAGTAATACTGTGTGACATCTGTACAGAGTAGTACAAAGGTACGGTTTGACCAACTGTGTTGTAAGTAGCTACAGTGAGTGGTACCATCTTCCACTGTTGGACTTTTCTGCCAGGATTTGTTAATTATTTGGTTTTTTCTCATCTATGCTATCAGTATCCATGTTCTTCTCATTCAATCACTTTGGAAAAGTCACCCATCTGCTCTCTTGGAGCTGTCCAGAAACAGTCTGTTGTACCCAAAGCGCTCTGTCTTGAAGCAGCCTTTCAAAGGTACTTTACGCAAAGTTGACTACTACCGTGTTACTGGTACATAATTGGTTCCTATACTTGAAAACTATCTCTAGTACTTTTGGAATGCTTATCAATTATTGAATACTAATAACAAGGTTTTAGCTAGGAAGCTTTCCACGTGATCTGCTACAGCAGAGCAAATCACTGCCTGGTAAACAAAGCAAAAAAATGGAGGTGGAATGCAGCTTCCACTGAACTAGACAGCCAATATCAAGCAAGATTTGAAAATTAAAAATTATTACTGCTTTGTGTAACTCTCTGAAGAAAAGGTGGAATATGGAAATCTCAAAAGATTTTTTTTTTAATATTCTCATAAATTAAGTAGCTATTGCTGTGCAATCACTTGCTCCACTATGCCATGAAGTTTGATTTCTACAGGACACATACCTTTCAGAATAAGAAAATAATCAAGTCTTGCAAAAGTATTTAGGACAGTATTTAGGAGTAGATTTTGCCTCTAGGTACAGCAATGCTACACATTTATATACTAGTTTATTTATATTGTGTCCTTTAACCCTGAGAGTTTTTCATAGGAGTAGTTTCCGGTCAAAACCATGGAAACCTAATCTGAACGATGCTAAAATTAACTACTTTTAAACAGCTATATTTCTAAGCAGCCACTGGAAAATCCTGATCTGTTGTCATCTTTCTGTTTCCCTGCAAGGATGGGGCATTATTTGGTTTGTGCTTTATAGGAGTGAACTGCAGTGTAAGAGAGCTGCACCTAAGCCGTCTCAGAAATTGTTAGTAAATGAAAGGAAAGAGAGATGAGGATATTCAAACCTCATCCAAATTCCTAGTTTTTCATTTTTCATTTTAATCAGCAGTATCATCTGTCACTTTTTAAAGGAATATATTGGCTAGGGAAATTCATCTCTATGTTCATACATTTTGGACTTTATCCTGAACCTGTTGTTTGAATAGCCAGACCGAGCCCAAATTTGGTGGTTTGTGAGAGATTGCTTCCAGTCTGAGCAGGTGGTGGTGTTTTATAGGAGAGATGGTAGGAGTTAAAATCAGGAAACAAAAAGCGGGTAAATTAATACAAATAGTCAAAACGCTGGGAAAGAAAGAGTTCTTGACAGCTGTCAGACTGCAGAACAGAGGAGACTGAATACAAGGTGACATAATCCAATTCAGAACTCAGTATAGAATGACAATGTAATGATACAGAGGCAAAAAAAACCCCTAAACCTAAACTCAGTTAATGTATCAGAATTCCAACAAGGATTAATGAAGAAAGCAAAATTTTAACATTTAAATAAATGGAGAAAAGTCTGCTAAAAATGTGAGTTTTTTGTTTGTACAGAAAATCCAGAGTGCTAAAGATTACTGAAAAATTACGGTAGGAATCACAACAGGGTGTTAAGTGCTGAGCAGAGGGAAAGGATCATCCTGTGGACCTGCTGGTGCAGTCCCCAGTGCTGTTGGCCATATCTGTGGCCAGGGCTCACTGCTGGCTCAGGCTTTCCTTGCAACCCACCAGGACATCCAGCCCTTTCCCACAGAGCTGCTTCCCAGCCTTCTGTGCTGTGGGGGTTATCCCTACCTAGCTGCAGGACGTGGGTCCCTGTCAGCCCATTTCTCCAGCCTCCACTTTTTGACTATTCCCTCTAACTTGGTGTTGCCCACAAGCTTGCCAAGAAGGCAACCCTTCCATTCATCTAGGCCATTAATTAAGACATTATACAAGTACTGATCCCAGTATTGTGTTTATTTCTGAACTGGGATAAACCACCTAATCCTCTTTTTCCTTTCTTTTGCATCTAACAGCCACGTCTACAGTGTTCTTCCAGTGCCTTGACTGCATACAGTAATTATTTGCTTTGTGTTTCGTGATTCGATCTCACACGTCTCCTATAAACCATGACCATCTGTTCAAACTGGGATTGAGAGATATTATTCACATCCTGACTTTACCTATCAGTCTCGCTGATCAGAAAAAACACAATTATGATTATGATTGAAAACCAGCCATCGCTGCAGAAAACGTACATTAACCAGCAACCTCAATACGATGTTAGATGTGGAAGGAAATATTAGTGAATATGACTCCTAAGAAATACTTATGCCAATGGACTTGCCAGTGTACCCTTAAAGGCACTCAGAATTTCTGCAGGGATCATTTTCAGAGTTATCAAGGCTTACAAAATGCAATGGTTTACAAACGAACATGTTGAATATACAGAAAAAATAAAATATACAGTCAAGATAATCCTGTGAAGCTATGATGGCATGAGACATGTTTGAAAACATTTAATTCCACTAGGTATTGGCCAAAATGCTTGTCTATACAATAGCAACCATTTAATCTAATAATACTATAACATATGGTTTCTGGTTTTCAAACATGTTAAAAAGAGATGTGTTTTCATATTACACTTTACAAGGCACGTATTTCAGATGCTTGACAAGGAGTAAATCTTTTCCTAAATTACAAATCAATATACACCAGTCTTCTGGTATAAAGAACAGTATGTCACAATGGCAATAAACTGGTTTTCTTTGTTCTTAAACATGAAAAGCACATACCTGTCGAATCATTGATAGCTCTGTTAAATAATTGGACAGATTTTATTATTTCCTGACAAAACAATACAGGTGCCTGTCAAAAACCCTCCAAACATTGTGCTACATTAACAAGAAATAAAAGCTTCCACATTTTTTTAAAAATGCTCCCATCTTTTCCTATAAACCACCACGATTCAAGAAAACATCTACTGAGGAACAGCTAGCAGGGAAATCCAGTGGGTACACGTGAAAATCATAATGCATTATAAAGATTTTGTCCATGACTCTAGAGCATAATAACTAAGGTGTGAGCTGGTTTGACATCCTCTCTCTGACAACTCACACTGTTTACTTTGGCACATCAAACTGGAAGAGCAGAACCACTCACTCAAAAGTATATAAAAAATGTAAACATTAAATTAGTTCTTTTTGAAACAGATACATTGGTGCCTATTTCTACTCTGAAAGAGGATGTGTGCCCTTTGCCTGGCAAAGCATTGTCAGTGCTCTACTGTGTCTGTGCATTTGAATGTGTATTGTGCCTGTGAAATATTAAAAGCCAGAATACAGCTTAAAAGCAGATATTTGTGCTGCTGAAGGTGTTTAAAATAGCTGCACCAGCTGATTTTAATCTGTGATTATATTTTCTGATCAGCAGTACCAGTTTTTTAATTGTGTTGCTCTTAAACAACAAGAAATTAGTCTACTCCAGGACTCCACTGCACTGTCCCTATAAAACATCTCCTAGCATTTAATGGATGTTATGGTAAAGAGGAATATTTTATTTTGAATCCTGCTTGGACTGTCTATGGTTGACATGACTGGACAATGCGTCCTTTTTAATATCATTGCTCTGAGCAACATAGCCCAATTTATCATTGGATCTCCAATAATATACTATGGCATAATACAATTATTCTTTTTATTTTCTAATTTTTTTAAAGTATTTTGGCTAGGTATTTGTCAATACTGGATGAAGATGGTATTTACTCTGCCTACATTAAACATTCAAGTTTAGATTGCTAAACTGGCAGCCTGCTTATCCTAAGATCTCTTTTCAGTGAGTAGTGAGATAGAAGCCTTTTAGAGAATTTCAAACTTGTCTTCTTACTGACTGAAGCTAAGCATGTCTGTCCATAAACTATACTGACAGAAAGAGAAACCAGACTCATAACTCAGGAGCTAATGGTACATGGCATGAGTACTCCAGTTATCTCGAAGGAAGTGAAATAAACGCTGAACTGTTTTCACTCTAAAAATAAAAACAATCCTCCCAAAAAAAAGGTTTTGAAAGTTGCTGGTCATGTAATTGGTATATTTTCAGTTTATCTTCTTTCGGGTTTGAAAAGCAAAAGTGTTTTATTACAAGAATGCAGGAGACATTAAGTTCTAGAAAATCAGTCGTTTCAACCAGTTTTAAGTATCAGCTTTTCTTTAAAAATTGAAACATGATAAAATCCAACAATATTTTATATTAATGTGAACTACTACTGATTGATGCACTATTCTATACTGTCATGAGGAAACAGAAAGATAAAATAATAGAATAGTAATAAATTAAGTGATTTTGAAAGGGCAATCCCACTTAAAAGTGTCATTCTTTAAAATAAAGCAATAAATATTTTCATCTCAATGCATCTCTCTAAAAACAATTTCATTTACAAAAGAAGAATTAAATCAATATAGCTTTCTGAAGAAATATTGGATTGATGATAAAAGGTTTAATGAAAATTTTACTACAAGGTTTTGTGCAGATCATCAGTCAGGTTGGCAGCCCAAATAAATAATCCAGTTATTTTCAAGAATGTGAGATCCCAGTCTTTGGAATGACCTACAGTTTTTCCCCAGTGTCATGACATTTTAAAAGAATGACATGTTTTTTATGCTTCATTCAATTTATTTATCTTTGCATTTCCTGATTGTCTGAATGTCAATTCTGTGCGAATTTGTTCTTTGAATATCCTAAAAGAAAAATAAAAAAAACCGAAAAAAACCAACAAAACCCCAAACTCTTTATTTTTCCATGTTTGACAGGTTTTATAAATAAATTATCTAGAAAAAAATCAGCTCACACAGCTGCTTTGGTTTGACATAATATAGAGCAACCAGATATACTTAAGGATCTGTATTTTCTTTTATTTTACTGTAAAGTGCAGTGGCTTATTGCAGACCCAGGAGCACGAAGCAGAGCCATATAGAGAAGCTGAATTAGCACACAGATATTGGCATTCCAGTACTGTATGACTGAACCAATGGAGATAAAATAGGCTATTGGATTTCCAGGTCACCAGTCATCAAAGAATATTTGACAGGTCCTGGTCTATTTAAGAATCTGATATAACTGGTTTTTATTGCTTGCAATCTTTTTTCCACTTGCTTTTATTACAGTAGCAAATCAGACTTACAAGGTAGCATCTCTTTCCCCCCAAAAACTGAATTATCTTTGTTTCACATATATTCATTATTAGCTTATTCTTTTGAGACTTACTTTTCTCTTCTCTAGGGTTACAAAAGAGGGCACAAAGCACTGGTTCTGATACCAAGATACTTGATGGCAGACACGTGCTTGGTGGAAAACAAAGTGACTAGATGTTTTTCACTATAATACCATCCTTAAAGTCTGTTCTATAGTCATAAAGTACAAAAATGTAAATGAAATATCTTTAATTTTAATCAGTTTTAGTCAAATGGAAAATCTTGCACTATAAAAAATACTTCAAGTAAAAATATAGAAAAAGATACTATTGAGAACAGTGAAGAAAATTTAAGAAGTGATCATAGCATCCCTAGTGGCACATTATCACTAAAACATTTAAATAGTAACTCTTAATGAGACACCGGACTTGGCTGAGGAGCACAATGCATGTAAGAATGACTTTCAGCATATGGTGGTGCTTCATCTTGTCTAGAAAGACAAAATAAGAAAGGCTTTTATAAATTAGTAAGATATTTCAGAGAAAACCATGAAAATGTTCCAGTTGTATATTATTTTCTCAGCCCTTGTTGTTAGGCATAAGAGCAAAAAGACATTTCAATCCTTAATAATCTCAACAAGTTGAAAATTTGTCCTGTTTGCAAAGCTCAGGCATTTGTCTCTGAAGCATGTTCAGGGAATGTAACCTGCAATCAGTGCTCAGTGTGTTATTCATGAGTGTTATTCTTGCCCTCATTTGTGCCTTTCCATCTCATCTTCAGTGTGTTGTGCTCAACTACCGGATGGTCTGGCAGACATGAATAATTCCCACCTACTGCCTGGCCATGCCCACCTCAGTTCCAAATGGAAAGCTGGCACTCACAACCCTTTTATTACTGCTCAATCCCCTGTTTGGTGTTTTGATGTTTCATTGTGCTTACCAGTCTGCCACGGGAATTTCAGAAAACATCTCATCTTGACCTTCACACCACTGTAAACAAACTGAGGTTCAAAGCGTAGATTACATTGACCAGCCTTCTGCTTCTGCCACTGGAAGTGGATTTTTATGCTGTTGTATAATCTTCTTTCAAGGGAGGTTGCCTCTGCTTCCCGTGGTTCTGTTCTCTTTGGCAGGGACATAGAGTCAATCAGCACTGCTGCTTTTCAGCTGAATGCTCTCTGATGGGTGACCAAATACCGGTGGTGAGCTGTCTGCACGTTGTAAAATTTGGGAGGTTTTTAATGCAAGATTTTGCCTTAAAATGGCAACTGTTTTTGTCATCATTCTTTAGTGAGTGAGGCAAGCAGTTGTAAATGTGTCGTAACATACAATCTCACAGGTCACGGCTGCACGGGCACAATTTGGCCTTTAAATGTATAAACATCTGAAATGCAATGCACATGAGGAAAAGGGCAATTGTAAGGGAAAGAGATAATATATTCATTTTGTTAAGGCAGTGATGACTGGCAGAACCTTAGAAAACAGCAATTTGCCCACGCTTATTGCCTTGCTTAAATCTCTACTAGATTGGGATTCAGTGTACTCACTGACAAGGATGAGGATTCTTGGAACTCCTGGTGCAGGAGGAAAGGTATTTTTATAGAACTGGGCTTGCTTTCAAGATATACCTAATAAAAGAGATGCACTAAAACAGCAATTTAAAAAGAAGGAGAAAAGAAAAAGAAAACAGAGAAGTTGGATTATTATAGCCATCCCCAAAAATGTGGGTTTCTGATGATGAAAATATTTACATTTTGAATACCTATTAAAATTTTGGACACTGTGTGTATACCTGTGAAGGTTTCAGAAGCTCATGCTCAGATTTCATATCTAATATGTTTACACAGTTTACATATATCTGACATAGGTCATTTAGAGACCTAATGTAAAAACAGTAACTTCCATGAAAAATTCATCCAATTATTATAACGGAGAAAAAAATTGAAACTGACACTGTTATGTATTTAATGGCATCAGTTACAGTATGGTTGCCAGCATGTCATAAACATTAAAACAGGACTGTGCAAACACTTTAGTTTAGAAAAAACGAAAGATAGTAAACACTCTGCCCGGGCTTCAAGGATATTTGAGACCCCTCAGTGAGTAACAATTGTGCCTGCATTTATATATTACATGTGAAACATACAAAGCCCCTAATATTTGCCCAAATTTTGGGTCATTTTTTTTTCTGTGAAAATGTCTAAAATAGCAAACAAACAAAAAAAATCCACTAGAACATCAAAAAGATCTGTTGTTAGTTCGGAGGGTACAGTCACTTAGAGGGCAAAGTTTCATTCTTTGCAGAAGAAGGTAAAATAAGTCATTAAAAAATTATTAAATTATTAGTTTTCTATTCATTTCAGTATCTGAGACAATAGAATCTTACAGAAATTTGATCTTCATAATTACTTTTACAATTAGTAAGATTTATATTTTTTAAATTATATATCAAATGCATGCAGTTATATCAGAAATGTGTTCAATGGCTGTGGTTTTAGCTGATATCAGTATCTCACCTTGTTTAGTGCTGCCAAATTAAAGGAAATGAATAAAGAGTAACAAAAAGTCATCAAAGCAAGACAGAAGTGACCAGGTTTCAGTGGAAATAATACATAGAAAAAGGATTTAAAGCAAAAAATTAAAATAATAAAGAAAAAGATTGCAGCTGCCATCACACTTAGATTCCTGTTTATTGCTGTATCAGGGGCCCTTCAGTTTCCTATTAGAAATCATGGGTAGAAAATGGTTGGTTACACTGGAAGGAAAGAAATGTTAATAGAAACACTGACTGAAAGACGTGTTTTCTCATTTTATACCATAATTGACAAAGCATTCAAATAGAAATTAAGACCTGATAATATACATTTAGCTTCTTTCCGAGACAAATTATGTCTGGCAACAACAAGGGTGAATGCCAAGGAGGCTTGGAGCAAGGACAGGAGCTACCCAGGGTCCCTACAAACTTGTCATACAGCTTCAAACAGGTAAGTTTCTTGCTTTTGCAAACTTAATGCTGCATGAATGTCGAAGAACTTTTAATATCTTGATTAAACACTGACTATCTTGTTGGTAATGCTATTAATATCTTTAGTTAATACCATGATAAATTGTCTAAAAGATGTCAGGTAAAAAATAATTTCGAGGTTTCCTTTTTCTCCTAAAAGAAATGTGACTTCAGTACCTTAGGCAGAAACAAAAGAGACCACTGGCATTTGTGTGCCTGTTGAACATGTCTGTAAATTGTGAATGCGAAAGAAATTTTGCAGAAGGCAAAGATGAAAGCCCGGATAAAATGGCGAAGAGAAAGTTTGGCTTTGTTCTGCCTTAACTGCTTGTAGTTCTTATTTGTTTAAAACTTGCATATCCTGAGCCTTATATATTTCAACCACAGTAGAATAATATTTAAAAAGTGGGAAATAGCACAGCAAGTTTTGTTTCAGTCAGTTCAGGCCTGGTCTGACACTGCGTGAGGTGAGAAAAGGGAGCATCATCCTTGCTACATCAGGCAAGAGGGGTATGAGTGTCAGACTCCTAACTCCCAAAAACCATTTCCACCTCTTGTTTACCAGAGCAGAGCTCCAGCACTGTTTGCATCTGATTTGGATAGTTGCTACCAGCAAGGTAATTATAAATGCCTATTTAATAAAATTTTAATATTTAATCTGATAAAATTAGGTTATTATAATTAGATTGTTCCTTTACTGAAATTCAGATGGTATCTACTGTTTTTTGTATTTTTGATGATAAGAACTATTCTGGGAGAGACTAGATGGTGATAATATCACTGGGATTTTATTTATTTATTTTATGAGATTACATGGGACAATTATATTGTCTGGCTCACGATATGTCTTACTCCAATTCAAAGTTTCAAAGGAGTTAATACTCTTGGCCATAAATACTTGCAAATGTATTTATAAAAAGTCAAGAAAGAAGGTTTTGCAGTTCTCATTTTGCCTTACTTTTTCTCTACTGTTTGAGAGTATTTAGTAGGTTATTCAAATTAATAAATCTGTCACTGCAAATTGCAGTGCATTGGAAATGGTTACTTGTACAGTTGTGGACTATTTGGTCAATCATGAACTCATAGCAAGGACATCTCCCAAGACAGCAAGACAATTCCACACTGGACCTGTGAGATCTCTAGCTCAAGAAACAGGGAGGAGATAAACTTATAGGGCTCTCCCAAATTACGAAATGTACTTTATTTTATCTCTTTACAGAGAGATGTTAATGAATTATTCAGGAGTTTTAGGGTTTGAGTTTCTTCTTTTGTGAGTGCATGAGATGTCAAAACGATACATTTTAGTCGTGTCTTAAGCGACAATAAGTAAAATTTGCAAAAAACATTAGCCCATCTGACATTATTTTATTGCTCCAAAATATTCTGGAATAAAAATATCCTTATTAGTTCTATCTTAAGGCGCTAAATCAAGTTTCCTTTTAATGATTTACTTTAGAAAAGCATGCAAAAACTGATTTTTTGTTCCGTGAAAGAGAAGAAATTAATCAGATTTTAATTTCTTTGTATAAATGGCTTATCTATTACTGAGTAATATCAATAATGGAGTTTCTAAAACAATGTCTCTTTGATAGTTGTTTTGATGTCGTAGGTTCAGGTAAGATCAGTATACTCCTCCCTTTTACAAATTCTCTCAAGTCATCCATAAACATTCTAAGCAAAATTTCTCAATCCTTACATGAAACTATTTCCCCATCCATAATACACTAAAAGAATGGTCACCATTTATTTATGAAACAAACTATTTCAATCCTATTGTTGGAGGAAGCCAACCTAAAGGAACATTCTCCATCAAAGTTCTCAAAGCAGAAATACCAAAATGAGACTGTAGCCAAATGAGACATTTTTATTACGTACTCTTTCATGTTGGCTCTTCTTGGATTTTCTTTCTTAAACAGTAAAATAACCATCATCAGTAGCTTCAACTACCGAATTTATCTGCAGTGGAGGTGCTGTCTATAACTCGATAAGGTTCTCCCTGGGTTAAAGGAGGGGGACTTACTTTGGCAAGAGAATTATATCAATTCGCGTTTGCAAAGGTTAATTTCATGTGGAGAAGATCCACAAGAATGATTGCTATCTAAGCTTTTAGATGAGTCACAATGATTCTTTTCTCTTCCCTCCTGGCTTATGGATTTCTGTGCAATTAAAAGCCAGACACTCTGAACTGAATCAAAGCTGAATCAGTTATATAACAAGTCTGCTATTACAGGCTCCGCACTCCAGGATCTGGCCCAAAGACTTCAGCTACTATCCTGGTGCTGGTGCTTCCTTTGTAGAATGTTATAAGGCAGGAACAAGGCTGCCAATTTGGAGAGTCCATTTTGGAACAACACCTTAGTTTCTAAGTGCAGGTAAAACAGAGATAAAGTCTTCATCTTTTTGTCTTCCTCTGACAGAATGAAACGAGTCCAGCAAGAATGGAAAAAGAAAATTGAGAGCTGCTACTCAATAGATGCAATCACTGATTAAGACAACCGACACATTATCATGTGACCTCATCAAGGATTTTTGAAAAATGCTGTAATTTTCAGGTTTTTAAAAAATGTGATATTTTAATGAAAATATTTTGATATTGTTGTTGTTGTTGTTGTTATTTTTATTTGGGTTTTTTTTTGTCCAACATCCAAATTCCGGTCTTTTAACACTGTGAATTTATTAGCATATTACTGATCTGGAGACCAGTAATATATTGTGACAAGGTACCTTTAAAGAATATATAAATTCCCTGTAAAAGCCAGTAGACAGAAGGACCACTGGTGAAGAAAGACTATACTTCTCAGATACATAACTTCCAAAATACTGCAGTTATGGATTTGTAGCTTCAACTTAGTTGGTTTCCTAGGAGAAAAAGGTACATATGGATAGAGGAATTAGCATTAAGGAGAGGAGAATCTTGCTAATCTTCAGATAACCTGAAGAGCAACCACTAAATTTTTCACAAGTGCTAGGTAGCTGAACAGGAGCAACAGTACCAGCTAGCAGGTGAATAAGATGTTCTGCAGATAGGATGTAAGGAGCAGGATGACCAAGATGGGTCCTTGCAGCCAGTAAATGCATCAGAGAAATCCCCTCCTGCAATGAAAATGGGTTGAGATCTTGTGCATTTTGAGTTTGCAGATTCTTGTGTTTCCATAGGATCAAAAGATAATTCAGGTCAGAATGGACCTCTGGTCACCTACTCCACCCTCCTACTACAGTCTTGTTAATTCTTTTTAATTTTCTTTCTGAGTTATCAGATAAAGACTTGGCTTTTTTCTTGCCTCCAGTAAATTTGTTTTTTTCTTTATGCTGCTGCCACTCTGCAAAGATGGGAGAGTAAGAGGCAGGGCACTGTGCAGTTCCTGTCCACACAAGGAGACATGAGATTACTCGGTGTTAAAGCCTTGTATCTATTGCTGGGGCATATAATGCACAGACTAATTTCACTGAATCATCTCTTCTCACAGCATCAGTTATTTTCAACGAACTTATGGAATCTCTTCTGTATGGTGCATCCTTCAGTTAAGATGGCAAATAAGAATACTTCACGAGAAAGTATTGCAATAATTGTCACTTCCCTGGCTTTTTGAAGTGTGTGATTGCAACTAAGTGTTTTGCCAAAGCTCATCTGCTTTTGTTTTCATCTTCTTTTATTGATCATACACATTTATAGTGCTTATTTTTCACTACATAGCTGCTTTTAATTTAAGCCCAGTTTTATTCGGTGGCTGATGTTGACTCTAAGCACTTCACTCAGAAATGAGAAAGGTGTGCTACCTTGTTCCAAAAGTGACTATGCACGAGATAAAAACACTTTGCTTTTATCAGCTTTAGATTTGCAACTCTTATTTTCCCAGGATGACCTATTTCTTGTATTATAAAAGCTCAGCTCTTACAGTGCATGATTCACATTCTGTGATTTGTGACCGTTTTATATACCCATATCCCACGTCCTCTTACTCATCAGCTTTACAAAACCAGGCAGTGAAATCCTGACCTAATTGAACTCAGTGGGAGTTTTGACATTGCCTTCAATAACACTGGGGTTTCACCTAAGATCTTTGCAGCCTTTAAATGAAAGAGCCTTTGGTCTTTTCTGTTTGCAGGAGGAGGAAGAGCACTGAGACACAGGGCGATAGTAAGTATGATTTCACTAGATGTCTCTTCCATTTTTGAGACAAAGCAGCCAGTAGAATCAGAGAGGACATAAAAGTGAAGTAGTCAGAATTTACTAGGATGGGAATACATTGGCTGGAATTGGCATAAACATCTCTTTTGCCGGGATCTGTAAAGACCTGGACTTAAGAAACCACATTGACTCATTTGGCTTGCCAGCTTATTTATAAGTATAAATAAATTACAAGGAAATGTAATTTTAGTCTCTATTAAAGAAAAGCCAGGCCTGGTTAATCAAAGCTTTAAATTAATCAGAGGTGAAACAAAGTTATCCAGAGCTTTAATTTTAGCTTGAAATGAATGTAATTTCCATTCCCCATTCATTCCTTCATGTCCCATGACTGATGGATCACTTTCTTTCCTCCCCGTGAGCATGAAAATAAGGAGTGGGAGCCCCTCTCCTGCTGGGTTGCTGTTAGAAAGTTTTTAATTATCTCTCACAGTATTTTTTGTACTGGACTCCAATGCAGAGGCAGCAAAATGTATATAGGTTTTCAGAGCAGGAAGTGCAAACCTAAGAAGAGCCAGCAGCTTTGGCTGCTTACTCAGCACACAAGACTCTCGCACAACCATATTCCTAAAACTGATGTCATCACCAGGATCACACTCTAAAACACCCTGCTGGAGCATGCCAACATGAGAACTACTCCATTGCCTGTGTGCTGATGGAAAATCGCTGCTTGGCTAGTCCTACGGCTGATTCCTTATTTTCACTCCTTTTTCAGTTTTTAAGTCTGTCAAAAAATACACTGACACTGAATAGCTGTGCTCTATTGTTGAGCTGACACATAGAAGTCACATCTGACAGTAGGAAAGAAATGTTAAAATTGAGCCTTAGAATTAATATAGGAAAATATGTTTTCAGTATTTCTTCCCTTGATTCCCCAAACACAGGCAGGGTAGTTATATCTTGACTGATTAAACAATGAGCAGCATTCAGCATGAGGTAAGTAAGCTGCCAGCAGCTCCCTGAGCTGAGTAGGTTGGTCTCTATTGCTTCGTCTATTTTGCTAAATTACATTGCTCTGTGACTCTATCAGTCATCCCATGCTCCCACCCCTCTCTTCCATTCCATTCCATTCCATTCCATTCCATTCCATTCCATTCCATTCATTCCATTCCATTCCCATTGCTTTTGACAATTATCTTCCCTCAACCACAGACGTATGTATCATATGTATATAAATACCTCACCAGCTTAATTAAACTCAGGTACACACTATGCCTCTGAAATACTAAGGTTTTCCTTATGCTGTAGATAGAAATGGAAGTTCACAGATAGCAGGTTTTGTTTGCCTCACTTGAGACCCAGGACAATAATGTGTTTTACAAAGCCTTCTCTCACCGTGCCTTAGAGAACCCAGGAAACCCTGGAGAAGCAGCAAGGTTGCTCTTCCTCTCTCAGACAAGCTGAATGAAAAAAGAGAAAGTAAAAGTCCAAAAGAAATATTGAAAAAGAAATACAAAAGGAAAAAAAATTATCTAAGTCCAACAAGGAAGATGGTTTCCTGTAATTTAGTGCAGAATTCTTTGCTAACATAAATGCCACACTTATAAAAAAAAAAACAAAAAAGAGACCTGCTCCTGCTCTAATACACGTACTTACTTAGACTCAATATACTCAAAATTTATGCAGGAAAGTTGTAATCTACATCCTAAAGGGGAAACCTGCCACTCTTTTCCATCTGTTTTGTCATGAGGCTTTACCAAAAGATGGATCCTCTATTCCTCTGCTCCTCTTGAAACTATTCCACTGGCCAGTGAGTGAAAAAGCCACCAGATAAGATATGTAGAACCGAGAGAATGGGGTTTGGATTTGGGGGTTGTTTGTTTTTGAACGATTGTTCGAACTGTTATGACCTTTCTCTTACAGCCAGGTCAACTTTCCCTGCCCCAGTGGAGATACCACTCGGTTTGTTCTGAATGCCGGTCCTGTGAACGTCTGTAACATGTGCAGTGCTCTGGCAGCACTGGGCCGTGGTGGAGAGCCCCTTCTTACAGCTGCAGAGCAGGATGAGGAGTGGGATGTGGGCACCCAACCTCTCACTCCCGCCAGCAAAGGCAATACCCAAGAGACCAGAAACAGACCTTCTGGTGGTTGTTAGTTAAAAAGTTCAGCAGTTTGGTTTGACCAAAGAAGTCAGCGTTTTTGTCTTATCTAGGTACCTTCAGTGTCCAGCAGCAGCCAAAAAAAGACAAGACATTTTCAGGATCAGTTTTGGAGCCTAACTCCAAATTCAGCTGAAATCCTGTACTAATTTTGGTCTCTTGCTTCATTGATTCTTCTCTGTGATGTGGAAAAAAGTCTTTACTCTGCCTTTACAGTTTGGGAAGACACAAAGAAATTGCCACAACTTGTAACCATTGTAAGGGCTTGTGTCAAAGCCCTACAGTTAGTTAGAAATCTTTTTATTGATTGAGTAAACTAAATTTAATTACATATGCTTCAGTGACTTTTAATAACAATTGATCTCTTTCCCCTAACAGTTTCCTGATTAACATTATTTGTAAAATTGAGATGTTGCATTTAGAGCTTGTAACAAACCAATGCTTTTCAACTCTCTGCAGTGCATGGACAGTTTCTATATCCAGATTTCCCTGTTAGACTGAGGATTCAGGCACTAACACTTCACAATACCTTGTTACCTGTCTTTCCTGGAGTGGAAGCATGTCGGTTTTTTGTAGGAAGATGTGAATATTTCATCCTTCTTGTTGGGTTCCCTGGGTAAAGAAGGGAAGAGCACTCAGGTGCCTACAGCAAGCCTCAAGAAGTTTCTGGAGTCAGAGGTCTTTGCTCCCAAATGCAGACCCTGTTCTGGAGAGTTAAAAGTGGGTGGCAGTGATAACAGGGGGAGGAAGCAGGAAACAAGGAGCCCTGATCCTCTCCTTGGTATACATTTCACATCAGCAATGGATGAGGAACAAGAAACAGTAATGACTTTGGAAGCTTGACCTTGGGAACTTGAGTATGCAAGACTCAACCTTACCATCTAAGAGGTTTAACCACTAATTCACTGATTCATATTCCTTGCTTGTTTTTCCTCTAAGTATTAGGTGTGCTTTTGAGTCTGGCACTTAGATATATAAGACATACTTAATAATATAACAGCTATCTGAGGGGCGCTAAATGATAATTGTTTTGACCTATCCCACAGTGATGGTAGCAGTTACTCAGAAATCACTCCAATAAGTGTCTACAGTAATTTGTACTTTTGATGTAAGCCTACTGAGCATAGCCCTTATCTTTGACCTTGGCATCAATGAAAGCATGGCAGATACCCCAGGTTTTAAGACATAGATTAGCTTGGTTGAAATTATTACTTCAGTGACCTCTATTTCCAATGATGGACCATATTTTCTCTATGCTATAACATCAATGGATGTTTTACATAGTATTGTTCATCAGATACAAGCAGCTCTTTTTAATTCTTCTATGCATTTTTCTTGATTATATTCTGTGCTATTTGCAATCACATCTGCTGTCTTATTTTATGCCTTTGCTCTTATTTTGCAATGAGGGGTTGCATATGAGGGGTTGAAAACAATCAGATCACAGGTTCTGTTATATTTTGTTTACACCATTTTGCTCTCAAAACTAAAATTTACTGTACTTACTTTAATGCATTTGTACTGAAGAAACACCAATTATCCCTCTAATATCAAATTTTATTTGTATAGTTTAAAATTACAGAGAAATCCTAAAGGTATTTTCCATAAGTTTAGGGACTAAAACATCCCTCAGAAAACAAAACTAAAATAAATTGCATTTTTTATAGGTACTTTCCTTGGGGGAGTTTTGATGAAAATTATCTCAGTCAGACCTTTTACAATCGGATAAAAAAGAAAAGTAATTATATTCTTTGTAAAGAGATGGTGTCTCTCATGCCACGAGTTATAACTGGTACAACTGATAAGGAAAACCAGTTTTCCAGCTGAGAGTAAATCATGGTTAATGGCTATTTCAGTTATTAAGCATTTGTTGGTTATTCTTGTAATTTGATTTTATACGTTTTCAGAAGTTAAATCGTATGCATAGGGATTTGAATTGCTGCCTAGATTATTGTTTCCAACACTGTTTGGTCTAAAAAAATAATTTAACACTGTCTGTGGATCTGGATTCGTAGTTTTCTGAGACAAAATTATTCTCCCCCTCCAGCCCCATATAGAATACAGACTTTCATTAAAACGTTTCCAGTGTGGTTCATGATGGTACAAGTGAGTGCATACTAGGCTGCCCTCAATTCCTGTACAGTACTTTTGAGGACACGCGTTTAATTTTTTCTGTGTATTGATCCTGAAACAATAACACTTGAAGCCCACATTCAAATTTGCAAAGACTCCAGGAGGAAGAAGCAATTTGGCTGGGTACTGCTATATTGTCAAAATGCCCTTTGTCTGACAGAGGGAGAATCCTGAGACTGTATCCTGGTCCACATTTCACGCAATTTGTCTTCCTTTTTCCTGCCAAGAAAAAATCTCAGGAAAATCATATGGTGTGATAGATGTGTTCTGTTAGACTGATCGAGCGGGAGAACTTGAATGATTGAATTAGGTTAATGAGTTTCAGGGAAGACCAGGAGTTTATCAACATGATGAACATACAAATCTCTAGTGAAGGGGGAATTGGTTAGGTAGGGAAAGATGCAGCTGTATCAGCAAGATTTTAGATGCGTCTACACTGAAAAGAACTATAGCAAAGTAACAAGAACAAAAATGTGTATATGCAACATATATAAGTGTGTAAGCAACATTATTTCAGCACCAAAACTATCACTCAGTCAATCATTTCTATAATATGAATGCTGGTGAATAGTACCACCAATTAAAGAACAGAAGTTTGAGGTAGAATTTTGGATATCAAGGTTATATGCACTCTCCCTGAATCCAAAGTATAATGACAATTAGACTCATTAGATCTCTACACAATAATAGAAGGAAAAAACCAAGAGTATTGTTGTCAGGTATGGTCTGTTGCTGGCTTCTAAATTAACCAGACCAAGTGGAAAATGCCTTTGGAAAAAAACAAAAAGGAAAAAGTGTTAGCGCCATCATCTGACAGATAGGCTTTGATGTTAATGGCAGGTTTCTAACTCCTGATTCACTGAAGAAAGAGAATGAGACTATACAACAGGCAAGCAAGGCATAGCTTTAGATCCAGCGAGTTAAGACACCACCCAAAGAATAACATTTTCTTCAGTTCTGAACAACTTTGGAAAACTGTCAGTATGGCAGACATTAATCATAACATCATGCAGTGTTTCATTCCTAGAGAAAAACGGAGACCAAACAACAGGAGAGGCCTGAAAACTTCTGAAATAATTGTAACCTCAATTTTCAAAGAAATATTGGAAAGAAATAACTTGAAGAAGTTATCATCTAGAAGACACCAAACTGATAAGGAATAATCAATATGGGCTTGTCAAAAAGAAATCCCGATGAACCAATTAAATTTTTATGATGTGGCAGCAAACCTGAGAGTTGGGTGAAAGCAAATATTTTGAACTGAATAGAACTTTTGACCCTGTCCAACATTTGGCTTCCTCCAAAAGTATGCTCCTGATTAGCTTCCCACAAAATGGATAAGTAATTCGAGAAAAAAAATTTAATAGGTCAAAAGTTAAAGGATATAAGTACTACGGGGGATTTTATGGTTCCATATTCTTAAATATTTTCATTACGAACTTGAACAATATGCTATGCATTAAATGTGCAAGCCATGTGGGGTTGTGAGCTTACTGCAAGTGGAATATTAGAATAAAGGATCTTGACAAAAGAAATAAAGGCAAACAACAACAATCAAAATAAAAACAAAAACAAACAAACAAGCAAAAATACTGAGGCAAACAATAGGAAAAATAAACTACAAAAAACCTCAGTCCTAGACAGGAAATAGTGACAATCAAAATCAAGTATTCATAGCAGCCAATGGCGTGCCGTATCAGTGCAAATAAGAACTTAAATGATTACTCTTTACAAAAAAGTAATCAATCGTAATTAAATAATGCTACTGAAATATTGAAAGATAGAAACAGAATTGTTTAAAATTAATCACAGGAAGCAATCATTCTGCTCTTCTCAGCAGTGTTATGACCTCCCCAGGACTGCCATTTCCAATTTGGATGTTACACAATCAAAAAGATGAGCCCATAAGAATTACTAGACAGTAAATGTGGAAACATAAAAATGTGATTTGGTTTTTCAGGAGAAATCTGTGGGGAACATGATGGCAAGCTTAAAAAGCTGCTGAAAAAAAAAGGAAGGGAAGGAACCTTTTTCATGTCTCCTGAGAATGAAACAAGTAGCATGGACTAGAATTGCAGCAGTGGAAGTGTACATCAGGCAGGTGGAAAAATGTCTAATGGGAAAGACAGGTAAGTACCAGAGTAAATTGCTTAGCAGTAATGTGCTACATCTTCCTCTGCAGGCTTTAAGAACTTACCAGACATCTGTTAGGAGTAGTTTAGATACAGCCAGTCTTGCCTCAAACTGGGGAGTAAAAATGAAATGGATTTTCTTATTTTCCAGCTTATTTCCTGTTATTCTGAGAAAAATTCTGGAAAAAAAAAAAAAAAAGGAGTATGCAGGTTAAAATCAGTCAGCTACACTGGATAACTTGGGTTAGTGTCATTAGAGGAAATACTTGTTTCCTGCATTACTTTTCCACTAAAATGTCTGTGCTTTACTGATATCTTATGCATATTTTAAAATTCAGCATTTGTTTCTTGGTCTACAGCATATATTCCAAATTTCTCAGTCCTGTCCTTTTAGCACAACCCAGTTTGTGGTCCTGAAAGTTTGAAAACATTTCTCATGCAGTACATACAGTATAGGGCTTGTACAGTGTAACTAGTGAATCACACTGTCATCACAAATGTTTTCAAAAGGATTTTACTTGAATTAAATATCCTTGAGGTCTAAAGTGATATTCTCTATTGCTGTCAGTCCCACTTGAGTTTCTTCCTGTGCTAGACTAAGGCCATCTGTGATTTCTTGGGTTTGACATATTTTGCTTTTTTTTTACTGGAAGCACACATAGGCTGGAATGAGCTGAAAATTCTGCTTGCCTAATGGATCTATATTCTACAAAGAGTTATGGTCACTCAGCCTGAAACATATTGTTTTGTGATCTCAATAGCATACAGGCAGCTACTGGTTTTGACTGTGAATTCTGTTTCTGTACCTCTAATGTGTTTGTCCTCATGCAATTTCATTACAGAAACGAAGAGCTTCACATTGCTTTGGTTTTTTAATTAGGAAGAATAGTGTTCCATATTTGTTCAAAACCTTTAGACTATTATTCACTGACATAATTTGACTCATGTTTCATGCTGCAGAAAATGGCATAATCCAAGCCAATGAAATTTTCCCTCTCACGTTTTATTCAAAAGAATAATCCAGCCTTCACACGTGTAAAAAGAAAAGAGTGCTCAGGATGAATGTATGTGCTTCTCTCAGCCATAGGAAATGCATAATGGAAGATCACTTAGCAATCCCATTTACTATTTTTTTAATGTTCTTAATGGACCCAGCAGATTGCCTAATACAGCATCTCGTCTGGCAGGATTTGGTACAGGTGCATTAGGAAGAAGCATAGGAAACAATATATACCCAGTGATTCCTCTTAGTGTATTTTCTTCTCTTATTAATTTTATTAGTTATAGTTATATCCAGAAGTACTCTTTTTTTATATAATTGATTGTCAAATACACCCTTTATAAATAAATTATATAATTGTTACCAAGGAGTGGGTGGTGGGGAATGTCACATGAAAACATTTGTCTTTTATATTACTCATGATTGGAAAGGAGAGCAATATCATCTGCATTAAAGCCAAATTTCTCAGCGTAAGAAGAGACAACAAAAGTTTCTTCTTTTTTGTGGTTTTAATACAATTAGGGGTGTTCAGCCCCCAGCCCTGTGGTCAAAATCCAATGCAGAAGCATTAAATAATGTTGGTGGCTGGCTGGGCCCCTCTCAGAGGGCAGCCCTTTGCTCTTTGCGGAGGTGAGCAGAGGCATACAGAGCCTTCAGAGCATGCAGCAGCCCATCTTCTCCCTGCCTCAGGAACGGAGCCACCAGCTGAACGAAGGAAGTGCTGTCATCTCCCACCCAGGTAGATGCCTGTATTTAGTTTTCCAACTACTTTGTTTATGCTTGCCATAAACTGGCTTGCAGGACACTGATTTTGAGATAATCGAAAGGGAAAGGTTCTGGCATTACCCAGTAGTACTTTTCAGAGCAGCCAATGTGTACTAGGATGCTCAGGTTATCTTAGGAGCGCTTTCCAACCGGTGCTGTGTAAAAGAGGAGTCTTCTGCTTACTGTCACTAGCCTGGAGAGTTCCTTGGCAAACAGCAAAAGACGGATAAAACTTGGATATTTGGGATCCTTAGGGATCTTGCAACAGGTGCCACAGTACAAGTCAGACATCAATGAACAGGAAAGAAGGAAATGCAGTGACTAGTAATGTCACTCGGTCATGTCCGTGAGAAATGACAAACACCCACCTGTACTTTCACGTTAACATGATTCAGATCTAACTAATGTTCAGATGCCAGAAAAACTACAAAGAGCTAAATCCAAATAATTTTCAGACCCGATGCAACTGTTTAGGGAGAAGCAGCAGCACTGTTGATGCACACTAGTGAGTGCATCAGCTACATTGACCTGTGCCCACGTAGAAACACAGAACAGCCTTACACAGTTCGGAAACCTCACGCCTACGCATTTAAACAGACTTTATGAACCCCTTCTCTTAGAAGAAAGGTGGGAAAACAGCTCAGAGCACGAGCAGTGTGTGATGCTAGTCTTCTAGAAACTGCCTCACTAGATTAACGGTTCTAACACAGGAAGGAACCTTAATAAATACTGTTGCTCACAGTGCAATCAGCACTTCAATTCACAGGTCCACTATTTTACAGCACAACTGGACTTTCCAAGCAGAGACTGATCAACAGCTGTGCAGTGAATCCGACGCTAAGGAAGACTGGGTGGAAAATGCAGTAAGAAGGCTATCTATATGAAAATGGATTAACAGAGCTTGCAAATGGAGCACTGTGACTGAAGCTGTGTGTGGCTGGAAAAAGAAAACGACATTTGAGAGAAGTCTACTGAACATAACTTTGCTCAGGCATTCAAAACGACTCTGGGATTTTCCTGCAAATGCCTGACTGGTAGGATGGGAAGTGACTGAAGCAGTATAATAAGAGGGAGAAAGGCACCCGGCTGGTCCTCACCCAGCAATAGACTTCTGTCCACAGAATTACTGTGCCATGGTTTATTATTTAAATGCAAATGCTAGCATGCCAGGTAGCACCTCAGTGAGCTGTGTCTTGGCCGCATGCTCTTTCATCAAAAACTGATAAAAGTGTCTGTGCAGGTGGACTCAGTGTGAACAACAGAATTAAGGACATGTAATTTTTTCTTTGGATTAATTTTTTTGGGGGAGGAGGGGGGAGGTAAGGGGGGCGGGTTGTTTTTAATTGTTCTTAAAGTATGTGTGAGGTCCAGCAAATACTCAGTGAAAGATCTTGAGGCATTTTTAATAGTTTCCCCCCAGTGTGACTTATCCATTTTACAATAGGGGGTTCTTAACCCTAAAAGGGACAAAAATAAGGTCTGCTTCTGCTTGCATCTTCGGATTAAATTCCTACATATTTAATGAATATCTCTGTGGATTTTCTACCATTGGAATAGGCTACAGCTGGCAGTAAGTTATTAAGGAAGGATTCAAACTCATTCCTTAGGAAACCAAGGTAAAACTTGCAACAGGAGAATGGTGTTTTAGAGAAGTAAGGTCTATTTAAGAAAACACAACCCTAATAAAAGTAAACATTGAAGACTCATCATAAAGTCTGACTATTTTTCTTTTAAATGCCAGGTGAATTCCGGAGGTGTTTTACTGACAGTGCACTTGCTCATATTGATACAGCAGAATCATCTATTTTCTACCTGTTCTAGTGACAGGAAAGTCACTTTTCTTCACTTTTTCCTCCATTTTGAAATAACATTCATGTTTGTGTACCTTATAAAGGTTTGCTCATCAAGATTTTTTAATATCTTCAAGATATTCTGAAGATTATATACTTGACACTTGGCAATTTGATACATTTAATAATCAGAATTAAGATATCCACTTGGGATAATTGAACACTTAGCCAGCCAGCTCTACATCCAAAAATATCAATCAATAAATTCTCAAAAAATATATAGCTAAAATATTTATATAGCTATATATCCCTTCAAGTTATATAAGGGATATATAGCTATATATCCCTTCAAGGCACATAATATTACCTTTATGAGAGACAAAATTCATTTGAAACAAATTCATTTGAAACAAATGTTCCATGAAACATGTCCTCATGTTTCAGGACTTTCTATTTATGTTCCTAACTAAGAATTTTGAAAGTTAAAGGAAATACATCTTAAGGAGTCATTTGGTGCCTTTTGGCAATCCCCTGTTTCATTCATTCTGATGAATATTTCATAAGTGTGAATTGTAAGACCTAGATGTAAGATGAAACAGAAGTGTCAAATGTTTAATATTAAAATATATATTAAACAAGAAACACCTCTCTTTCCTATATGTCAGAGTTGTTGGACTTATATATTACAATATTTTTTTCTACTTAGTCAAAGTGAGAATAATGAAAAATATTTTGTTCAATTGGATGACAGCAGAATCACTCAGACCTATGTGACCTCTCTCAAATAAACCAGGGCTATTATGAGCAAGGATTATAACCTGGGATGTATCTGTGCACCACGAGGTAGGAGAATAAGTATTTCTTTCTATACATGGGAAACTAAAGTACAGAAAAACGCAGAACCTGCCGCGGGATGACACAAAAAGCACTGACAGAAATGAATTCCAGAGTTTTCGGGTTGATAACTGGACATACATTTAGCTTCTACATTGAAATGTAACTCTGCTTGACACCTAAAGCCAGCTGTCACAGGATCATTTTATTACAGTGAGTTGGGAATGAAACTCCCAACTCTAATTGATTATTATATTTTTATGGGAGAGTGTTATTATATTTTTATAGGGAAGATACGATCCTGGTCATTAAAAAAGACAATTTCTATTTCAGTAAGAAGACTTCCTCTAGGTGAAGCATATAAGAACTTCTAGTGGTGCATCGTCTTTAATTCATCTTGAAGAAAGCACAATGTGATACCACTCAAAATAGTCAAAAACATTAAAAATAAATATCTGTGTATTCAATCTTTTAATAATAGAACAACTGGAAATTCCAATAACTATTGACAGAAGTCAATTTAAAATTGACAGCCTACTACAATATTTCCTAATGAACATACCAAATCACTAACACTCACAATACTATCTTTATTGAATCTAAGAAATAAATATGTATATAATAAATGCACACTTCTGGAATGATACATGGTTTTACATTTTTTATTTCACATCCTGGAGACTTAGAAAAACTTTTATATTTCTGAAGTCGAGTGTCCATGGGAGGGTTTTACATAATTTTTACCATTTTTAAAGGTATTGCAAAGCTTACATATCTAGAGAGAAAGGGTTTGAAGTACACAGTCTGTATATAAGCCAAAATTCTTTGAAACTGAAAAAAAAATTTCCAACCTTTTAAAATCGATGACTGATTTACATGAATCTCTTGATTCTTTGAAATCTGATTTACAGATATTTAGCCGTAGGATTTTGCAAGACATATCTGCCAAAGAATGCAATGAGTGAAGGTTGCTTTTACTTTGAAACATTTCATTCATTCTTGTCTCTCCATTGCAGCTATATTGAGTGCAAGCTGCAGTCAAGCTAAATAAAGCCCAACAAACCAGCACCGTTTTAAACGATGAACGTGCAAAGAAACTCATGAATGGAAAGACTTCATTGGTTCAGTTCCATTCAGCTCAGACAGAATGACAGCCAGCCTGGAGAAACTGCTAATGAAACTTACTGCCATTCTAAAAATAGAAACCGCAGCTTGAAATGTAGTGCCTGTGCCTCTGCGGAGGCTAAAGGAATGGAAACGTAGCTACAAGTACTTTTTGGAAAGACATCAATGTATTACAATGTTTGCTGGTATTCAGAATGTCTATATTGACCATTTTGAAAGACCCTCTATACCACTCTGTGGTAAGGGGATTTATCTGCTGGGAAAAAGAAAAGGGAGTTAAATCCCTGTGTTCTGTTACCATTGTGGGAATTGCACATACGGGATTTAACACAAGAAACTGCAAAGGGAACAATGTGTTACCCTAGACTCAGAAAATAGTTCTCTCTTTTTTCCTTTTTTTTCTTTTCTTTTTTTTTTTTTTTAAATAACTTGTTCCATACAATTCATTTTGTGTAAACTTTCATTTCTCCTGGAAACTGAAATCCTGCATGAGAAGGTTTTTTTTTTCTGAATGGTTATAATCTTAAACAATTTATTTTTGTCAGGCTCATGTAATAAACAATTCCATCCTCTTAGATCACACTCAGGACCTCATGAATCATTATGGATTCTGCATGCATGTCCATCTTCTCTCTCAGCCTCACACAGCTTAGGTGAATGTGCATTACATGTATGTTGAAATCAATCTCACTGCTTCTCAGGACTAGAATTTCTAAAAGGCACAATCATAATTTCCAGGACTATGTATCTGGCAAGTAAAGACCACGGGTAAAGAGGTGGAAGAGTCTAAGACATACAGATTTACTATGCCTGGCAATGTCAAAGCAGGAATAAAGAAAAAGTGTGTGCCTTGTGTGCACCTGGTAAACAGGGATGACACATAATCCACAAGGAGTTTCATATGCTCAATAATGTTCAAATTATGTGGAAAAATTCCCTTTACTATCCCTCATTTTAAACAGTCCTACATAGCCCTTCACACACGACTACAAAATAAATGGTTGCCTGTCATTGTCTATAGAAGATGAGGATTGTTCCGGCGGATCACAGGGGATCTGAGGTGAACTCACTAAGTATGGAACAACCCAATCTAATTGTGTACCTCTAAGTTTAAATCAGATGCTTAATTATGTGCTGGAAATTGTTTATCAATTTGTTGATATCGAAAGGAAGTACAGTGTAAAGTGAAAAGTAGAGAAAATAAGTGATATCACGTGATAATTCTAGTGTATGAAGGATTGCATGATGTTATCAGGCAGAACCTCTCAATTCCTTATTCTAGACGCTATTTTTTTGTGCCTTTTGGAAAGCGAAGTCTCTCTTCAAGATAAATGAAATATTGATTTTAGGTTCTAGCTAGACTCCATTAAGATGCTCTCTTAAGTTACATTGTGTCTGCAAAGAGTGGAGTTTTATGAACATAAATCAGTTTTCTAATACCCATAAGTGGGCTTTTCATAAGCACTCATAAATAATTCACCCAACTTTCCTGTGCATCAATAGAACTTGACTTGAAGCTTTCTTAAGCACGTTCAGAAAACCTTAACTGCATGTCTGATATTGAATTTATCAGTGATGACTGAGTTATACTACAGACAGCTCATTTGTTTCTGAATACAGGAGCAAGAGGAACAGCATTGTGAGGGGAAAAAAAAAGACAATCAATGACTCACAAAGACTTTCTCTGTGGTGAAAGCAGATGGTTTGAAAGTGTACTGGAATAAAGAAAGAACATCTGACCAATGTGAAAATGGTTTGGGATGACTCTGGGTCTGTCTATACTGCCAGCTGCACCACTTCCCAACTTCCAAAAGGTGTTTTAACACAGCAGACCCGGAGCCTAGGTCAGTGCAAAACACAAATGGAAATGGGGGCCAGCCCTTACAGCTCGAACGGGCACTTCAGCCAGGGTCAAGCTGTCCTGGCTCAGGCTCTGAGCAAACGCAATGCTTCATCCTATTTAGAGTGAATATCAGCCCTGGAAATCAAATTAACAGAAAGAGATTGTGCTTCCTTCCTGACCTCACTCTTGGAATGGTCCAAAGTTTTACTGCATGTCTGACAATTCTGTTCAACCACCTAACCCTGAGAGGGTTGGAGTGGATTATAGGAGAGCAGATCAGCCCAAGGAAGGCATACTGACACCCAGAGAAGCCTACTTGTTCAGAAAAGGGCCAGGAACAGTTTCATTTTTCAACAATCACAACTTGACACGACTTGTGCCATACTGTTATAGTGTGTCCTGGTTTTAGCTGGAACATATTCTTCCTGGTAGCTGGTGTAGTACTGTGTTTTGGATTTATCATGAGAATAATGTTGATAAAACATGAATGCTTTAATTGTTGCTGAACAGTATTGGCATAAAGTCAAGGACTTTTCAGTGTGTCATGCTCTGCCAGTGAGGAGCTGCACAAAAAGCTGACTGGGAGCACAACCACAATACCTGATCCAAACTGGCCAAAGAAAGATTCCACACCATGGCACGTCATGTTCAGTTTATAAACTGAGGAGAATTTTCAGGAGGTGCCAATCACTGCATGGGGACTAAATAGGCATTGGCCAGTGGCTAGAGAGCAGTTGCATCATCCGTCGTTTCTCTATTGGATTTTATTCCTGTCTCTCCTTTTGTTATCTCCCTTACCATCACTATTATTATTGTTATTGTTGTTGTTGTCATTACTATTTCAATAATTAAAGTGTCCTTATCTCAACCTACAGGTTTTACCTCTTTCTGATTCTCCTCCCCGTCCCACCGAGGTGGGGCAGCGGGAGGGGCAGGGTGAGCAAATGGCTGCACGGTACCGTAATTGCTGTCTGGGGTTAAAACATGACACAGTGCTACTGTTTCCTTAGGAACTGCATCATATTTCAAAGATGCTATATACATACGGGAAGCTGGTAAACTCTGCTCTGAGGGATGTAAAATGAAGAATATTTTTTAAATTTTTGTTCAAAAAATTTGACAAGGGTATTAACTTCCTTGATCAGATGATCACACAAATCTTTAAAGCATTCTCCTCAAGATAGTTTTCACATGTGTAGATGAACACAAACTTTAGAGGTTGTTACAGCTGCTTCTGATACAGAGCTTGACCCCTCTGAATAAATACAAATACTATCACCCGGACTGGCACTGCTCTAAGGCCATATCTCGACAGCATCCTGAATGCTTCCACAGGCACTATAACTGAATACTTCCAGAACAACATGAGTACTGAGCAGCACTAAACAAAAGTGTTTCAAGGGCTTGAAGAAAAAGATGTTTAAAAAAAAAAAAAAAGCAATCTTTCGTCCCAGTTCAGCTAGGTCTACAGTCCCACCATCAATCTCACTGAGATCTAGTCAGAGAGTAATTTTCGTGCATGCTCAGTATGCTTACTCTGCTTCTCTGGGTTTCTGCATTCATTTCTGAATGGGAAAAGAAGCTGGTGAATAAATTATGACACCACAAGAGTTCAGTACTTTCTATTTAAGAAGACGTATGAAAAAAGAGTGTCTTGTCCTGTTTTTTATGTAAGTTCACAGGTTTCACATTCATACCCAGAACTCTTCTCTGTTTTAGAAATAAGCAATCTCAAGGCATTTCTTACTCCTCAGCAGACTTTGCAGGTCATGGGTGTGATCCTCTCCTCCTGCTTAGTGCTGGTGAGGCCACACCTGGAGTACTCTGGCCAGTGCTGGGCTCCCCAACACAAGGAGAGATGGACATACTGGAGAGCCTCCAGCAAAGGTCCACAAAAGCAATGAAGGGACTAGAGCAGCTCCTGCAAGGAAGGGCTCAGACTGCTGCCTCCAGGCTGTGCAGCGCGGAGAAGACTCTTGGGGAGGATCTTTGCCAACGTGTATCAACAGCTGAAGTGAAGGTACAGAGACTAAGTGGGTGAGGCTCTTTTTATGGGTGCCCAGTGAAAATAGGGACAAACTGAAACATGGGAGCTTCCCTCTGAAGATAAGGAAATCCTCTTTTAGTGTGACCAAGCACTGGCAGAGATTGTCCAGAGCACTTGTGGAGTCTCCATCTTGGAGAGGATATTCAGAAGCTGTGTGGCCGAGGTCCTGGGCCACCATCTCTCAGTGGCTTTGCTTGAGCAGGGGAGGTTGGACCACATGACTTCTGGAGGTCCTTTCCCTCCTTACTTGTTTTGTGGTTCTGTTACTCAAAACACACTCATGCAAGCTAAGAAAGTACATCCAGATTGCCTGATATGGAAAGATTTGAATGTTTCTATATGCTCATAAAGAGTCAGTTTTGCCTCATAGAAGCTGATCATCCATGAGGTCTCCACATCCTAATATTTTTCCCCTTTAGGGGATTTATTAGTGACTGCATTGAAAACAAACAAGCTAAACAAAAGCATGAGAGCTGCAATAAGGGAAAAATATCTCTAAAATCATTGGCTCTGTTATCCTAGCATGTGTTGCAGGTGACCATAGTTTTCCCTGTTGGTTGGCAGGTCACAATTTATAATTAAAGCAACTTGCTGCGCATCAATGCTGTGAACCAGCAAGTTGGCAGCTTGATCTCAATCTGAATTCCTTCACAACAGCGTCTTAAATCTTCTGTTCTGTGGCGGTACTACTCATGGAGTGACACGAGGAGCGTACAAAGTAGAGGCCAACTGCAGTTAAAAGCAAAAATTGAATACAGGGGGGGTTTGTCCAGTAATTAATGTATTGTAACCCCCATCTTTTGAGAAGACTCCTCTTTTTGCTCCAGTCTTACTTGAAAGTAACAGTTCTTGGCACACCACTGTTTTTTGATGACTTTGGTAGTCTTTGGCCGTGGTTTGAAGAGCCTGTAGCCTGTACTGCCACTCTGGGCATTAAATCTGAGGCTTTGTACAGGGCATACCATGGGGGCAAATTTCTTTGTGAAGGCTTTGGGGGTTATTTTTAAAGTCTCTAAGGAAGCAGAAGAAGAGAAAGCTTTTCAGAGGCTTGCTACCAGGCATTAGATTTAGGTTGGCATTATAGTGCCTTTGAGACAGAGTGATTGTAAATTGACTTCACTTTTCGCTGCCACCTTGTGAGAAGAATGGTGAAAAACAGGAAAAGTTATTCTGGGTAATACTTGGAGTAAAGCATGAAAAAACAGGTGTGGAAGGACAAGAGATTTTTCTAATAAGCCATTGGTGTTGTTGATACTAGGGTAGAAAGAAGAAAAAGTGGCAACATCTTCAGTTGATAACGCTGTGGAAATACAATATAGGGAACAAAGGCAGTCCCATACAAAATGTTCAGTACCACATTTTAAAGAACAGTGTAAAATAGTACATGATGACAAAACCAGCACTCAGGTTTCATGTTTGCTATCTTCTTAACCTGAAAAGGGTGTCTTTAGATTTTCAGATGCATTTTGTGATGAAGAATAGATCCTTGGCCCCAAGCCTGAGCATTGGATCTGACTTTATTTTTGCAATTGTTACTAGGGGCTGTTTTTGTCTAAAGTAGTGTCATTCCTGACACTGGTAACAGGGCGTACAGTAGTTCCCTTGTTGGTAGGGTGTGCTACCAGGCTTGTGCCTGGCATGGCTGCGGGACCTCCACGGGGATCAGTTCCTTGCCACCTGTGGTTCAGTGAAAGAAATCCGGCGCCCTCGGTGATGGTGCTCACTCCACCCCAAGGAGCTTGGGATGTCCCGTTCAGGTCTTAGAGCTCGTCCCTCGTCACGTTCCATCCTCCTTAGCTTCTCTCTCAATGTTTGGTGCCAGGTGCTGCAGGACCTCTGTGGGGATCGGCTCCTCGACGTCCGCGGTTCAGTGAAAGAAACCCGGCGTCCTCGCTGACAGCGTTCTCTCCTCCCTGGTGCTGGGACATCCTGTTCAGGCCTTAGAGCTTGACCCACATTGTGATCCATCCTCCTTAGCTTCTCCTGTAGTGTTTGGTGCCAGGTGCTGTGAGACCTCCCTGGGATTTGACTCCTTGTCCCCCGCAGTTCGATGAAACAAATGCAGCGGTCCCGCTGATGGTGTTCACTCCTCCCCAAAGAGGCACAGACATGCCCCAGGCCTTGCCAGTGTCCTTGTCCGGCAAATCCTCTCCACGCCCTTAGAAAGCACACAACTGGATGTCTGTCCCTGATGGAGGAGGCCAGGCACTGAGGCCCTTTAGGGCTGCCCTGTGCATCCAAAAGCCTTGTTGTCACAGGTGTCACAATGACTCCCTGGTGACATCAGGGGGCTTTCAGAGACCACACCCAGAAGACACAAGCTCCAGCCTTAGGAACAAAAGCTTCCCAGATAGCTCATCTCACATGATGCCCTGCCACTGAGTGGCTGAAGAAGGTGGGTTTTTTAAGTCTTGAGGAGGCTTGTGGGGGACCTCACTGCTCTCTACACTACCCGAAAGGAGGTTGTGGTGAGGTGGGGGCTGGTCTCTTCTACTGTGTCTGCAGTGAGAGGACAAGGGGAAATGGCCTTAAACTGAGACAGGAGAGATTCAGATTAGATATTAGAAAAAAATTTCACTGTTGTGTTGCCCAGGGAGGTGGTGGAGTCACCAACCCTGAAGGTGTTTAAGAAGCATCTGGATCTTGCTCTGGGTGATACGGTTTAGTGATTTAGGCATTACAGTGGTGGTGCTGGGTTGACAGTTGGACTTGATGATCTTAAAGGTCTCTTCCAAACTTGATGGTTCTATGATCTTATGATTCTATGAAAGAGTGGAACAGAATCAGACTGAAATCAAAGCTGCCATTTTGCCCATTTATATTCTTTCCCTTTCTGCTATTAGCCCTTGGGTGGTCTGTCCGTTGACAAAATTCAGTACACAAAAATTACATAAATTTCTTGTTCTTCTGCTCTTCCGAAGTAAATTCCAGCAGCCTTTCCAAAATACCACGGAAACTTCTGGGAGCCCAAGTTCTTAAGGATACACAGATGGCTTGCCTGCAACTTTATTTAAATATCACCTTCAGTATCCCAAACATTAGCGTGTCAGTAATAACAAAGGTAACACAAGAAATACAAACACATTAAAAGGCAGCACACCATGAGGGACAAAGAAGCATCAGAACAGTGAATGAAAATATCCATTAAAAGTAGCCAATTACTGAAACGCCATCTGTTCATCTAAACTTCACTCTAAGCAGGAAGGTTTCCTGTTTAATGAAACAATACAATCTTCAGGGCTTGAAAAATGAGTGATTAATTTACTTTTTCTGTCTATCTGTCCTTTTTTATTGGATGAATAATTATGCAGCTGTTTACCTTGGAAATGTCACTAGGGCAGCCGCCACTGTGGTGTTCTAGTATTTTTTGTTTGTAGCAATGTTGAATGAAATTTGGCATGATCTATATTTGCAAGACATCAAAGATGCTTTCTTTTATTTTTTTAAATTCTGGTGCATTCCTTCAGTGCAGTTGAGATAATCTCCCACTACAGTCCATCTTGATTTTGGTTAGTTTTCCAAGAAGGAAATCAGAGTGAAACAGGGGTGCGTTTCACTCCAGACTGGGTGGAGTGGAACCATTACAAGATGATGATTCCAGTTGAAACATATTCTTGCTTTAGGCTTTGTCAAAGTTGGGCCCAGACTTGCTGAAAAATCTGTAACTATGGCCTTATTTTTTGCTTTAGACTGAGCTGAAACCCAAGTAAACTTGCTGAATTTTGTTTCCAAGACAAAAGTACAATTAGGTTTTGTTTCCATATATGGTGGAAACCAGAAAGAAATATTAAACCACTTCTCGCCTCTCTCTTCTTCTACCCTTTTTGCCTTTCTTCTGATGTCAAGATTTTCATAAACTTCAGCAATTTGGGTTCTACTGAGGTCACACTTTTAATACACTTTTTCACATGTTGTGAATCCTGCTAGCTAGTAGTACACAGCACTCTTAAAAAACTTCTTGTGTAGAATAAAAAAGAAGACATACAAATTCCAAAACTTTGATTGTCCAGTTTCGCTGTTTCCGAATTTCTTGATGAAGAGAAGCCCTTTGACTGGAGCACAAGTCTTACAAGGCTGAGGAAAGTGGAGTTGTTTAGCCTGAAGAAAAGGAGGCACCTTAATTCAAAGTGAGGGGTTAGTCTGTCCTGCCAAGTAGCAGGACAAGAGGAAATGACCTCAAGTTGTGCCAGGGAAGGTTTAGATTGGATATTAGGAATAATTTCTAATATTGGATATTAGGAATAATTTCTTCTCAGAAAGGGTTTTCAAGACTTGGAAAAGCCTGCCCAAGGGAGTGGTTGAGTCACCATACCTGGAAGTATTTCAACGACCTGTACATTGCCACTTAAGGGTGCATGTTAGGGATTTGGCAGCGCTAGGTTAACGGTTGGACTTGATGATCTTAGAGGTCTTTTCCAATTCTATGATCCTGAGTGAGAACAGTCCTACCACTACATGCAATAGCAATATTGCTGATGAATTTGGACCAACAGCTGAGTCCTTCACAGTATGATGGTGCAGCGCACTAGGGTTAAACATTTGTCTTCTACTCATAAGTTTTCTAGAATTTTTTCTTTGATAACACATTGTGCTGTGTATCATGATTTGATAGACTTAAGGAACTATGCTTCTGTTTTATGCTTGTTTTGCTGCAATAAGAAATAATATATTATAGTCTTCAGTGGAATTGCAGCTGTGCTTATATTAAGGCAATAGTTTAAATTAATGAGTTCCTCTCTATGTGTTTTCGTGGCTGCCACTGTTGGAAGAGCTGAATGAAACATCCAGATAAGCCTGAAATATTTAATTCAGAGCCTGAGGCAGCCCACAGCTTCAAGAACCCCAAAAACTTTAAAGCACAGAGGATTTCAATGGTGAGCAGAGTCTGACCTTTTGCCTCAGGCTTCTTCCTCAGCTGCCTTTTGCAGAAAAAGCTTTGCACAGTGCTGCTCCTTGATGAAGATTTCGAGACAAAACAATAAATTGTTACAGATGAAGCAATAACATTCACTGTATTATGGTGGGTGTATTTGACAGCTAGATTTATAAAGGAAAAAGAAAGTTTATTCCTTTCATTGCATTCATGCTGCCCCTAATATGCCCTAAATAAAAGTTATTTGAAACAGAGGTGCTTGCCCTGCAGCCCTCACTCACTGACCTCTGCCACCATCCTTGGCTCGGGGTGACTGCTGAGCAACATGGGACCAAGAAAATTTCAAGAGCTGGTAGTCTCCACATTGTCTGGAAATAAATATGATGACTGGATACGGGTACATCTTGACTAAGGGGATGCAGGAGAACTTTAGAATAAAGCAATGTTACAATTTGCTGTTAACTCAGGCAAAGACACAGCCTCCATCCTGATAAAGGCTTGGTCCTTGCAGTGAGGAATGGGTGCAAAGATGTAAGTTCATATAGGAAAGAGTTTTCAAATGCTAGGTATAGCATTAAGTGCCCAGGTGCATGCTCCTTTCACATCTCTAGTAAAACATTATGCTGAAAAGATTTACAAACATATCTCTCACTTATTCTGATTTCTAGAAGTGTAGCTCCTCTCTTCAGGCTTGCTTTTGGTCTGGCAACTTTCCATGATCCCTGCAACTACAGGAAAACCGTTCCCTTGTCATTCTCAGGGCTTGTGTCGTCCCTGCTCTAGATCCAAGTTCCTTATGTCCCTGGGAGTTCTCTTTCCTCTTGTTTCAGGTTGTGTTCCTATAAAACACGTTGTACTAAGTTGCACATAAAGCTTTGCAGCTTTGAGTCCCAGTGCTGGCTGCCAGATTGAAGCCGTGAAGCCTCCCTAATTTCAGTGTGCTGAGGGGAAGCTCTGCTTGAGGAATCTCACTCTGGGCATCCAGGAAAAAGCAACCATCTTAATAAAGAAGCTTAACATTACAGACCAGATCTTAGGAAGGTCTCATAAGCAAATCAGGAGCAGCAACAGCCACCGGCAAAAGTAAAAGCCACAGTAGCGCAAACCAATTTGAAGTTGAACTAAGTAATCCCCCCCAGAGTTTACTGAACGTGTTTTTACAGTGTCATTCACTCTGAAGTTAAATTATACTCGTCTGAAATCTTGACATTTATGGAATCAATACATATCAAGAGGCTGGGAAATAGGTGTGTTGATGATTCAGTACACTTTCCTCTCAAGTACTGGCTTAGCTCGCTAAAACTAGAAGAGTTATTTCTCTCAGAGCATTTAGAGCTTCTAAAATTGTTTGTGTTACAATTTGCTACAAATTTCAAGTGATAAGGGTTTTTGGTGTCTAGGTTCAGTTTACTATATGACACTAGAGGCTTCAGAAGGTTTGTTGCACTGAATATGGTACTGACATTTTAACAATAGCTCCTTTAAGTGATGCAACATAAATTGTCACCCAACTTTAGTTTAAGGGATGTTATTTCAGAGGCATGGGCATCTGTTGTATACCACCACTATGAAAAATTCTTAAAGGAACTTGCTGATGACATTAGAAATCAGGTTCTTATTCTAGAAAGAATGAACATATTCTATTAAATACGCTGAAGGTATCCCTGGAAATTCTTTGTTCACTGAAATTTCATGGCAGCTTTTTCCCCCACTTATTTAATATGCCATGTTTTCTTTCATAGATAATTTTATTCCGGTTGGCATTTGGCCTTTGGATTAATTGAAACTGAAAGGGCTAGAAAGTATTTAATTTCTTCTTATGTCAATAGTTTCAATATCTACATTTTAATTAGCAAATAAGCGAAACAGTCCTCAAACCTGTCAAGATTTGCAGCAATGCTTATAGGAGAGGACACAGGTCAAAAAGCTGCTTCTTCAGAGAGAAGTAGCTGTGGAAGCTTTAGGAGTTGTGGGTGTCTCATTTGCATTAGTGATCCTGATCACCAGCACCAGGAACTGTGCCTGGATTACAGATATGTCAATGGAGAGAAATAACAGAATATCTTTTCCAACTTTTTCTATTTGAAACAGGCTTTTGGGAATGTTGACATGCCTGTTCTTGGGTTAAACAGGGAGTGGAAGGCAAGCAGTTCAGGAGCTAGTCTAGTCTAGACTGAATTGAAGAGAAATTACATTTTCTTCTTTATTTTATTTTAATTAAAACATTATTAAAATGGTACACTTTTGATTGTGGTTGCAGTAACAAGAATACACTATTTCACTGCAAGCTATTTTTGTATTACACTGAATGCATCAGCTTTGTGGGATCTACTAGAAAAAAATTAATTTCCTGGATGAGATCTTGATACATAGATACAACTTATCTACTTAGTTGTAAGTAAGGTGGATAGGAAATAATTCTTTAGCTACGGGATCAGAACTACTTACATTTCTTTGGAATTTATTATCCAGTACGACCATGAGCTGTCTAAGCCAATTTTGTTTGGAAGAACACACATAATATTTCTGAAGTAATTTCTGATCGGACTATATATTGTAAAGAGATTAATGCTAACAGTATAACTTCATTTATTTCAGGCATTGTTCAATCAGAAGCAAACTTCCTGCTCTGTGGTACATCAAGCTTTTCAGTAGTCCTGGATATAACATGCTTTTAGTCTAAAAAGGGGTGTTTGTACCAGGTGAGATTCAAGAGTGCTGTGATGTCTGCAGTGTGTTCAAGTCAGGAAGACCTCATGAAGGCTACTAGAAAGGTAACTTAGAGAGAAGACATTATTATTTCCCTATAAAGACTCAATATACAGCAATGGAAAGAATAGATACACCAAGCAGAGTATGGTACAGATAAACTATGGCTGTCCCAAAGTAGCTAAAATCAGCTTCTCAATATCACACTCATTTTGTCCACGTAGAATCCTAAAATAACCATTTTCTCCCCAGGATTTTCCCCAGGAATTTGCAGCAATCTAAAAGTAAACAAAGCAAAAAAAAAAAAAAATTGTCAGTTTTAATTTTAAAGTATTATTTAAAAATGCAAGGTGTAAAATGCAAAATGAATGTTTCATGTTAGTTTCCTTTTTAAGAAGCAGTCTATCAATAGGGTGCACCAAGAATTAGTATATATCTTTTTCTGACTTCTAATAAGTTGTTCCTTTTTTGGTTTGATCAAAATTTCAGGTCCAAAATCAGGGTTGGTAAAAATGGAATAGTATTTCCACAAGACAGTTTCATAAACTGAAGCAGAAATCATTAAATAAATATTCAACTCTTGGCTAGTGAAAGTGGTTATTGAAACAACAATTGTCAGGATTCCAGTTACAACTAACCTGTTAAAGACACACCAAAGATATTTTAAAAAAAGCTGACTTTTAAAAAACAAAGTTTTATTCAGGGAGCTATTGACATATTGAGCAATTTATTTTCTGATGAAGTCTCAGTAGTCTCAGTAGGTTTTGCCTTCAATATCAGTGAAACTACCAACCATAAGCCCTGCTATGTAAACACCAAATTACCTTCAGATGAATGCAGGAATAATGAGATGAGCTGTTAGTCACAATCCAAGTGATAAAATTTGACTTACTCTAAGTGGCTTAAAGGAAATGTTCTTAGTTTGGTTGGTTTTAGTTTTGGGGGCTTATTCTAATCGGTGGATAACAATTGCCAACACTGTTTAAACAGAAAATTTGTCTTTTCCAAATATTTTAACAAATACTATTCACTAATTTTATTGACTTTCACTTGCAGGCATCAAAAAGAACTGACTCTTCACAGAAATTTTTAAAAACATTTGAAAACTTGAATAAGATTTGAGATAGAAAAGGCAGTGTAGGAAAAAACCACAAGTATAGGTGGGATGAAACAGGCCTTGAAATTGAGGTAGGTGATGCGATAGTTCGAGGGTCAGCATGATAAAAGTTGCCAGAGAGGGAATAGAATTATGCAGAACACTTTAAGGTGAAGGAAAAAAATAGATGCAGAGACAGTGAATGACACTAAAGAAGTTTATATTTATATTTATATTTATATTTATATTTATATTTATATTTATTTATATTTATATTTATATTTATATTTATATTTATATTATCTATGTTGTTGAGATATTTTTTCTTCTGCTTCAAAACACTGTCCTAAGTGTTTTGTTCCTAAGTTCACTTACCCAGAACTTCTGATTCTGTCCATTTTTGTCAGGTAATGCTCCCCACCTTTTAGAAAAGAATGGCACTTTGATGAAACAAGCAATTAGAAAATAAAAGCATGTCTTAGTTAGTTGTCATAATCACCGGTATCAGAACAAAGCATGAATAACGAACTCTGATGATTCAAGTGAGGTTGCCTGCTGACCACAAGTCAAATCCCCATTAGTGATTACAGAAACTTAACACAAGTCTAGTTTTAATTTTTCATTGCAAAAACCTGTTTTCATTGACAGAATCTCTCTTCTGGAGAGCTTGCCTGCTGATCTGAGCTGTGTAGGAGTATTGAAACTAATGTGAACTTATTTCTTCAACTCAGCTGAAGATCTATAGGAATGTTTTTGTTAGAAGTCTCATCCAGCACCTTTACAGAAATAGCTGGTGAATTAGGACTGAAAATATTCCTAGCTTTTCTCGGATCAAATTGAACTGCTGACAGCCTAATCTGCTTTATTGCATGGTGTGGGAGTTGACCTCTAAACTTGATGGTTTTGTCGTCTTTGAGGGCACGCTAACTTTTGTGGAAATATCTATGAAATCATACCAGAAATTTTCCCCACCTGCCATCCCCACCTGCCATCCCCACCTGCCAAGTGATAGGATTTTCATAGGGGTATAGCTGTAGCTGAACTGTGTAGTACTCTGATTTTTAGGCCTCACTTTATACACAGGGCAGAAGTTCCAACACAATCACCTGGATGCACTTCAGTGAGCAAGAGTTGCACTGCACACCTCAGGTAGCTAAGTACACATGGGTTTTCTGCTGGAGCTTAAAGAACTCTGTCTTGTTTTGAATTTATACAACGAATGCTTGTCTAGTTACTATTCACAGCTCATGATGCCTGGGTGCCTATGAAAGGGCACAAATAAACAGAAAACCAAAGATGTGAACTTTAAGATGGTTTTCCCCAGTGTAAAGTTAATCCTAGGATATATCAAATGCCTTTGACAGGGTGTTTACCGGTGTATATTCCATCAGCACCGCATCTTTGAGCTGTATTTGCAGTGCTCCATTCATTATCAAAGGCAACCAGCAAAAATATGATAAGAAATCCCACACCGTGAATGGGGAAATTGGGATTTTTCTGTCACACTTGTATTTGAACAGCAACAGTGACATCAGCTCTCCATGGTTAACAGTGAACCACCATTTACAGGGAATACCTGCACTTTCAGCCAAAGGGAAAAAAAAAGAAGGAAGACAAATTGGTGACTAGCAGACAGATGAAGTGTGGATTGCAGCTGCAAGCACAAATTGTAGCTACTGATCATTAAATTCAAGGAATCATAAAAACATGTTTGCCATAATGACACTGCAATGCATTTATTGTTTTTTTAAAGAGGCCTCATGATGCTTTTTCTTTTGTTACCACATGAACGTTCAGGGATTATCAATAATTGACATTTCTTTGCCAAATATATTTAGGATACAATCTGTCATGATCATAAATTTTTAAAAAAATATATATGCTTTTGAATTTCATTTCAGATTCAGATTTACTTCTTTACTCATGAGCATTTTACTAAAAGAAATTACATCAGCTGTAATGTGAAAGTCCAATATTTATATCAGTCTAAAAGACAGAGAAAAATTGCCTTGAATTTATATTCATGTATTCCTGCATTTCATACCACACATAATTTCTCCAGCTTGCTTGACCGTGATGATGACCAGTTCCCACAGGGTCACATTTCTGTGATTAAATGTTTTTCTAACATTTGTTATTTTCTAAAAGAGTCAGTTTCTAGTTTCGTACATCGATAGGAATTTATTGATTCTCAGAAATGTTTCTAAATGAAAGAAGACTTAGAAGCCAAGATAGAAAAGGAATTTTCTTTTATCCTTGACCATAATGTATCCATGAATTTAGTTTCCCAGGGTTTGTGTCACCACACTCAGATACGTAGGCACTTGACATATGCATTTTATTTACAGTTTAGAAAGAAGAACCAGTTTCTTAGTAATCAGTGCCTATGGGTATTCATCAAATACTCTAAATTAAAGTATATTAAACTAAAATAAAGGGGAGTGCATCCAGCAGGTCAAGAGAAGTGACCGATTTCCTTTTTTTGGGACTGCCATTCTGTGTCCAGTGCCCAGTTTTGAGCTTCCCCACACCAGAAAGGCATTAACAAGCTGGAACAAGACCAGCAGGAGTCCACTGCGATGTTTGGGATCTGGAGCATGATGTATGAGGAGAGGCTGAGGGAGCTGCCTTTGTTCAGCCCTCAGGACAGAAGTCTAAGGGCAGATATATTTGTTGTTTTCCTCTTTGCAAAAGGTGGGTAAAAAGCAGATAGAAGAGACTCTCCTGATACATTGTGGTTATCCCCCCACTGCTCCCCTTCCACATCCCCTACTTGAACCTTAACCACCAGTGGCGGTAGCGGTGGCTGCATACAGCTTACTCTAGATAGCTTTCCAGATCATTTTTCCTGCAGAGTAGCAGCTCAGAGAAAGTGTTGATCAGTCCCCCAAAGTCTTCAAAACCAAAATTAAAAAGAAAAAAAGCATAATCCTGAAGGAGTTAAATGAAGTAACTAAACTCCCAGCAGAATTAGCTCCCAAGTGGAATTGACACAGACTTTAAAGTGAGTTGACACGTTCTTGGACAACATCCGTTAGAGAACAATATTGCATTTTCTGGAAGATGACCAAAATAATCTAATCACACTCCTTTGTTTGCTTTTGCCATTATTCCAGCTTGATATTTACTCCAAATTAATGCCATTTTAAAACCAAAGAGATGCTGGATCTCATTACTCAGACAGACAGGGAAATTCTTAGGGTTATTTTTGCAAAGCTTTAGATCACTAATGTCCCTACCTCTGGTATTCTTAGGAAAAACTTTCAACCTTATGTCCTGGTTTCAGCTAGGCTAGAGTTATTTTTTTCTCAGTAGCTCTTACAGTGCTGTGATTTGGATTTGGAATGAAAGCGATGTTGATAACACAGTGATGTTTTGAGCTAAGGACTTTTTTTCCTTTTGTCTCTTGCTCTGACAGTGAAGAGGAATGCAAAATAGACTAGGAGGGATCCTAGCTGGGACAGGTGACCAGAAGTGACCAAAAGGATATCCCACACCATAGAACTCATGCCCAGTATATAAACTGGGGGAAGTTACCCAGAGGCATGTCCAGTCTGGGTTCAGGAAGGGAGGTTCTGGTGTCAGTCAGCAGGTGGTGAGCAATTGCATTGTGCAGGACTTCATTTTCCCTTTTTATTATCACTTGCCATTATTAGTATATTTTACATTATTTTTGAATATTAAACTGTTGTTATCTCAATCTACAAGTTTAACTTTGATTTTATCCCCCGTTCCACTCACGTGTGTGGGGGGAGAGATGGAGTTGAGAGAGTGACTGCTTAATTTCCAGCTGGGCTTAAATCATGACACCATTTCATACCCAAACTTTCCATTTTCATTAAGAAGAAAAAGAAGAGATTTTAAGAAAATGTTAAGAAGGTCTCTCTATCAATTACTGAAAATTACTTTTAAAAGGGAGTTTTCTTCTCTCTGGCAAAAACATTCTGTAAGAAATATTTCCCTTAGCTTTTGCAAAGGAAACTATCATGATCTTCAATCAAAAATAACCTTGAACAAAAAAAATTAATTTCACGAAACTGGATTCAGTCCCCTTCAAGAGAAAAACTAAGCAATGTATTTCCATTTACTCAAACAAAATCTGCTCCAAATGACTCTGTAAAAAGAATTCTGTTGCTCTTTCAGATAAAAGGATGAGTACTCATGGTCTTATATAAAATGATTTTCATTATTTTGTGTCCAATTTTATATAGTAGAGGCACCTTAGCTGTCCTTTTCAATAATAACTTTCCCGTGACAGGAACTCTGTAGGAGCAGGCCCTGAATACACAACTCTACCTGACAGTTAAAAACCTAGAATACAAAGACTGTTTCAGTAGTGTTACAGAGAATGGAAATTGGTTTTATCTGAACATTTCCTAGTTTGTTTTTCAATAAACTGCACCACTACAATGAAGGTAGACTTCACAAGAAAAGCATAAAGAAAGTTATCAGGAAAAAAGTAAGCTGATAATTAATCATTGTATAAAATATTAAAAAGTTGGAATTATAACCTAACACAATAAAAAGGGTTATCAGCAGTGGCTTCAAAACTAAGGTGTTTTTGCAGATAACAGAAACTAGATTCAAGTGTGTTCACACTCACTTTTGTAGGTCAAATGCTCTTAACAGCAAATACAGTGAAGACTTCTGAAGAGTGTGCTAAATAATATTACACAAATTCACTCCTTAAGACTGAAGGTACGAACTGAAAACTAATAAGGCCTTAAAAATAAAGAGGAATGACAGATCTTAGATTTTGAGCTAATTTCTGCAGATTAGTTGCTATTAGTAGTATTCAATGCTTTGCATTAACCAAGGATTTAAACTGCTTGCTGGACAGAAACACATGCAGTCCAAAACTTCTCTTCTCAGTTTCTTCTCTGGACTTGGTTGCATAACCATTATAATGCTACCAGAGGAAAAATGTCTAACTATTGTGGGTCATGTCCTATTCTTAGTGCTGAATCACAAAAGCCTAGTACCTTTCAAAAACTAGCAAGTTAATCTACTCAATTAGACAGAAGTTTAGTTCTTAATCTTGTATTAAAAATAAGGTTAGCGTCACTGACTAATGTTCACCACAAGAGAAAGCTTCTTAGAAAATGGTTGCTGGAATTTGAAATCACAGTTTTGCCTAGACTTTTCAACATGACAGATGAGTCAAACTGAGTCAGTGAGCCAATAGTGAAATCCCTCCCACAGATCCCACAGATCTACTATAATGAATTGCATCGGGGACAGTCTCATGGATTTAACTGCATGAATCATCAGACACTGTTTCTTTTCCCCATGATCTCCTCATATGCTTGTCTTTGCTGTAAAATATGTTTGTGCTGCTGTTTAATTTTTAACTATAATACCTGATGTTGATTGTCTGACAATGATAAAGTAATTCTTTTTTTCCCAGGAAAGAAAAAGGCAACTCAAGCCCAGGTCTCTTTATTTGGAAACAAAACAGTTTGAGTTATGACTTTCAGTGGTTTAAGATGTTACTTGTTTGTAGTTATTCTGAGTGTAAGCTCAAGTGAGGGCAAGTAAAGAGAAAAATATTGACGAAAACAGGGTCTCCAAAGCCAAAACTCCAGATAACATTTACAGTAGTCAAGACTTTGGACTTTGCATAGGTGAGTCATTTATTTGTGAATTAAATCTTAGAATGCTGTTGCTCTGTCTGGCTGTCCCCTCAACACTAAACCACAAGCTTTTTGCCTCACATAACAATTTTATCTCCATTAGTATGGCTTTTTGTGTTAAACATTCAACCAATGTTTTTTCAGGGCGTAGATGTTTTGGTTTAGTAGTTGGCTAAGCCATTTAATCTGCTGCATTATTCCATTTAAATCTTTTAGTGAATTGCTAATTAAAATAGAGGGGAAATGTATTTCCAGTAAATGTACATCTCAATGTCCTCTTATTAAAGCCTTTTGTCATTCTGAACACATTCCAAGCATCTGAAAATCTATCTTGTTCATGAAAGATCTTCAAGGCTTTTAATAATATAATTCTTGTTTCCTCCAAGCCTTAAGGTGATAGTCCATAGATTTAATTTTAGACAAAGGCATGGGCTTTTGAAACCTTCCTGGATTTTTCAGTGTCAGAGCTTCAGCAGATGCAGCTTTTTAGTGAGGTATGGATCATATATTGTAGCTTGGCACAGATACTAATGTGATTCAGAAATAAAAGTCTGAGAAAAGATTTGTCTGAACAAGCTGCAAACATTCAGGATGGATTCTTTAGTTCACTAACTTTGAAAAGAGATTTGTTTGAACTAGAACCACAGCTACTTCATCTAATGTACTTCCTTTGCTGAACTGTATTTTCCTTACTAAATAGACTATGGCATTTTATACCAACAAATCTGCCCCAGGTTTTCTTTTCCTATGGACAATACATTTCTTTTCCTGGATGGAACTGAGAAAGCCAGAAGACTAGAAAGAAGAGAAAATAAAATTCAAAAAACACAAAAAAAACCCCACCAAATTTGTAGAGAATCTGGTATAGAATAGATATGACAGGTTTGTTCAGAAACCCTAGCTTAAATGTACAGATTTTAAAGAAGTCTACCACCAAGTTAATCTTTGATGTGAATTTAGTCTTTTTTTTATTAAGAGACCTTGAGGTAAAAATGATAGTTTCATATGTCATTTTCCAGCCATCAGTCTTCTTAAAATAACAGAGTGCAGATGAAAAAATGAAAATTAGCAAACTAATAGTTTGTCCTCCTTAGTCCCACTTTCCATTTGCAGTTTCATTGTGCCTCTTTAACTGATTTTCATTCTGGTGTCACTAAGAGCTGTAATTGTATCTGTATGGATCCATGAATGCATGCATGTACATACACACAAACATACATATGCAGGACATTCTGAAAATACTGTCTCACTATGAATATTACACACCAGTCATTTTGGTTTTAAGCAACTTTAAGATGCCATTGCATGTGGGATTTCTCTAATCTAATCTAAAAGTTTTCATTTTAGCTATTTAAGTGTGATGTTATCCCACAAATTCTTTTATAGTCTACAAAGAGAAATCAGATCCAACAAAGCAATTCAGCTCACCTTTACATACTTAAGTTAGAGCAGATGAATAGCTATAAAAGATAAAGGGAAACATGCAAAGGAACAGGAATTTAACTTTTCTACATCAAAACTTAGCTCTTATGTATCCCAGTCTCCATTACTTGCTTTTTCTACTTACCTCCCAGTGTCTGGAATACTGACACAGAAACTGCTTGAGAGCAGCTCTATCCTAGTATCAGGGGGTCAGTCCACCCTGCCATCAGATTACTGAAAGCCCTATTTCACTGTCTAGAGAGACTGTGATCAAACCCAAACTCTCTGCTACCCTTAACAGCCTCCGCCTGGCTGTTCCACATTTTCCTCTCCTCTTTCCATGCTATTCCATCTTTTCATACACTCTTCCTGAGCCTGAGGTCACACAGTACCTCACTGGAGGTAGACTCCCAGTCTTGTCACAGCTGATTTTATAAATAAGCCTTTGAATGACAGAAAATAACTTGCAATTTCACTTTGCAGAACAAGGCAAACTAGTCTAAACATTTAAAATCCTTCCAGTCTAATGATCAATTAGGCAGTTTATATGTGCATTTCTGGCTTTATACAAATAACTCTTGCAAGCTTCACCAAAATGTATTTGCATTTTGTCACTCCATCGCCTTATATATTGTACAATTCACAGGTAATTTAAGGCATATTCAAAAATGTTTCTGAAGTATTACAAATATCAACTTAATAGGGTCAGTCATTATTATGGCTGCCTTTTACAAACATTGAATCTCTTTTATGGAAGGGGTTATAAATAAAAATGAGCCTACAATAAGCACCAACCCACACAAAACTGCATTTTTTATCCTATTTATCAGCATGTCTCTGCTGCTTTTTGTCTCTTCAGGAGCCATCTCAGCTAAGCAAAATGAAAATATTCATCAGTATTTTTATTTAAGTACAACTACGATGAGATTCCCATGAGTTTTTTATTTAGGTCAAAGAGTCTAAATTTTCCTTTGCTCCCAAGCTATAAATGAGTGACAAAGAACTTACACCCACAACACATGTTTTGCATTCAAATTCATTGAAACTAATAAATAATATTAAAAAGTGATGGCTTAATCCTGAAGACATTTGATCTATACAAATAAGTGGTTTAGGGTTCATGATGCAGAATCACATTTTATGGCTGGATTTATCATTGCTAGAAACACCTAGCCTAAGGCTCCAACAGCCTCCAAATTGTCAAAATATAATTCAATTTTTACAGTTAAACAGCTCTGCAAATATTTTTATATGGCACAATCTTGGAGGCCACAACATTTGTACATTAGACAATTCAAGGATTGGTAACTCTTTATATTGTTGGATCTGTTAGATACTTCAGGAATATTCAAATTAAGTAAATGTGTTAGTAAGAAAATGCATTCCCCCCCCATATTAAAATCTGAACAAGTCCGAGATTTCCTATATAACATCGTCCTCAGTTTTCTTCTTTTTCCTTCACTTCTTATGTCCTTTTTCAGTACATCAGACCACTCGTCTTTCCTCCTACTCTGTGTTTAGCAATGACCATTCAACACAATCCTGTGTCTCAGTCAAGGTGCTCAGATTTTGCTCAGAGTGGCCCTTTGCCTAACGGTTGCTATCTTTTCTTTGCACAGCCTGTCAGTTCCCATTTAAATCAGCATCCACTTCAGCATAGAAATACAGAATCACAGACTATGCTGATGTGCAAGGGACCCACAAGGATTGTCAAGTCCAACTCCTGGCCCCACACAGGACACTCCAAGAGTCACACCACGTGCCCAAGAGCATTGTCCAAATGCTTCTCAAACTCTGTCAGGCTTCGTGCCGCAACCACTTCCCTGGGGATCCTATTCCAGTGCACGATCACCCTCTGGGTGAAAAACCTCTCTCCTTGATATCCAACCTACCCCTCCCTTGACACAACTTCAGACCATTCCCATGTATTCTGTCATTGCTCACTACAGAGAAGAGATCAGTGTCTGCCCCTCCTCTTCCCCTCACAAGGAAGTTGTAACTGCAGTGAGGTCTCCCCTCAGTCTCCTCCAGGCGGAAGAGCCCAAGTGACCTCAGCCACTCCTCATATGGCTTCCCCTCAAGGCCCTTCACCATCTTTGTTGCACTCATTTGGGCTCTTTCTAATAGTTTAATATTTTTCTTTTATTGCAGTGACCAAAACTGCCCTCAGCAGTCAAGGTGAGGCCGCCCCAGTGCAGAGCAGAGCAGGACAATCCCCTCCCTTGCCCAGCTGGCGATGCTGTACCTGATGCCCCCCAGGACATGGTTGGCCCTCCTGGCTGCCAGGGCACTGCTTACTCATATTTGGCTTTCCGCCATGCAGGACCCCCAGGTCTCTTTCTTCAGTGCTGCTTTCCAGCCTCTCATTCCCCAGTCTGTGCACACAACCAGGGTTGCACCATCCCAGGTGCAGAATCCAGCACTTCTCCTTGTTGAACTTCATATGGCTGGTGCATATGGTTGGCACATTAGCTATCTCCTCCTCTCTCCCTCCTCAGCCATCACTTTGTCCCCTGGTGCCATTCTTGCATAATCACTCGTCTGGGTAGGTAATTCTGCACAAATGTGGAGCAGCTTGTCTTAGGGAATAGTTGTCGTCACCCTATGCTTGCACCGAGCATGCTTCACAGCCCTCCCAACACCCAAACTCACAGCCTCACAGCAGCTCTTCCCTGAGCTAAAGTATTCAAATTACACTGCAAATTTTACTGTCTAATGTTATTGGTTTCTCATGGCTGTTCAAATATACCTTAAATACACACACAAAAACAAACACATACCATCTGTCCTCCATAAACGTCTTTTTCTAATTCAGCGCTCCATTTTTCTACACTAAATTCCAGTTTCTCTTTTTCATTGCTTCACAATATTCTCCATAATTATAATTCAGGAGCTTTTCCTCTACTAGTCTGAGCCAATATTTTTGCAGCAGTATCAAGGATAATCTTGCACAAGCCTGCTGCTTCTCTTTGCTTCTATGTCACTATCAAGCACACTCTCGTAATCCATAGCCATCAGTTTCCACAATCATAGGCATTTCCATGCCCTTCATGAACACATTTTCACTAAGATCACAAGTGCAAAATGCATCCTATTTTGCAACTTTATGTTCTTGAACTACTTGTTGAAGATACTCTCGGTAATCTTCCCAGCACGCATTGAATCATTATTTTTATGATATTCTAGACCAGCAATAGAATATTTGCACGAGACTCTATAGTCATTTTTCTGTGTATTCACTCACTGATTTAATAAATTCATGCTTGCATATTCCCTCCATGGCAAAGAATAAAGCCTCGTGGTGTGTTCAGTAATTCAAGAATACGCATTATTAGATGCTTGTCTTCTTAACATAGTGGCCCTGGTCTACATTGGAGAGGAAATCCCCTAGTGTACTATACATATGTTTCTGAAACAGTTTCCAGAATAAAATCAGCACCATCTCAGCAGCAGTTGATTTCTATTCAGGGCACTGAGAGCCCAGACTGCTGTGCCAGTAAGCTATGCCATTTAAGTGGGAGGTCGCTGTCAATTTTTATGTTTCTATTTGCATTCTGTTTGGCAGCATGTTTCAAGAAAATTATATCAACTTTGTTCACAACTTGATATGTACTCAGAATATTTGTGAATACCCAACAAGGTATTTTTATATGGTGTGTGTATACGCATATATATGTGTGTGGGTGTGGGTGGGTGTGGGTGGGTTTTATCTATATTTATATGGGGTTTAATGGCTTATTTTATAAACATTATATTTGAAGTTTTTGAACGAATATTAGAGTAGATTAAGAGATGACGGGTCTACACCTCTTTTCAATATTCTCTGAAATTCATAGACAAGGCAAGAAGGAAACAACAACAGTCTTATGTTGGGAACTAGCAGTGACAGTGAAATCTCTGGGTTCCAAACTGGTCATTGATATTTTATGACACTTATGACTGGCAGAGAAAAAGGGTAAAAGAACGTGCTTTACTCACCCAAGGAGTTTGACTGAATGAGTTTTCCATTTAGATCCTGCTTTCTGGGAGTGTCGATATATTCCCCCTTTGTAAAGGAAAAAATCTTCATACACTTTCATTACAGCTGAAAAAAAAACATAAAAAATCACCACACTCAGCAAACATTGCTTCTAGTCTTCTTTGCTACTTGCATTTCACCACCGAAATCCTTGTTGTGTGTTGGACTGCATTAAGTGTACTTTGTAATTACACTAAAAGCATCAATTTCTCAGAAGTGCCCTGCTGCGAGCAAATCCACAGAAATACTTCAGCAGAGCTTTCTCAAAGGTCTCTTATCAAGTTTGTTGTTTTTCCCTGTCATGGAAATTCCCCTCGCATGAACTTCTTCCAATACAGTAAGAAGAAACTTTGCCTCGTGAAGGCTTGCATAAATTTTGAAATCTAATTCAATAAAATGAATCTCAAGGTTCATGTATAAACTACTCAGATCTGACTAGCATCTGCATAATCAAGAAAAGTATTTAATAGAAAATGTATATCCTGTGAAATATGGTGGAGTGACATGCCTTTTCCAGAAACTTAAAGTTCATCAAATACACAGCAATCTCCTTAAAGAAAACCAGATTATCTGTATAAGTTTAAATCCTGACTTTTAGTTAAAAGTGCGGAAAAAATCATCCCTTTTTTCATAAAAATTTAAGGTGAAAGAGCTAATGAACTGGAAATTTTGTGCAAGAGAATGAAGATTACAAGCTGCATTTTATTCCTATTTATTATTTCTTAGGAGTATCATTTATTTGTTTATTAAGAAAAAAGTTCTGGGTTTCTTTTCCACATATGTTCTGCCACCTTAGTACCACTTGCTTTATGGTAGGCTACCACATCCAGAGAAATGAAAATACTTTTCAGGTCTACATTACCTTTAGATTCCAGTGAATTAGAAGCATTAAATATAAGCTTAATTCCAAATTACTTTTAGCTTGTGATTTTAATGGACACACAGCTTGGAATATGAGAATTAGTGAAATTCAATTTCCTAAAGTCTTGCACCTTGGAAGTCCCATAAAATACAAGTTTCACTGACCATTTTTTATGCGGTCAGACCATATATAATATTTGTTCCTGGTATAGATCTGCAGTATTCAGTAAGTTGAGCTCATGCTGTAATTTTCTTCCGTCTGGCACACTTTCAGATTTCTTTTTCCTACATGAGTATTTTCATAAACTTAAAGGAAATTAACTATCTTTACAACAACCCCTATCATATTTGGCTGAAAATATAAAACAGTCAAAAATTTTAGGGGACAAGACAGAACTTCTCAAAACATGGTGAAATGAGGCCATTTGCCCAGGAAACCTGGCTAAAAATGTACTTTGTTAATGAGGTCACTCACATAAAAAAATGTAAAAATGTATGCTGGTAGCAATACACAGGGAATAAACATCCATGATGCCACGTAATGAGGTCACTCACACAAAAAGACGCAAAAATGTATGGTGATAGCAATAATCAGGGAATAAACAGCCATGATGCTAGCTAGGTGGCAAACTGGGGATATGGCTATACCAGTTAAATCAGAAAAAAATTAAACGTTTCGAATTAGTAATATTACAGCTTCTGTCGAGCTGCCTGCCAAACCAGAGCTAACACACTGACAGCCACAGGCCGAGTGGAAAAGTACACAAACTTTCTTTTTGGTTTCTAGATGCAAGCTCAGGACTCCACTAGAGCTCTTTGCAAAGGTTCCCCTCCTGCCTCTGTCCCCAGGATCACCAGTGTACAGAGCAAGAAGTTTGACTCCTGCAGATGTCCTTGTACCACTGGGTACAATATCATCTGTAGAGGTTTCTGAGCTGCAGAAGAGCCTGTGGAGGGAGAGCTTGAAAGGGATACAAAGGAACAGAGAGGGTGAAGAACACTCCTGCTAGCCTTATTCCAGGTGAGGGTATCACAGGGGAAGTGAAGGGGATAAGTCTTTAAAAAAATTACTGTAGAGGCTTCCTTGGATCTTGTTTCGATACCTTTGCGAAAGCTGGGGAAAGAAATGAGGTTGAATGCAAATACTGCAAAATTCACATCTCCCATGGGAGAACTGAGGTTCAAAGATCTCATCTGTCATCCAGCTGAGACAGGAGAACGTAGTTTCTTTTCTGAGTCACATTGTTCTTGAAATCAAGGTCCATATGTTCAGTTTCAGAAAATAATCTATTCTTTATCAGCAACTCTAAATAACAGACTCATAGAACAGCTTGGGTTAGAAGGGATTTTAAAGATCATCTAGTTCCAACTCCCTGCTATGGGCAGGGACATCCCCTTCCATTAGACCAGGCTGCTCAAAGCCCCATCCAGTCTAGCTCTGAACACTTCCAGGAATGGAATGGTGTTTCCCTATTGGCTTCTGTTCCCTCAGGAGTCACAGGCTCTTCTCTGTATGACTTCAGGTGTGCTCCAGTGTGGCCAGCACATTTGAGAGTCACTGGCAGAGGACTCTCACTAGCAGCCTGTCCCTCTAACTTTGCATCTCATCCCACACCTTGCCACAGATAAGCCTGATATTGTTCCCCTTCCCCATCACATCTTGGCTAAAGCTCTGCCAATGAGACCCGCTATTCCGGAGCAAAGACTCTCCTTCCTCTCTGAGAAAGGTGAGTCCCACCTGATGCCAGCATGCCTGGTGCTTAGGCTATCCCATTGTCAAAAAACCCCAACATTTTAGCTGTGACACCAGCCATGGAGCCATGTATTAATAGACTCAGTCCATCTGTTTCTTCCAAATGTTGCTGCCTTCAACTGTAAGTAGAGGAGAATATAATTTGTGCCACAAACTTGTGCCACTTCTGCCAAAAAGAATGGGAAATATTAGATTTTCCATTTCAAAGGATTGGTGAAATTTCACCATGTTTACTTGAAAATGGATTTCTTAAGAAAACTAGTATTTCATCATTTGAATCCAGAAATGCTAATTGCCCAGTTTCTGTACCATGTAAGACAGTGACGTAGATCAGAGAGAAATTGTCAGTCAAGATTGAAAGCTGTATAACATAAAATCTTCAGTTATATTCTTATATCTACGGCTTCACAGTTGTTTAAAAAATTGGGTTTTTTTCTTAACTTTGAATATGTCCAGAAATCAAAGTCCATTCATCTTCATGATCTTGACAGGATTTTGAATGTTTTTCAGCTATTAAACATTACTTAGTACATTAGATAAGACTGTCCCTAAGCACTTTGTAAGTTCTTCAGGAATGACAAGTGAATGAATAATGGAAAATCTCCTTCAGTATTTGAAGATCATTTGTGGAAAAGCGTATGATATGGTTTTAATATTAGACTTTTGCCCTGGCTGCATTTGTAATATGGGACGATAGAAGAGATAATCAGTGACAAATTACAGGGTCATAACTGCAATTCATTTAAAATTCATATTATAGCCAAAAGAAAAAACAGAAAGTGATTTCACTCAGTGATGCGTACTCGGTGATATGCCCTTACGTAGATCTAAATTTTTCTACATACAGCATTACCTTTATGTGATACAAAAAAAGTATTAAAATTAAAAAAAATATATAAATTATTGAGTGGGTAAATCCTAACAAATGGCTGAATACTAATTATTTTATGTGTAAAATTTAGTACTCACAGATTAATCCAGCAAAATGTGTGTATACACAGACTATGAATGCAATATTTGAGGTCTGAAACTCTGTCTTGAGGATCCTAATTTTTATCATTTTCTAAAAACAGCAGAAATTACTGTCTTTGAATCTAGATCAAATGCAGTGTGCGAAAGAATATTTTCCTTGAGCAAACAAACTTGGACAGAATGAAAAAAAGACTGATGATGTTGATCTCGTTAAACCTGAGCTTCAGATTAGTTGCAGCTGCCCACATAAAGAGCTTTATGAAGTAATTTCAACTCCATGATGCACCAAAATGAATTCTATCTAATAATCAAAACCACTTGAGTAATAAATTGGAGATTATGATAATTCCTTATATAATTAAAGGAAGTAGAAATGCAGAAGTCCCCTGAAGTAAAATTCTTTGGTTTTGCATTAGCCAGCCAGCCAAGACACGTGGACATCCTGCACTATGACCATTCTCCCAAGAAAATATTCAAAAATTTCATCCCAAACCCCGCATCCATCAGCCTCTCTAGTTACACTGGCCTAGGGTGTGAGCAGGAACCTGCATTTTCAGCTGTTGGCAGCCCCATTCATGGCCACAAATGGACAGTATACAAGCTTTAAAAAAAAAAAATTGCAGTCCCTCACTCAATGCTGAAGTCTCTTTATTTCTGACCTCTCAGAGGTCAGGGATCTCCATTGCAGAGTTCAGCAGAAAAATTCAAAACTAGTAGTCCTCAACAAGAGCATTTGTGGTCTGAAATGAGAAATTCTGGGGTATTTCAGTACTGAATGATTCACTGAAAGGCTTATATAGTTCAGCATTACCTCCAGAGAAGAGCAAGCCTAGTGGGCTGGCCTTAGCCAGTGGGGGGAATCAACCCCAGCCCAATAGAACAGAGTTTGGCTAACATTTCATTCTGCCTGCACAGCCACAGATTGCTATTTCACCAATGACCAAAGAACCGTCATGAAAAAAGGCACAGAGATTTCCTGCACACAGATTTTGCACAAATTTTCAGCATATGCAGCTCAAGTTGATTTTAGTCTTTACAGGCTCTGATGCAGTCATGCTGCCTTTAGGGCCACTACTTACCCACCAAATGTCCCTGCATGAACTACAGTGCATATGACCGGTTTCTTCACTGTGGCATATAATTTGCATTTTGTAATATTTTGATACAAGGTCATTGCACAGTCTAGTTATTTCAATAATGTTATCACCCTTTAAACTTACCGTACCTTGCACTGGTCCTCTGTCCATGATTTCTTTCATTATATCCGTTTCCTGAGAGGAGGTGAGAGCAGCAACAGAGAGAGCAAGGGAAAATAACATTTATTAAATAAAACTAAAACTCATAATAATTTATCATTGTGTGCAGATATATATAGTATAAATATAGCTTTGTACTTGCATTTCTGCTGGAAAATATTTGGTTTACCAAATTAACAAAACCTTCAGAAACATGTTTAAGAAGAACAACTGCACTATTATGAGTGCATACTTTCTTTTCTATCTCTAATTTCTGTGGGACCACAAAGTATCAGCTTTAAAGAGACGACGTACAACTGAGAAACTATAAAGAATTTCAACTCTTAGGAAAATTCAAAGGCAAAATAAAGGAAAATTCACAGCTCTAGTCTTGAAGTTAAGTGAACATATTTTAATATGCCAGATAATATTCAAGCCCCAAAAGAGTAAAACTGGTGAGACAACAGGTGAATGGCATGAACTTACTTTTGAGGACACCCTGTAGTGAGAGGCACACCGGTATAACAGATTGGATTTTTCAAAAGCATTGGGACATGGCCCATTTGTATAGTTTTTTCCAGGTTCACTTGACACATAACACTGATTTTCAGCTGATGGCCCCAGGTGCTTGTTCCAAAATGATGGATAACAAGAATACGATACAACCCTGCTCAGGTATTTAAAAAAAAAGTTGATAAGAAGCTCATTTAAACATTTTTGCCATTTTATTTCAAGCCTTTAATTATTTTGCAACTGTCGTATTTCAAGTAGTATTCCTTAGAAATGTGAATGACCTATCTTCGACTGGATGGCATTTCCTTCAATAGATATACATGATATTTATTATTAAGTTTCCATTACAGTAGTCCTCTCCCCCCCCCCCTTCTCCAAAGGGAGATAGGGTAAAAAATGTGTTTAGCACTTGTCACCTGGTACATTCATCTCATTAATGATGCATGAAATTTCACGCTGAAAATGATCAATAAGTTACCAATGCTGTCAATGGGCTTCATTTAGCAAAAATGGCTTGTGAAATAGAATACATGGAGTATTGTTGGACATTTCTGAAACAATACACACATTTCTGTGTTAATGCCATGGAGGCCTATGAGAGGGTTTCTTTTAAAGAGCATAATTAAATATTTTGCTGAAGCAGAATACTTTAAGATAGGCAGCCCCATAAAAAGCATTTGTATTTAAGGAGCTCATCAATTACACTGAACTTTCTGAATCTGAGGAACTGAAAACTGTATTTCTATGCAATATGGAGTATAACTATGTTTCCCTGTGTATACTTAGGTGTCAGGAGTTTTACAAGATGAGCCCATATATGCTTCAGATGTTTTGAATAAGACATGGCATTTTCCTACTAGCATTTGGTGATAGAAAATCTGAGAATGTCTTTTTCTTTCTGCCCAAACTAGACCACATACATCCAGAAGCTTCAAAAGCAGTTCTACTTAGATGAAAAGGGATTGTATATTAAAGGTTGTTAGGCTGTTATTGCTTAGGTCTTCAATCTGCTCACTGACAACCCCTTTTAACTCCTTCTGAATCTGACATTCTGGATTTATAGATATCCAGTGGGGAATGGGAAGTATTTAGGCCAAGCATGTGCAGGTTGTTATTGCTCATTTTTAAATTTATTATGCTGTGTTTCTACTACTGGGTAGAAGGAAAACTTTGGTTTAATATATGTACACATCTAAAAATATTTATAAAATGTGTCTGTCTCTATATGGATAATCATTCCATTCAGCACTGATGATAGATTTTCAGAAGAAACACAGGATTTCTGCTGAGTGTAGTCAGGCCTGCAAGGCAGATAAAGTGAACAAATACAGTCCTCAGAGCATGATCCACAACAAGCAGGGTAGGAGCAAGCAATTACAGCCTAGTATCAAGAATGGTAGGACAGCTATTCCTCAGGTGTTCTTGGAAACACCTCAGAGGGAGACAACAGAGGAAAAATTCATTCCTGGGATGGGGATTTTTTTTCCCTTCCTCTCAGTTGGACTGTCCCAATGGAGTTGTCACAGGTTCTGCATGGATTGGTCTTATTTCTATGTCAACAGAAGCGAAGCACTAGAAGTTGCAGTAGCACACTGGAGCTGTGTGGTAACCCAGATAATATCACTGGCACTGAACTAAGAGTCGCGTTTGAATCTTTTCACCAACCACAGTTTCTGCAGCCATGATTAACATAATTGAACAGCTTTCTGCTGAAGCACAATTTTGTGTGTGCTGAAGCACCAGCACAACACTAAACAGAAAAAATGCTTCAAGGAGAAGACCTTGCCAAAAAATGCTTCAAGGAGAAGACCTTGCCAAAAGAGTCATAGAAGAAAAACAGAAATAGATGTGAATGTTTATATGCACCAATATAGATGCATACATACAAAAATAATGTTAGAAACAAGCAGGATCCAGGGCCAACTAGGAAAACTCTGTAGTGTGTTCATACAATCGTGACAGAATTCATTTGAAGTCATGTTTATGAGTTAAGCCTAAGGAAAATTTTTGTGGATTTATTTCATTTATAAATTTGAATTATGAGATAAGAAAATAATCCTAAATGTTAGCCTGTTATTAGCAAATTGGCTAATAACAATAACATCTTTCTCATACCCTGCAACTGCCAAGAGCCCAAGGTACAAATCAGATTAAGCCCTACTGTGATTAGAAGAACTATTTGCATTCATGTCTAACCTTTATACCCCCTGAAAATGAAATGTTTCTTTCTCATTCTTAATGAATATAACCTTTTCATTTTCCTTATTACTTAAAATAGATGCTTTCAAAGAACACTTATTTCTCCCAAATTATGACTTGTAACTCAAATGCTTAAAATTAATAATAATTAGTAATAGAATACATATTTATTCTTTAATTAATGGAGGAAGACTGAGAAAGAGTGATATTTAAACAGTGTTTCGGCTCCACTTATAGCAGATTTCACTGTTAATTGGGTGTTCAGTGATTCTGAAAAGTCAGGTCTCAGCACTGGCCTAGCTTCATTGAGCTTTATGGAAATGTTTTTCTGACTTCACTGGGGATAGTTTAGGTCAGAACTTGATTTTTCTGAACATCTGTCAAAAACGTGAGCTAAGCACACTCCAGAAATCAAAACACCAGAAACTTTAAACAGCACTGAACATCTGCTGTGATAATTTACAAGGCCCCACAGAAAATCAATGTGTTTTGTCCCTATTGCAGGGTATGGAGACAATGAAAAAATGATTGCAATATAATGATTCCTAAAAATAAGTCACCTGAAAGTGTGAGGAAGCAAGGACTATTTGACAGGGCTCATTCAAAAGACATTTCTGACTTTTATGCCATAAATTTCCAATTTTTTTCATTGTCACAGGTAAAAGGTTATGGATTATGGGGTTTAACTACAAAAAATTATTAAATTATCAGTCCAGTGAATCAAAAAGGTTATTTTTTTTTCCTGTCATTCTTGATATTATTTGCTTCTGGCTACTATCAGAGACTTAATATTGGGCTAGATGGACCCTTGCTCAGACCCAGAAGAGCTGTTCTTGGGTTCTTCCAGTATGTGTTCCAAAGATATTTGGATATTTCCCTTAAAGTGTTTATTTGTGTCTGGAAATGTTGGAATGGGCTTTGAAATATGATTTGAACTTAAGGAAAGAAAATCAGATTGTAGAAATGTTAACAAAAATAGGTAAGTAGGGATACTTTCATATGTGGTACTTTGATGGCAAATCAATGATCAGGGATAAAAGTGGGTAGCAGGAAAAGGCCTGTCTTAGCACAGTGATGTTGTACATGTTGGAGCTAGCTCCATGGCAACAAAAAAGCTTAATAAATGACTAAGAAAATAATCCTGGATTGCTGAGATTTGTTGGAGATCTAGATAGTTTCCAAAAATTCAAGACAGTTTTTACAGCTGCCCTTCCGATTCTTTACTCAGATGATCAGCTGCAAGAGTCTGGTGAATACCATGAGGCTGAGCAATAAGCAAGTACTTGGGAGTGTGGAGGTGAAAAGACAGTTCACAGGCGTGCTGTGTGAGCTGAGGTGCTGTGGCTTTATCTTTCCAGTCAGAAGGCCTGCTCAGCACACCACTGTCACGCTGCTACTCAGTCAGGTCAAGCTTAATGTTACTGCATTCACACCAGAACAAGCTCCTGCAAAGGTACAGCTAGGTTGGTAATGAAGTGCCTTGTAGATCTTCAGCCTGCCTTGCTTTCCTTTTAAAAATAAGCTCATTCTTTTATACTTAAATTGCCTCTGCATAACAGAGGCCATGTCACTAATGACAGTGCTAAGGTCAAAATAATACTACATTCTGGCATAGGAAGAGTCTTATTGTTATGGAGCTCATGGTAGTTGTGCCTGTACAGGATAACAGTCAGAGGGAACAGAAGACTAGGAGATCTGCTTTACAGCTTTTCTTCTAAAAATAACTTGCTCCAGCTGTTGTGGAGATAATGCTCATAAATATTTTTCTCACTGTTTCTCATATCTACACCCGCAATTCTTGTGCTCCTGTTCTTAACAGGCAAGAAAACAGTCCAGAGAGAAAGAGTTGCAGTTACTCTCCCAAAAACATGAGCTACTGAGTAAAATGAGACTGTTCTTCTAGTCACAGAAAAGTATTGCAGTTAAAAAGTGCTTACAATTAAAATGTCAAGTTATAGCTTTCATTTCTTCGTGAATTTTTCCTTACTCCCTGAGGTGCTGAGGAGCCTTTGCTGGGTGTAATCACTCAGCTAAAGGATCTCCTGCTCAAAACCTAAATGAAAGCTGGTTTAGGGTTGAAACCCTGAGAGAAGACGGAGGTGAACTCAATGTAAATTCTCCCCATAACAATACAAAACTCTTGTCAGATCAGAAATAGGTTGATACACTTGCAGAAAGCAGAATTATCACTTGTATAGTGTGACAGGTCTTCTCCTGGATCCCCAGGCTGCCCCGTCAACTATGACACATCACATCTGACATTCTTTTGCTCTTGACATGGTTTGTTTGTTTTATCAATAAAATTAAAAATTGACAGAGAGAACACCTGAGATCTCTCTGTCTGTCACTTTCAGATATATAAGAGTAAGGGTTGAGATTGTACGAAAGCAAGACAGGAAATAGATTTTGGTATGGAACAGAAAGGACAAAAAAATATCTGGTAATGTGAAAACCAGCAGGATTTAATTATATGGTATCTAAAATGTGGTTACTGAAATTCTCCTGGAAGTCATTTCCAGGCATACAAACTTCAAGGAGCTGACAGAGAACAGGCAGTGTGGATTTACCATGGCAGGTAATGATGATATGATGAGACAGTCTGACCAGGATGAAATTACTGGCTCCATAAAGAATAAGGAAAGGACTAGCCATGATTTACCTTGTCTTTAGTGACATTTTCAGCATAGGTTCCTGTGGTGTTCCTCTAGTTTATTGGATTAGGTAAATTGCTGACAAGGTCAGTTGTGGACTGGCATGCTGAAAGGTTGACAGGTCAAAGTGGCTGGTGTCTGTTCATTAATGGCACTCTCCAGGACACCACGCAAAAGCAACACTTCTGCATCTCTGTTAACAATCTGGACAGCTAGATGTAAGGCAGCCTTAGCAAGTTTTTGGAGAATGTAAAACTGTTAGGGTGTGATTAGTATGCATGGCTGCCATTCAGAGCAGCATTAATAGGCTGAAGAAATGAGCCTGACAGAAACATCTCGAAGTTCAACAAAGACAGATGGCAAATCCTGCCTCTGAGCCAGAACTGCCCAGGTACTGGCAGGGCACTGCCTGTGTAGAAAGCCATTTCACAGAGGACATGAGGTCCTGAGAAACAGAAAGTGGAATGTAGGTGAGCAGTGAGTCCTCTTGGCTAATGTGAACAGTCAATACTGGGCTGTGCTACGAAGAACATAGCCAAGACATCGTGAATAATTAATATTCCCCTCAAATTACTGCTCAGCTGATGGAGCTGTATCTTCACTTGTGTGTTCTCCAGGAAAGACAGTGACTAACTGAGCAAGTCTAGAGGAAGGCATTTTGGGGACTGGAGCTGAGGCAGCTGGACTTGTTCTATTCAGGGAAGAGAAAGCCATAAGAGTATATAATTCCTGTCTTCAACTACATAAGGAGAGGTATAGAGGAGACAGAACAAAACTCTTGGAGATGCACAGTGAAAAGCTGGAAGGTACCAGTCACAAGTCCTACCAAGGAAAATGCTGATATTAGAAAAAAGTGTTTGATCACAAGAGTGGTCAAACAAACTGACCTGCTACAGAAAACATTGTGGAACTTCCACCCTTGAAGATACTCAAAACATGTCCAGGGACATGGCCCAAACAGCCTGATCTAATTTCAGCGTAAGTCATGCTTTAAGCAGAATGTTGGACTAGGTCACCTCCAAAGTTCCATCCAAAATAATTTTTTGATTCCATAAATGATTATATCCCATTTTAAAGTTTCTGACTGTTCATGTGGAATTTGACAGCTATTAAATCTGCTTTATCTGACCTGAAGGAAGAAGGATCTAGGTACAGTCCTTAACAGAGTGTTGCACTCTGGAACAACCTTGGGATGAGATGATTACAATTTGCTTTATGGAGAAAAGATGTTTGATTCTTTTGGATATTCACAATGTTGTCTCATGCAACTGGCTGCTTACTCAAGGTTGTTTAAAATGAAGAGCCTATATACCAAGAAACACCATCGTTTTGAGTCCATTTATGGTATTGTCTCATTGCAACTTCAGCAACTGGTTCATTTAAAATAATCTAAACAGCCAGATAAAACATTTACCCATGCGTTTCCAGGTATCTCCAAGCACCATCGATACTTCCACCATTACATCCATGTTGATTCCTGGTATCACACGAGATCAAGTTCTGAGCAGAAAGGTTATCTGTGATCTCACCATTTGAATGAATTGTTATTCTATCTGCTGCAACACCTGTTTGAAAATAAATTTTCTTGTATCAAAAATACTCACAATTTTGCATTTGTTTTTGTGAAACAGGGACAGAAACACAACCTCAATATTTTCTGTTTGTGCAGATATCTTCACCAAACAGAACTGTTATAATCCGTCCAGACTTCTGTGAGAGAGGATTGTGAAACTGCAAAGCATCATGAGCAACTTTGCTGTAATATGACAAATCCACAGATTTACTGACTATTATAAAGTCCCACATAGCTAAACATCAGATGAGACATTTGCATAATTGTCTCTACCATGTTTGTAAATGCATATTCACATCTGGTTGTCTTCAGCAGAAGAAGAAAATACTTCCCAACTTTCTGCAGCTGGATCTCCAAATATCTTTGCTTTCTTTTCTACCGTTCTTTCCTTTGTGTGAGGGGAGAAAAAAAAAAAAAAAAAAAGCAGTCCTATGAAGAAGAAAATTCATGACTGAAAGCATGTCTTGGTTTTATCACAAAGAATATTTGGAGATGTTCATATTAAAGTGTCAGATGTAGGACCCTTTGTACCTCCTTCCCTTATCACACAGAATTATTCCTCAGACATAGACACCTTATCTGAATTCAATCAGATAATCATGACTCTGAGTACTTATATATTTATGAGCTGATTTAAAGGCAGACTAGGTTAATGAAGTTGTTGGTGAAACTGAGGTACTTTACTTTCTTTATCGAATGACCATGAAACAATCATTAAGCCTCACTTCCGGTCATTACCTGTGATTAAATTTGATTTATATTACTTTTAGCCCCATATTTTTGAATTTGAAAACAAATTTTAAAAAAATCTCTTGAAATCTAAATCCCCATAAAAATCAACACTAACTACGGTGAACTTTGATGAGGACTTCAGAAAAGAAAGTTTGTTGATGTCAGATGATGACTCTATTTTGTGCTTTTGTGAGGTGTCCCATAATAATGAATTTATTTCCATAGGTATAAAAGCCTTTTACTGTAAAGTTTTGGAATACTTACAGAAATTATTCATGATAAGAAAAAATTATACAGCAGTGCTTGTCTGTTCACTGATCAACAATTAATCTCGAAAATTCAGACTGAAAATGTTAGATGCACCTAAACAACACACGAAGGCATCTCACACTACATAGCTTTGAAAATAATTATGTGAATTAAAATAAAAATATTTGTTTACAGAAAGGAAAATTTAGACACAATATCTGGAAAGTCTTTCTTTCAGTCATCTCTGTTCATCTCTGCAGTAATCTGGCAGAAGAGCTGTTAAAAGCTCTCTTGGTTTTCTCTTTTTAAAACTGAAGTGGATAATACATATCAGAAAAAGAGCGTGTTCAGTCTGTTTTTTTCAAGGAGCTTGCATTAGCTGGCCTAAATGCTCTTTCGTTCTCTTACTGCTATGATTTAAAGAAGCAGTTGCAGAAACCTGCACCTGTGAGGACTCACTGGCCAAATTAAGTCATGAAGATTGATCACATGACTTTTTTGTCTATCTTTATATGTCCAACTAGGCACTGAAATGTATTGCAAGAAAAACGTACATAACTGATTTTTTGTAGCCTCTTTGACCATTGTGCCCATTTTTCATAAAACCAGAATTTGTAGCACAGGAGGTTGGATTGCTTTATTGGCATTTTTTACAGAATTTGAAAGATTGTTTCTTTCACAAATATCTGAGCAGTTTTAGGTTTTTCTTCTCATAAATTTTGGAAACATTTTACCCAATTTACTTGAGTAGCAAGTGTTGGACACTGTTAAATGCAGAAATAGATAAATACATATAAGAAATTAAAGCCTACCTTTTTTAAGCTTTCGAGTCAAGCATGTCATTGCACAGAAGGGATGGGGATTTTTTAACTCTACTTGTTACAATAAAGTGCATCAGTCACTTAATTTTCTACTTTCTGTCACGAAAAAAGATCTTATGTTACACAATTTTATGAAAAGCAAAGTGCTGCAGCTTAGATTGACATTTTAAGACTTTGGGACAACATAGAGGGAAAGTTGAAGCAATTTTAAATGTTCCTATTTGCTAATGAAAAGTAAAAAGCAAGCTGAAATTATTTTGCTACTAACCACTACAATTTTCATTACACATCTAACAAACATCACCAATACTTTGAAAGGGAGAAAAAAGAAATATTACTTGCGGTTGAAAAAGCCCAGGATGCTCCACAGTCCCGCTGATCCAAAGGATCATGAATCCACTCAGGCCACTGATAAGTGGCTGAAAAAATTCCAGGAAACGTTTCTTCTGGAAGTGACTTTCCCTAAAACAAAATGTAGAAGATCTGTATATGTTTCATTTCCTATTTTTATCATAAATTTCACCGAAATTTTCTTCGTAAAATTCTTAATTTTTACACTGAGGAAACCTAAAGCATCGGCCCCTGTGGCTTTCCAGGCAACTCCGTGGTGGTTTGCCCGTGGCTGGGTGCTGTGGACCCCTGAGAGCAGGAGGGTTCTGGCACTCCCTTAGCTGAGCTTCAAGACTGACAACCTGAATTACCTGGCCAGTTTCTCCCCGGTTTTTATCTCAAACAACAATTCCCTACGAAACTTGCTAAGTATGACCCAGCTGGCATTTTTGGAAGGAAAAGCCCTCTGCTACAAATAGCGGTGAAGTTAGATACCTGTTACCCTGTTCTCCCAGACACGTGGCTGTAGGTAGGAAATTTTAGTCACTGTGGGAGAGGAATCATTGCAGTGTATCATTGATTTGTCTTTTACATAGAGGTTATTCAATCTGAAGCACTTGATCCTGTTCCAGAATAAAAATCAGGGATTTTTCTTCTGCTTTTCAATCTGATATTGAATTCATGAAAATTTATGGTCTGCTCACTAAAGCAATTTGGCCAGCCATTTCTGGCACCTTCGTCTCTCAGCCTTAATTTATGTCCTCCTCCAAAGACCTCCAAGCTTTGAACAACTATTAGCATATGCAAGAGCCATCTGGTACAACTGCTAATAATCTGCTCTGTGTTCAACATATCAAAATCATTGGCCTTTTTTTTTTTTTTTTTACAGTTGAACTTCGTGGAATGATTGATTATGCTGCGCAAGGAAATAGGAATGTCTGCAGAGAATTGCAATACTAGCCCGTCCAATCAGTCTGTTTCAAAAAAATTGTTGGTAACAGCAGGTTCAGAAAGAAATACAACATACAAAATAAGATACTCTGTTCCTAAGCAAAACACTCACTGATGCTTCTTTCTCATAAGCAGGCTGAAACCCTGACCACAATGGCTTCTATCCTGTTTAAATTCCTTTATTTTACTTCAATTTACTTATCTTCTAATTCTGGGTACCTTTCCTAAACCATTTTTCTAAATTGTTTGCGTGATTTATTATCATAAAACATACCTTTTGCTACAATGATTTAAACATTTGAGGCCAATTCTTTCAAACTGTTTTAGGACTCTTTGGAGAACCAAATTTTAGCCCTTTGCCTGTATCAAGATCACCTTGTTGTGTACACTGTGAAACAGCAGTGCCTCCATCCAGCTTGTATACCTGGATTTGCCACAGGAAATCCCCAGCTGAGAAAAAGCGGGTAAGGAAAAAGGAAGCTTGTACCTCAGGTCTGTATCTGACATTAGATTGGGATACAGCCCCCCACAGGCAAATCGATACAGTCTGTGTGCATTCCCAGACCCAGTGGTTCTGGGCTGACCAGGCTAGATGCAGGTCCTGAATCAACTGAAGAATACTGCAAACTGTTAGGTCACTTCAGTGATTTTGAAAATTTCATCTCTACCCATAAAAGGCCAGTAATTTTTTAAACCTTGCTAAAATATTAATCTCGATATTTTGATTAATCAGTTTCAAAAGTCTGCTTTTTCAAAGAGTTTTACATATATGGGACTTGCAACATCAAGTGACACTCAGGAAGCAGCAACTAATTTAAAGAATAACTTGACAAATTATCATTATGTTCCTTATTAGTGAGTAATAATGAGCACTATCTCAAGATTTACTTTGAAGATGAGACATACAGGAGAAATCCCAGACAAATCGAATTTCTTTTATGTGATGAGACTGTTCACTACCAACCAGTAAAATGCAAGATTTGACAAATGTTTTGCACAATTATGTTGGTAGTGGCTGCTTACAATGCTCATTACAATGCCTCATTACAAATGAGGCAGTTGAGAAAAACAAAATTCTAAACCTATCTCCAGTCTGTGACAATGTAGTACTTTATTTATTCCTAACCTACCGCCAATGTATTTATTAGCCTCACATTGTAAATCCCAGAGTAAATCATTAAGCCTCAGCCTTGCCATTTAGAAATGCAGGACTGACCTGTAGCCAGAAACATTGGCTTTTTTCCTGAAAAAATTGGTACCCTGACATTGAGAAGTGCTGCTAGTCTGTGACAAATATTAAGTCTAGACAATTGTTTCTCAGTGTATGCTCCATGGACTAGCATCAGAGAGCACAAGGCAATCAGCAAAATGACTGGTGAACTATTTTTAAACCTTTATGTGTACTCTCTGCAGTGAAGTTAGCAGCCTGGCCAAAGCAGGAAGGTAAGAGGATATAAAAGAGCACTCGAATTTCAACAATGACTTCTTCAGAAAAGACAGATGACCAAGAGAAAAAAGGCCAAAGAGAACTGAATTTGCAAATGTGGAAATAGTTTCCCTGAGAGAAAGCAATTTTGTTTCTTTTTTTTAATGTAGGAAAAAGATTCTGGACATCACTTGCTTTGTGAAGACCAAATGGGCATGAATAACTTTCAATTTGCAAGAGAACTACAACCACTGAGGGTTTTTACTGTGAAAAGCCATATGTCGGTGGAGCAGAGGGTGTACTTTGTCTACTTTCCCATTGTTTTCACAAGTTTCTTGATATTTAGGGAGAAAATGGAGCCTTATTACTGATTTATGTATTTCATTTTCTTGGAAGATGGCACTTAGGTGAGCGCCTTGTTGCTGGGGGTGCGGACCCTACCATTGCAACGTACCTCTTGCCAGGACTCGTGCTGACAGAATGCAACCAAGAGTGCATCACAATGGCTTTAAAGGTGTTGCAGTTATTCTTGTGCTACATGGAACTTCAAGAATGATTGCACCATCTCCTGCAGTGAAAATGCCTTCTCAGATGGAGGAGCTTCAGCTTTGTAAGGAGTCAAACACTTTTACTGGTGCATTTAGCTGTTGGTCTATACTCAGGTCTGGCCATACTGTGCAACAGAGGGTCCTCAGTTCAGAATTAGTTCTTGCTGTATGTCATTGTCTTTTGGGTATTCTAATGTACCATCATGTCAAACTTCCCTTCGAGACGAAAAGCATCATCTTATTGAGTAGGTATAGTCTTTTATTAATAGCAGAACTTTTAAAAGCTCTACAAGCAACTTCAGGAAGTTTGTGATTTCCCTAAGATGAAATGTAGCTCTGTCACACTGTTTAATTTGAATTAATCCTATGAAGATTTATATGTAGTTTGACAGTCAAAGAAACAACTAAAAAATCTCTATTCCAGAAGCAAACTTTTTGACACTGCAGAGAATCGACTGTGCTGTACATGTAAAATTGTTAGCACAGAAAAGCTTAATATTTTTGAATATTTTTTCCCATGCCTTGGAGTAAGGAGGCCCTTTTACACAAAAATGTTTTTCTCAAGTATCCCCAAAAGACAATAGAAAATAATCAGAACATCAGGCTCTTACATACGAGAAGCTGTCATTTTTTTCCCTTAATAATAGATCAGAAGCATGTTGAAGAAATGGTTTTTATTTAAAGAAATAAAAAATTGTATTTAATGAATAGTAGCTGTGGATTTCTTTCTACAACGGCAGAGCTACCAGGTTTTAATCAGGTCAGTACAAGCCCAAAACTCCTGAACACTAATTGTAACATTTTTATCCACTAAATATGTGATTTTGGGCAAATGACTTGCAGTTTTATCACTTGCAAAATGGGAAAGGCAGTAATAATCCCATAGAATGCATGACTATGCAATTAGCACCAGTTTATCCACGGTAAGTAACTAGTACATTGGCCGGCAAGTGAATTAGTACTCAACAAAGTCACTTTAAGGTTAAGCCATTAAGTTTTGGAGAGTGCCTCTGAAACATATTAAAAAGTCATTATTTCTGAATTTTGTTATTCGTATCTCTTCTACCCTATTCTGAGTTGTCACCTAGTTATAGGTGAAGCATAATGGAAACACTGTCATGAAACCTCACTAGTTTTTAATCGCTTGGGACTTTATAAATGTGTGAGTGTGCTTCGCTGCATATCACTGACAGAAAACTATTCATGAAAGGTGAAACAGGGGCAATAGTCTCTGAAAATCTGGTAAGACATTTTTCTTTAAAAGTGCCCAGAACTTAACTCCATGGCTACTTTTGTTTTGCCAGTTGGAAGAATCAATTGATGTACCCTCTGATGAGTCCAATCCATGCTATGAAATTGTTGGATGGTGCAGTAACAGTAGGTATGGATCTGCCTATGAGTGAAGAAAACTCTAATTTTTAAATGTCATTGTGAAGTATTAAAACGTGGCAAATGACAGGTAATTTCCTGAGGCAGCAAAAGGACACACACAAAAGAGATTATATTCTTCTGTAAAACTATGGAAGGGGACTAAATCAGGGAAATTTGGAACTTCACAGGAAACTTCAGGGAAAAATATTTTCACATCACAACTAGCTAAGACAGAAACCATAGGGCTAAAAGCAAGGAAATTCTAATAATTCTGAAGAGAAGCCATAGGTACGAAATGGGGTCAGGTGCAACTGATACCCATTTTCTGCAAGCTGAAAGAATTTTCCAGAAGCTGAGAAAGTCATATGGAGAGCATTATTTTATACTTTTAGCTTTTGTAAATAGAAAGATCTCTTGGAATCCTGTGGAAAGTATGTGATTCCAGCAACATGTGAGGAAGTCTCACGACGGCGAAATGCATGAATGTGCAAAGCTGGATTTCTGGAGAAAAATGTGTTGAATCTCCTTGGGTGTCTGACAGTGCCAAACGGAGTTGGGTTGTGGCTCACAGAGTTCATAAAAAGGCAGACAGAGAAAATACGACTGCGAAATGCATCTGTGGAACAAAGGCTGTAAGAAGTGTAGCAGTGAAAGTAGCTGCAGGAAGCTGAATAACAATGATTCAATAGGCTGGATATAATGCAGGACTACCGAGTAAACAGCTACTCCAAACTGAATGGAGGAAAAGAAGTATCATAAAGAATTTCTTGAAACCTCCCCTTTCCTGTTTTCCTAGGTGGGATTTGTCTCACCTAGCTAGGTACCCAGCAGTGGAGATGTCAATCTCTGGGATGGGTACATGACATCCTTTTTTTTTCCTGGGCTATAAAAGCATCACACTATATCTCTCAAGGAAAAAGCCAGCAACAACAAATCAATCCAACTCTTTTGAGCCTCAATGCAGTTCACCTGTAACTTAAGGCAGACACCTACTAAATACTGGATTAAATTCTTTTATGTCATTGTCTTATTTTAACCTGCCATCTTCAAGTGAAATGATCCTTCTTTGGCTGCAAAGAGTAGTCCAGAAAATCCTACAAGGTAAAACTCCAAAGCTTAATTCCTGTCCGCTTCTTGCTCTGGCAACCCTTCAGAGTGTAATTCTGATTGAGCTCGCCAATCTGGGCCCCAGCCCAATGCCTTGTCATGCTGCTGCAGGGAGCTGACATGGTGTGTAACAAAGAATGAGTCTGAATCGAGCAAAAGGATTAGGACTGCTAAAATTATTGCAGAGGCCATGCCCTCTTTCCCCAAAACCTGTTCGATGGCAGCTCTGCACTGCTGTAGCCACAGAGCCTTCCATCACGTGGAAATCCTTCTGCCACTGATGCCTAAAGATTTTTAGCTTTTTATATATTTTTTATATATTTGCAGCTTTGTAGATTTTTAATATATAGCTGTATCATTTTTCATGCTTTCTCACACTTTAGAATAGTAGATTAGCCTTTCTCACACATTTATGCCACCTTCTTGAAATTCTGTTTAGATAACTAGTCTTATTTTCAAAAAAAGCATTTCTAACAAGGACACCCTGTTTTGCACCAGCACCCAGCAGACATAACAAAATATAGGGCTGAGAACTCCTTGGAGAGACTTCAAGGGGCAGGCTCAAGGGTGGTTACCAGGGCATCCAGTCTCCTATTGCATATACTTGCTAGATACACTAATTAATTAAACTTGTAAAATTTGTGGAAATCCCGTATCGGGCACGCACATACATATTCCGTGCACCTGAAAGCTTTCATTAAAGAAGTGCTCTTTATATTATCACCTTTAATACTGTTTGGACAGTTTTCTTTCAATTCTAGGCAACACCACAACACATAAACAAGCATCAGCAATTGACTTCTAACAGATAATCAAATGGCATTACTTGCCTGAACTATATAGAAGCCAAAGTTATACCTGTTATACTTAATGCTTTTGCAAATCTTGGATCTATCTATTTATACTCGCAATTCTTCTAATTTCACTACGGTGAGCTAATTAGGTGGGGTTTTTTTTGGTCTGTGAATCTCATAAACTGTGTCCTCTAAGAAAGAAACTAAGTAACTGATCCAAAGCATTGGAAAAATCACTCTGGACTCAATAACTTGTATTTTTTCTTAAATTGCTTAACCTACATAAGTAACTGAAAGTATTTTCCTTTGCTGCAGAACTAATTTCAGCATAAATAAATGATAGGAAATTTAATTTAGCTGTCATGAAAACTGCCATGGCCAAGAGGTTTAGAAAGCTAGTAGTAGAGAATCATTTCATTTTGCCATGATTCCCAGAATTTTTCTGTTCATTTGTTCAAAACCCAAAAAAAGCTTTCCCAGCTTCTGTCAAAGATTGCTGTTTAGTCTCAGCTGTTAGCCTTAGTGAACTATGCCCATATGTATTTTTCTGTGGTTACAGCTATGTGTGCAACGATTAGCAAATGGAGAGAATTATCATGGAGCCCTCTTAAAGAAGTGAACTACAATGATAATTAAATATTGCTGCAGAGCTTCACAGTGATTAGGATTTTCTTTTGCTCCTCATTTGATTTCTGTCAATAGGGCCAGACATTCCCTGACTTGTAGAACTGTTCCAGGAACATCATATTCAATATGGAAACATTTAGAGTCAAACCCCTGAATCATACTCTTATAATTGTCCACATTTATTCTTCCATGTGATATAGTTATTTAAAAAAATTAACAACTGTACATGACACTTACGGGAGCTTCTCTCATATTCAGCAAAGACTGAGATGGAGGGAAGGTGCCCAGGCGTGTTTTGAAACCTTCTTCCACTGTCATTCCCCAGAACTGACTGTAGTTATCAGCTTTCCATCTTCCTCACAGATGAAATGCAAACAAACAAGACCCAGGTTAGAGATATCACTCACAATAACATATTGCTCACTTAAGAGTACAACTAGCAAAAACATCCAGAAATAGATTTATGAAATTGCGTTTCAAAACCTTGCATTCAATATGCATGAGAAAATATTTACTATGGGCTCTTCCACTGTAGATGTGTGCAGGACGGAGCAACACAGCAGCATATGAATAGTGGTGATTTAGGGTCAGTATCACATCAGCCTGCAGGACATGAGCTTGCAATACTTCAGAGCAGTACTGGAAAACAAGATGCTCAGTCGAAACATTACTGTTCTCTTGAAGTTACGCTCCAACCGTGCTCCAGCCCAGATTCCCACAGAGAACTAACAGCTTCACGTACTGAGTTACAGTGCACATTCAAGCTCTGGTGCACCAGAAGAGAGATACTGTTGAACCCAGCAGAAAGCCCAGCTGACACCTTCTGCCCGAGTTTTATACCAGCAGCCACTGTGAGAGAACGGGCTCCCCGTGGTTCTCTACGCATTCCCTTGCTACTCTCAGGTGGACTCGACTCAGACTGTAGTCTGAGTTTGACGTGCAAACCGTATGCACAACAAAAAAACCACCCTTGCAGCCGTACACATTTGGAACACACTGAAATTTACTACTGGATAAGGGCTGTGTGACAGGGGAGTGAGCATTCCGTTTACCCATTCCTTTCTTGCTTTTGTATGAAGAACAAGGAGTGGGGTTCATGCTGCCCAAAGAAGCCTCGTTGCTCTCGGTCTCCCTATGGTCGGTGAAAAGTGTAAGCACATGGAGAAGTTGAGTCGTATCTCACCTGTCACCTTGTGACAAACCTCATTGCTCACCACTGACAAGAGACAGGTTAAGGCTCCAGGTGCCTAACTTGGTTGTTTATCCTAATTCAGTTGTTTTAAATGTCTCTCGTGAAGCACAAAATGTTTTAGCACATACGACAGCTTGAAATCTGGACAGGCTTCACTGGTGAATTCGACACCCCAGATCCTAGGGAGTCTGCTCCTCTATCTCTGTCTGTAAACAGCCAGCAGGCTCCCAAGGCACAGATCCAGTACTGGGGCCTCTAATCCCTGAGCCCTAGCTAGGGGAATGAGATTATTAGCAAGAAAAACACCAAGCCCAGAAAAATTCTGATAACTTGATCCCCATTGCGCCCATCTTCTCTTCCAGTGCTACCTAGAGTCCTGATACATGGAACAGTGCTCGCAAGAGAGGAGAAAAAATTACTTTAAATATCTATCCCAAGTAACAAACACAGTGAAGAATAAAGGAAGATGATGCAAAGTGTGTTTTGAGAGAAAAGAAATTGTTCTAAATTTGGAAAATATTTTAGATAGATGTTTACAGTAACTCTTACTAGCATGAGATGTTCAGTACCTTTCCATTTAAAGCTTTATAATCTGCCAGTGATTTAGGAAAGTTTCACAAATACACACTTACTGTCAAATTGCTGTAATGCACTTGCAGGAGGAAGGGGTGGGGAGGATTGCATACCTTGTAATTTGCACATACGTACACACAATGAGCAACACTGTGATGAATAAAAAACTTTAAAATAAAAGCGTTCTCACCCATAATCTCCAGAATTGATGTGCTGAATTAAGTCTTGGCGAACAAGGCATACGTCTGTTGAACATTCCCAGAGACTGTTGGAACATTTGCTGAAAGGACAAGAATATCATTAAACAAAAAAAATAATCGTCAAAAGAAAAGTATGCACTTTAGCAGCAGAAGGCAGATGGAGGGGTAAAAAAGTGTGAACAATATAACTGTCATAGACTGTTTATGAAAACATCGCGTCATTTTTTCCTGCTTCACCAGCTAATGAATTGGAACAAGGTGGGAAGGTTTACAGATTATGAGAAAGGTCATATCTGAAAAATTTTGCTTCCATCTTTGTGAGACCAAACCAGGGAATGTAATGTTGATGTTGAATTCCTGAAAAAATGTGATGGTTTCAGGAAGTTTTACTCTGGAAACCCAGAAAGAGTTTTGTGGCCCCAGACACCTTGCTCCAAGGTCCCTGGGCTAAAGTCAGCACAGTGGGAGCTCCAGCCCTGTTTGGGTGCGGCTGGAGCCCTGGGATTGCCCTGGGACTCCAGTCCCTCCAGTGTAGGGCCGGTTTTTGGAGAGGCAAAGCTCAGGCAGCCAACTACCAGGGCTGACAGCAAAGCTCCCCTGCCTGCACTGTCTGCTTCTGTCCCAAAACAAAGAGGAGCTCAAACAATTCACTCCTTTCCACATAAATACATACATATATATATATATATATATATATGTATATATACTTCCCTTACAAGTGAATGTAAGCTCTCATTACTCATGCTAAAAAAAACCAAACAAACAAAATAACAAGGAGGAAGGATCCCATAAAGTTTAATGATATTTGTTTGATCTGCGTTCAGGTCAATGCCCAGGTCTAGACTGAAATCATGTCAATTTAGGTTTGACTCAGCAGGAACAGAATTAGGCCAGTGAAGAGGAGATTTTAATAGTCTAATATTCATATCTTGATTAGAAAATTCAGTTTCCCTCTTGCCGTTCTTCTAAATTGACTATAGTCTACTTCAACAAAACCTCAATACTTAGCACAACTTCTGCAGTCATTTTGATTTGATTACATGTTTAATATGAATTTAAAGATGCTCTCTACCTTAATTCTGGTTTTGTGACATATGCTAGATAAAATTCAATTTGCTGTTCTCTGAAACATTACCAGGAATTGCAGTTGTCTTTAATTATTGCTCCTTCTCCGTAATATCGGCCATCTTTATAACAACCTGCCAATATAACATATAGATGTGTAAAAATAAAATAATTCTTCAAGTGAATTACTGAAAACTCTTGCTACTATTGTATTAATTGGTTGCATGCAGTATGCTTGAATTATTTAGTTGAAAGTCAGCAATATGGTTCCAATTGCTTCCAAGTAATGAAGGCAGTTTAATGTATTTAATTTTTTTTTAAAAATATATTATCATTCATGATAAATAAATTCAGCATCAGATTCAAAATACTCACTGAAGAATTACTATTTTACATATAAACAAAACAAAAAAAAAGATCTTCAAATAAAGCTATTTTCCAGTAGTAAAAATAAAATATTTCTAATAAAAATTATTTTCTAATTGGCAATTAAAATTGAAATAAGTTTTTACAGGTGTAGAATTTTAAAATATAGTGAATATTCCAAACCTATTGTAATAAATTTTTTTTCCTTGCCAAATTAATTCTGCTTTGAAAAACAGACAGATCAATTACATTTCAAGGCAAATGTATGTTTCATGCACCCTCCAAAACTCACTATAAAACCTAAATTGAACCGTGAGTTCTCCAAAAAAATACGTCCCTCTCTTTTTATTTGATGACACTTCACTGAGAAAAGATTTTGTGTGTGTTTCAATATCTTCCACGTAAATTGTTTCATCAGTGCATTTGATTGCCAAAGCTTCAGTAGAATAATGACCCAGAATGCCTGCACAGGGCGTTGCATTGAGTCGATAACAAACATTGTACATTTACCACATGGGGCTGTGTTTTCCAGCCTGTTCTGACAGGTGAGCCTACAGACATCATGTTTCTTCCCCCACTGAGAGGGCTTGGACTCCATTTTCCTCCATTTTCAAGGAGATTTAATATAGTGCTGACTTGCAAATTTGCATGATGCCACGCTCTTCCCCCCAGCACGAGGGTGAGGAAGGCCATCCCCCTCTCACGGCCAGGGCTGCGGTTTGTCTGCCCAGACACACACACACACACGTGCCTCAGCTGCCTGCACCTCCTTCATTGCCAGGACAGAAACACACACTCCAAGCCATACATAATTTCATAACAAAGTGCAGAAGTGAAGTAGAGGTGATGTAGTAACTCTAAGTGCCTTTATTCCCTGTTGGTAATTCAGCAGGCTATTAGAGACAGCACAGGTGAAATAAATCCCACCGAGGCAGTCCGAGGCCCAAAGTGTCTGCTCTAATCCAACTTCAGCTAAGAGCTGAGGTATTTTTCACAGAATACTCAAAGCAAATTACCAAAGTGCCACAGTTTGTCACAGTATGTCACAAAGTCAGCATCAGACAGTAGCTGGAAGGAGGATCAAGCAAGATAATTCCAAAATATCAAGAGAAGGAAGTATTGATGCAGCATTTGAGCGATGGAATGGACCCTCATGGGAGCTCTGCTGGCAGGGCTGACTGCCTGTGCCCAAGATAAAATGAAAACCTGGACTAGTACAGGAGCAGCTTTCTAATAATGTACAGTTAGGGAATTGAAGATTACCACCATGCAGCTTCTTTAGCCTAGCCAAATTAATATTTTGAGGGCCAGGAGTACTGCCTGAGGCATCAGTGAGACAACAGAGATATCTAAGCTAAAAGAAACATGAGAATACAGCAAGGTTGTCTGGCTCTGAATGTATTAGGTTGGCATATTAATACAATAAGTGGGAAATTAATTAATTTGAAGATGCAATTTGATGACTTTGTTAGTGGGATTTTACGATGTGAAATTCATGATTGGAAAGAAGAGCATTTGAGAAATGGAGACTTCCTTCCCAGTCCAACATTCTTATACCGTTAATGGTTCTTATTTCATTTGCCTCCAGCATTGGTGTGAGTACTTCTGTCAGTGAAATATCTTCAGGTTTACCCCGTTGTAGGTCAGATCATGACTGTCATGTAAAAGCAATTAACAAACTCACTGGATGTCACTTTTACACCACCAACAGGGTGAGACCGAGTGTGTGGATTTTGACAGGGCTTTTTGTACCATCAGAATAACTGAAACAAAGAGATAACTCAAATAATAAATACAGTCCCGAGATAAAACTCAAAAAGTTCTTCTAACAACGAAAATTAAAATACTACTATAATAAAAATATCCTGAACTTTTATTTGATATCTAAGGCAGGAATGTGCAGTTTCTTCTGAAACTACACAGGAAAGCCATAGAAACAAACTGAAGGCTGGGTTTATAAAGGCAGAGTCAAATCTGTTCCGCACAGCTAGATCAATACTGACCCTCAGCATGATGCACACCCATGGAGGAAGTCACAGGGTAACTTTTGTCTGCTGTACACTGCCAGTGAATATGTGGGGATCCAGAAATAAACCACTGAGCAGTTTTATTGCTGTACGTTCCAGCCCATGTAAAACAGTTTATTGGTTTATTTAAAGAAATACAGCTCAGGAGACTCTGAGAGCAAAACCTCTGGCAACCAAAAGATCAAGATCTTCCATGTAAAAAGCACTTCAGCATATGTGGTCTTCAAGTGCTTTAATAATTCTTAGCCTAAGGCAGAAGTGTAGTCTCAGTTGCTAAAAGTCAGCTAACATACTTATGTCATTTCTAAATATGCTTCCTAATTTGCTTAATCTTCAGGCATTCAGTCCTAGTTGTTTCTCCTCTTTTTCATTCCAACTCCTCAGACATTCCAGTTCTAGAAAGATTCTTTAGAGACGGTTTTGTTTGTGACTTTTTTCCCCCCTGCTTTATTTTGGCTTTATTAGTCTCCTTTTACCCTCTAAATTACCTACACAATGAATATCCAATAAAGAGATTTTTAAAAATTGCATTTTAAAAAAATTTCCATAACTTTAAAGATCAGGGAACCCGCATATTTTGTGAGATATTAAAACATAGTATTAGATCATCAATAGGACAAGTAAAGGTACTTGAATACTGTAAATATAATTGCTACCTCTGGCAGGTATGTTAGGAGTTACAAAACAGCCAACAAAAATGCAAAAAATTGGGTTAAGAAAGTAGTAAAAATATTACCCCTCACCTTCACCTTATCTAAACCTTCTGTTGCACTGCTTCCTTTTAGAGGCAGACTTGTGGCAGTGACCACATGGCAAACTGCTGCAGGTTTTGTAGTGATTCCATTCCATGAGACAGTTTGCCAAAGTAGACTCACCAGCTGTCAGCTCCGGAGCAGAAATGCAACTACATGTTTATGTAGAGCTTGCAAGAAAAACCCCATGTCAAAAATAATATACACCGCTGCACCAAATAAAAATGAAAAAAAGTATTTATTTACATAGAGTCCTAGAACATTCTTTTAGATGGTTAGAAACGCTTTGGAAAACCAAATTTGTTTTGCAGCATTTCTGTCACCCCCACATATCAGATTCTGGCTGCGTGCCTAAAGGGCACAGCCTCCTGAAGAGCTTGTGTTCTGAGTGCTGAACTTCAAGCAGCAAGGTTATTGCAAAGAGTTAATTTTAAAAAGTCACAGTAGCATTTTGATGATTTCAGGCTTTTGAAACTTTGGTACCTTCTCTACATGTCTGGCCAGATTTGGTGTACTAACAGTAAGAAGCTACCTAGTCTTAAAATCCACAATACCAAATTTTGCTCACCAGCAGAGATTTGGCCTATCCACAAGCCAAGGAAGGACCAGCTGTTTCTAGTTTGTGGGGTTTGTTTTGCACTTGTGAGTACTAAAAATGATTAGACTTAGCTTAGAGTAGTCCTGGAGGGGCTTCCACCGCAAACTAACTAGTAAGAAACTAAAATACACCACAAATCCTTGTTCTAAATGCATCCCTTCACCTCCTCCTTCTTCTGAGCACATCCCTTCATTTAGTCCCGCACCTGAGCTGTCGCCAGCAGTGCAGTGTCCCACAGGAAAGCTATGCTGCATCAAAACCATTGCAGAACACCTCAGGGCAGCATCACTCAGGATAACCCTCAGTTTTGTTGAGGATTTGTTTGTACTGATGGATACAAATGTTTAGAACTTGCTGTTCATCTCATGTTAATTTGTGAAACCCTGCTGAAATTGTTCAGATTACACTAACTTTGACCCAGTGAGGTTATTCTCTGAGAAGCCTCAAATAAAACAGAGGTTCTTTGCAAGAGAAATACAATCAAATCAATGCTAATATCCTAGAGACAAAGAAATAACAGCAAGTATAATTCTTACTCCAGTTTCATACTCAGTGTCTTTGTCCACTACGTCTTTAGTCACATTTTCAGGATGCATACACTCTAAAGATTAATCAGTAATTCAACTTCTATGTATGTCTTCACTGCGATTCACTAAAGCCAACTGAGCATTTTCTCTCTACTTACCCCATTCTGGAGGTGGCCAAGGCTCGTCTGACCTGGTGGGCTCCACAGGGTGGTTGCAAACATCCCAGTAATCGGCACAGCAGTCTACAGGCCCAGGAAAGCCTGAGGTACAGTACTGGTCACAGTAACATACAGCTCCTCTGGAGACAATGGTAAAGCTGCACTCATCATCTCTTCCTGTGCAACAGCCTCGTATCCTGCAGGACCTTCCCTGATACAGACTCCTTTCAATCCTGTTCCACTTAGCAGAACCACTGTCTTCTACAGAGTAAAGTCCTCGGGGGAAATTTCTTCTAGAATCAAGCCGCTTTGCCATCGAAACTTCACTTGCAACGCAATATAAGAGCAATATCTGAATTTTGCGCCACATTCTTGTGCCTCTAGAAGACTTTCTTGAGGCTTGTTGTCCTTCACTTTCTCAGCAAACGTTCATTTACTCTAGATGCAGTACCTCCAGTTAGCAATCAGAAAGAAATCTGAACAGAAAGCTGCAGATTACAGTTTTCTAGGAAGACTCTGCATGTGTTAATTATTAGTCAGATATGTTGTAAACTGATTTATTTGCCCAAGATACAGAGCTACTGGAAACAGAGCCACAACTATGTATTCATCATTATGAAACTTTGGGTATGATCTCTCGCAAGTGAGAAAGTTTATTGTAAAGTTTCGGAATATACAAAATATACATTATCCAATATTTTAGTTCTATACTTCAGACTTCTGTACTTCCATACTAAAGATCAAAACAATATGAGGAACAAGTTCGTGGTGTCAAAAAAAGCTGTCTTTCTTCCCGTGTACCTATAACCAGCATATTCTCCACATGATTATAAAACCTTTAATATTTAGATGGTATTTCATCTAAATTTTCCTTTCTGATAAGCAGGGTTACATCACTGAAGTAAACTTTTCCTGCATCTCCCATTTCAATTTTATTTCCAGTAATCTAGCTTAGCCTTATATGCTTCACTTTTTTCACTTCTGTTACTATGGGCAAATTCAGAAAAAAAAAAATCAGGTGATATTCAGTATGAACTATTACTCAAAGGTATTCTTTTAAGGTTTGCATTTCTGTAGTCAAAATGAACTTGGCAGTCATTCCAATTAAATAAATAAATACCCACTGATAAGTGCTCATTCCTACCTAAACAGGAAATGGCTGTATTTATAAATCCACAAAAAAACCAGAGCAGATATCAAGGATAAGTCTAACAGCCGTTGCTACTTGATCTGTAATCTCCAGGTTTTTGAACAGAGACCTTAAAGAAATATACATGGCACTGTTGCCAAAGCTTAAAAGATTCAGAAAAAAGTACCAAAGAACTTTGAAGTTCCTACCAGAGATAGCACATAAGGCTTAATTGAAATGAAAAACCCCACGCACAATTTCAAATCTGAACAAGACAGTTTAAGTCTCCAAAGCTGAACAAGCAGAGGTAAAAACCAGTCATCCTTCTGTCTCCATTTCTTGGTAAGTGAGAGGAACCTGGAGAAGTTGATGGTGGGTTGTTTCCTAGGGAATGAAGGGGATTTTTCCCTTTGTGACTTCAGCTGGGCTGCTTGGGAAGCATAGCATCAAAAGGCAGCTACATTTGAAAGCACAGCTGGTGCAGATGCATTGCCACGAATGGTAGAGACATTAAGAGGAAATGTGTGCGTATGTTTATATATTTGGGCTTGTAATCCAAATATTGAAGGCTTCCATACAATTTCTTGCCAGAAGTGCTATTATTGGACCTGCCTCCTACACTGTCCTTGTCACAACTAAGGAGCTGCAGATGAGGGAAAATTACATCTGACCACACAATTTTTATTTTGCTCTCTTGCAGGCAATCTTCTGTGTGAAAGATAACAGAAAGGCCAAGGTCAGCAACAGGCAATCACTGTCCATCACATTAATAGTACATAAACCTTAACCTTCAAATTTGCTCTGAAGGTTTTTAAAGTTTTGTTCGTAATAGAAAAATCTGGACAACCTTAATTCTGTCACTGACTGCAGTGATGCAACAAATATTAGGGAGATGAGAAAGGATATGTTCATGGAAACAGTGAAGTGCTCTCTGGAAATTATAATTCATTTCTTTTCCTTATGTCCATGCAGCTCTGCCAGCTTCAAGAGAATGACCTCTGATTTGCACTGACATTAGCAAAAGTCAAATCTCTGTATTACAAATCTTCAGAAATACGTTTATCTAGTTATCTCCTTGCTCTGGAAGCATAAGAAAGAATAAAAGCTGCCATATGTGGTAAATGTCTGTCAGTCAGATTACGTGAACAGGCATATCTCTTTTTAACTTTAAAAACCTGCTGATGATAAACCAAAGGCAAGGAATTTGCTTGGAAATCACTTCAGCTCATTTACACAGGAGTGAAATTTCTTTTAAAGAAACACAAAAATCAACTTGTGCTTCTAGGCACCTTTTTTTTGCAACACAGTTGATAAAATCCATTTTTCCCCACTTGATGGCTTGTGTTCAAACCTTAAAAAACCCCACAAAACTATTCCATTGTGCTTCAGCAAATAGGGTTTTTTTTAGTATTTTCCTCTGTAAGCCAAGCAGCTCTCTCTTCACTGAATGAAAGCATGCACTGAATTATCTGTAACAATTTAGAAACAGCTACACATGATCCTTTTTCTTAGTTGAAGATTAGCCTATTCCAAGCATAACAGCTCTCCTAAGGTTTTGAGTTAGAGTTCTAGTCCTAGCTATAGTCAGCACAGTTAAGTGAAAAAATGTCTGTCTACTTCCTCTTTCAGCAGTCCTTGATGTCTACCCTCGAGCTTCAGAAAACACCACACATTTGGCAGGAATTCAAATATTAGTAGCACTGACTGATTGATGGAGTAACAAATTTTAATTAAAAGAAAAAAAAAAAGATGTTAAAGTGTCCAAGAATCTCTTTAAAGCTGGACCAGGGTTATTCCACAGCCTTTCTTTCAAAAGCTGTCCTAATTTGTCTGACTGAGCCTATTGGGCATCATAAAAATCTCACCAGCTTCAGAGAAGGGTAGGATAGCAGTGGCTGGCAAGACTCTTGGTGCAGAAGATGACTCCCAGGATGGACAGCAGAGCCCACCCCATCAGACAACCATGACACCTTCCCTTCTCCTGGCTGCCACAAGCAGACTGCAGTCAAGTCTCGTGCAGGGGGAATTGCAATACTGTGACCTTATGCCGGGAAAATGAAGGCACACTCAGCCAGTTAAGGAAGAAACCACGACACCAGACCCTAGGTCAGTCATTTGCCAGGAGGCACAACTCAATGCATCAGAGAATCCATGTAACTGCTCATCTCCAGTTTAAACTCTGCAATGATACAGTCCATCCATTTCATTGAATTCAAATGGAAATTTAACTGGTGGTTCCTGGCACAGATTGCATCACTGATTTCTAATGGCCACAACACTTTATACTTACTACTCTTTTTTATTAATGGTTGCAATGCAATAGGAGTTTTCAAAGCGAAATTACTCCAACAACAGCATTATCCCGCAATGTATTCTCTCTACCATGCACTAATGGCAGAATAGGATTCATCCTCCCAAATTGTGAATTACTAGCTCCTAGATGTGTTTATACAGAGACAAGCTGTGTGTTAAAGTGATTTTCTCACTGTCAATTCAGTCTTTGTATATTTGGAGCAGGCATAGGAACAGGGGTGCCTTCACCCTGTTTGGCAAGAGCCTGGCCGCTCACTGCTGTGGGTTGTCGGTGTGGTAGCAAGCAGTGCCACTTTTAATTCAAAATTTCAGGGCTGCCTATCTCAACTCATGATGCTAATCCAAGTTACACATCTAACTCAGAATTATGGTCTCTTATGTGACAAATTTCATCAGATGGCTGAGTCCTGTCACAGTGTGACTTGTTATTTACAGTCTCTGGGACCACTTCTCCCGACTCATCAGACATTTGAATCAACAGATTTAGGGTTGGAAGTAGAAGAAAAGCAACTGATCCAAATTGTGCATGCCAAAGAAATCCCATTCCTCACATACAGAGATTCACATACACGAATGCCCAAGAGTTCACAGTCAACAACCCCAGGTAAAAGGAAATCACTTTATAGATATTGCATATATATATATATATATGACATGGTATATTATTGTTGTTATTATTTTTAGATTGCTATGCCCTCACAGCCTTTTCACTCTACCCACCACAGTAATTGACCATGCATGCTTCCCACGCCAGCTGCATCACTCGGTCAGCCTTGAGGAAGCAGGTGCCATCTCATTCTTCTCTCCAGCCATGCTCTTGCACTGTGTCAAGGTCAGCCCACTCTGGGCTCAGCCCAGTGAAGCCTGTGAAGAGTGGGGGACCCTGTGTGTGAACCAGCACAGTGTCCATGCAGTCATACAGCTGCAGGTGCTCTCCTACACGGTGTTTCGCTAGGACTTACACAACAGCTAGCAGCAGTTATTGTGGCTCATACCTGAATAGGAACCTCTCAAGAAACACAATCAGGCATGGAAATTTCGGCAGTGACCCCAGGATAGGATGGACCACATGACGCCTTCTTTATGCTGTCAGTGCAGACTATCGTGAACATATAAACCTGTGCATGGCTGCATATAGCTTCCGAGAGGTGATGTTTACTGTGAACTTGCCAATCCCAAACCTCATCAACCAGTCAGAGATGAAGGAGACAAGGATTATACTGTATTTCATTGTCACTATGAGCTCTCAGAAAGTATTGTGCTGGTGTTGCCAGGACGTTATGGCAATATATTGGTGCTCATCTCAATAGTGTGGTCCTATCTGATCCCACCAGTGAATCTTAGAATCACTAGTTTTGGAAAAGACATTTAAGATCACCGAGTCTTTCTCTGTGTTCTCCACTAAACCGTGTCCCCAGGTGCCACATCCACATACCTATTGAATGGCATGGTGAATCCACCACTTACCTCAGCAGCCTATTTCAACACTTGACCACCCTTTGAGTGAAGAAATGCTTTCCTAATATCCAATCTAAATCTCCTCTGGTACAACTTGAGGGCATTCTCATCCTATCACTTGCTACTTGGAAGAAGAGACCGGTCCTCACCTCACTACAACCTCCTTTCAGGTATTCCTAGAGAGGGATAAGGTCTCCCCTGAGCCTCCCTTTCTCCAGGCTAAACACCCCCAGCTCCCTCAGCTGCTTCTCGTAAGTCTGTATCTTAATGGTCTTAACAGGCTGATCCTCAGTGTTGCCTAGTTGCCACTTTCTGATTCTCTGCTTTCATGGACTTTCTTATACCTTAAGGTACAGATTTTTTTTTCCTTTTCTATCCCTGAGTTGCTACTCTTACCATCCTAACAAAATCCTTCTCTCTGTGGTTTTACTTTTCTCACTTTTCATAGCTTTAGCTTGTGAAATTCCTGAGATTTAAGCAATTTTCTCATTAAAATTGAGTCAAGACCGCAGAGTTGTGCCATACCAAACCAAGGTTTGGATGCCAGCCATCTGAACCCTGGAGCCAAGGGCTGTCCTTATTCTGACGCAGTATCCAGATTTTCTCAAGTATGTCACTGTCCAAATACATCTCTTGTGCTCGACATATTTCCCTTCTGACCACTTGTGCCACCTTTAACAAGTCATTTTCTTGACAGCTTGAGTTGTAGCACGTGGCAACAAAAGAAACATCACAAGCATGCAAGGTGGGGGGTGAACGTGGCATATCAGACTGCAAGAGAAGTTGAGGCAAAAAGCGCATCACAAGCCCTCACTAAACACAGGCAGCCATTGTGATCCTGATGCAAATGTGTATTTTACCAGGAAATCATTACTAAAATCAGGGTAAAGGCATCAGAACCTAGACTAAATATATTACGCTATTGAATTAGCAGCATCCGTTTATTTTCTAGTATTACAGAAAAAGCAATCACTTTCATGTTGTTTTGCTCTTTATAATCTCTCCTTAAAGATTCATTTTTCTCTTAATACTTTTTCTATTGGTTTCCCAAGATAGAATTTCTAGACAGTAATTGCCAATATAATCTCATTTTTCACTCATAGATGGAAGCTGTTTCTTAAAGTATGCACAGATCAACAAACTCACAAACGCAGAGGTCAACAAAAGGATTTCTCCTTTGTCCTTCCTCTAACCCCAGTAGTTCTTTCTCTTGCTTGTGTTCCTTTCACCCGTGGGCTTCAATCTATCTCATGGGTTAATTTAAACTTAAACCTAAGCCATGTGAACAATTGTCTCAGCTAGACATGCTAGAATGGATTTCGGCTCTACAAAAATGAAGTTCAAGAGGAAAAGAAATTTGGAGTTGGAACAAATTCAGAACAAAACAAATGACTTGAAAAAAAATGGGCAGGAAAGCAGACTAAGGCTTTCAAGAATCACACAGATCACTTGGCTTTAAATATGAATTTTTCCCACTTCAGTGCTTTACTGAAACCAAGAAAGACTATTAAGTCCTTGGTGGGTAGATCTATTACAGCTTCTACAGTATTTTTACCACATTTACAGTTATAGATGTTTTTATATGTATGAATTTTTATCTATTTTTTAAAGTTTTCTATACATTTTGTTCTATTTGTATGTGTTGATTTCTGTCCCCACAAACTCTCTCTTGAACTCACTGAAATGATTTTTAAGTTTTTTTTCTCCACCACCACCAGGTGGTAATAGGTATGCCATTTGCAAGGTCTATACAGTTAACTTCTGTTATTTTTCCATTGAGAAAGAAACTAATACAAAAAATACCATCCTTAAATGTGTAGCAATCTTTTCACAATATTCTGAAAAATTAATATATTACTTATAGAGAGAAAGACTTACTGATCACTGACCTGTTCTTCTGTTTTCACAGCTCTAGAGTCCAACAGCTTAAAAGTAGGCTGGATTGAAGTTACAGCAGGTCCAATAGGGCAAAAGGCTAAGTAGCCTATGGACTATTCCATTTAAGCTGGTTTTAATTTTAACGATTTTACTTATGGTAGTATTTCATAAAATAGTTCATCACATTAATTTTAATGAAAACAGCAGGTGTTCTCATTAAAATATTAGTCTTAATCACAATGCATCAGGAGATAAAATGCTCCTGCGCTCTGGGACAGGGCTGTGATGCAAATGTCCTGAGCACGTTGTCAGAGTCATCTGTGGGGTGCCTTGTGGTTCAAAGGACCAAGAGACTGGGGAGAACTCAGTTAACTCATGCAAGCGTACACAACCAGCTTCCTTAATAATGCACTTTCACAATGCATTCTGAAAGCAAAATGTTTAAGATCCAGGCTTGGGCAACATCATGTGGAAGCAGCACAAGATCAAAAACCCAGCAGCATAAACTGGAAAGCAGTGTTTCTTCCTGGTGTGCCAGGATTGCAGACGGTAATTCTGCCTGCACTCAGCACCCAGCATGGTCAAAAGAGTGATGAATATTGCATGGCAGGGGAAAACGGCTGTGCACGTTCACTGCTGACTGCTGTGGGTGCTGACACAAACATGAATAATCCTTGGACTACTTCACAAAATACAAGTGTCTGTGTGCTGGCAAAATGTAACCAAGGTTAAGTATGCAGGTGCGTTCCTTTCCCAGCAATGCTGGCATTTGTTTTCAGCTATTTGCAATCCAGACTGCAAACCAAAGATTTACAGGAGTAAAAACAAGAATCACAAAAAAACACTTTGCAACAAAAATACAGCTTTATTTAATTTCAACATTTATATTATTTCTAAAGAAAATATGCTGTGTTATATTGGGCATCTCTTAAAACAGCAAGCACTTCAAGAAATGGCATATTCATGTGTGTATCTCTGGGGTTAATTATGCTAGTACATAACATTATTTCTTGAAAGAATATTTGATTGTTATTACTGCCTTGCAACTAGCATACTGGAAGCAATTTTTTTTTAAATGGTGCTTTAAATAAGACTGGAGCTGTGGATTCCTTCTTAATATAGAAACAGGCTTCAAAATTCAGTTTTAGGTCTTGATCCTAATTTGGGGCTGCAAAAGAAGGATTTTTGCATGAACACAATTTGTCCAAAATACAGATTAGTAAAATGCATAACACACACTGAGGTTACTTAGTTTTCCTAATTTATACAACCTGATGATCTGTCTCACAAATAGAATTCATAGTTTCACAGAAAAAATCCAAACCCTAAAGATATATTCAGCCACCTCCTTTGTCTTATAGCTGTGGGAGAAGATGAAAGCTGGCAGATCAGATTTATCTTGTGAGAAGCTTGCCCATCTTCGCAGCAGCCTGAGGCAAACTGCTTTTAGGACTCAAATTTTCACAGAGCTGTAACTGTTCAAATTCAAACTAAATCTTTCTCCCTGAAATTTAGGCCCATTTCTTTTTCTCCTATGCTCAACAAAGATGGAAAAGTGACTAATATCACTTTATAATAGTCCATTATGAAGAGAGAAACTGCTGTGCCTCTACTCTGTCCTTATTTCTTGTCTTCTGCATGAAGACACTAAAGCCTTTACATCTTTTCTAAATCTCCCACTTGTTTCCCACATCCCATGCCACTGATTTTGCACTAATAGTGAAAAAAATGAGTAATTATCTTCATCATATTATAAGCATTCCTTTTAACATCTCCCTGAAAGCATCACCTCTTCTACTCAGACTCAGTTTGTCCTCCCCTATAATCCTCAGGTTCTCACCTGCAGTATTATTGTAATTCCTTTTCTGTCTGTACCCTTCGTATTCCTTTGTATTTTTCTTCAGTCTATCGTATCATATTTATTTCAAGCCATTCTTGTAAGATAAGTGAATTTTTTGGAATTAAAATCCTGGCTGCCATGCTGCTTGCAAGTCCTCCCAAGTGGGCATTAACTGTAAATCAGGTAAGCCTATTGTCCATGTCATTGAGAATGTAATTAATGGCAAAGTTTTACAGTGCTAGAGCTAGAAGACAACATTCTGGAGGTCTGTGAGATGTTCTCCCACTCAGGCAGCAAATAACTCTTCTCAGAGTCCTGCTTTCCAATCAAGTAGGTATTTACCTTATGTGAATTTAATTTAGTCCATATCTGTTTTGCTTGCTTATGGATGTTGTGTGGGACTACACTGAAGATACACTGTGTAAAGCACACCCTTATATCTGATTTGCCGTCACAGAAGGAAATGAGATCAGCTTAATAGGATTTTCTTTCTGACATGTCCCTGTGCAAATAATCTTATCTTCTTACCATTCTCAAGATGCCTACAAAGGTGTTGTTTAATACTTTGTTCCAGTGTCTTGGAAATGCTGTTAGGACTGAATTTTCTGTAATTCTTTAGATTTTCCTTTCCTGTTTTGCTTAGATAGAACATTGTGTTTGCCTTTCTCCAGTTTTCTGGGAACTTACTCATCCTGCTAATCACTAGTGTGAGAGAAATTGCTTAGGTTAAGTATTTTAAGGGTAAATTTCATCAGACTGTTCCATCCTGGACACTCCAATTTACCTCAGTATTCCTTCAGGTGTTGTTTTCCATTTCTCTTCATGATCCTACTCTCAAATTCTTAATAATAATTGAAATAAACTTTTAGTCATAATTAATCTCTTTTTTTTGTGAAGACTGAAGCAAGGAAAGAGAAAAAAAGGGCATTGAACCTTTCAGCCTTTTCAGTATCACCTATTTGCTGACCTCTCTTGCTAAGTACTACATTAAATCAGCTCTCAAGCATAGTACATTATTTGCAATGTGGTATTGTTTAACTCTAGCAAACCATTCATTTAATGGCAGTATGTTGTTATGTGCTCAAATATAAAAAAATTCATCTTATTTCCCTTACATCCCTTCACAATCCAATTCCAGACTATACCTCAATTTCTTCCAACTGTTTGATTGCATCCCACTTAGAATTAATTCTATTGTGACTTTATTCTGTCATGCTAAGAATTGGAATTATTCTGCATTGGTAATTATTCATAGAAAATCATTCACCAAATATAGCCATCTTATTATCCAAACACTGAATTGTGTACTTAAAGCATCCTATTATCTTTTGAAATAAAATGATAAAAATTTGATAAAGTGACACCAAAGTAGTTACATATTCAAATTGTGACTGTAATCAAATAAGAAAAAATAGTAATACTCACCATCATATCTAAACAGAACCACTTTCATTGGAAACCTATAGAAAAATGAAAATAAAAAGCAAAAACAAAGTGAAGAGGAGAATAAAAACTGCAATATGTTATTCAGGTACAGTTGTAAAAACTGGTGGACAACTTCATACGGCACTTTTTCTTTTTAATCACTGGTTTGATGCACTCTTACTTTACAGCTCTGCTTACTGAACCAGGAATGATTTTTCATGCACTGACATGCTTGAGGAAGTCTTCTGCACACAGCAAATTTCAACAGACAAGCATCACCTTGACTAAGTGCACATCAGAGGACATTTCAGATTCACATTGGTTTTCCACTTTTCACTTCTTTTTTGAACCTCATGTTGGGAGGACAGAGCATGTGGCCGCCCTTGCATTCACGTGACAGAGGTGTTGCTCGCCTCCACCTTAGCAAGGATTTTGCCAGTCTCCTAGAATAACCTGGCACACAAACCGAGGAGTAGGAATAGACTACAAGGTGGACCAATAACTGTCTGGGACACTGGTCTAAAAAGATAGTATTCAACAGTTCAAAATCTCTGTTCCAGGTGGTATTTCAGAGGATGCTAGGTGACATCTCCATCAGAGATCTGAGGAGCCCATATGTCCAGGAAGGCTGGGGATGTTCCTAATTTGGAGGGTGAGAGAGATTGATATGCCAAGGGTATGACTCCCATTCTGGAGGACTTTGCCAGACTGGAGGAACGGGCTAGCAGAAAATTCGTGAACAAAGGCAAATACAAAATCCTGCATGGGCAGGGGACAAGGAGGGATGGAGAAAGCGACTAACCCATGCAATGGCACAGGCCAGTGACAGACTGGCTGGGAAGCAGCTCTGCCGAGAGGAACATGAGGTCTAGCTGACACCACACTGAATGTGCATCAGTCCAGCCTTGTTGTGATGAAGGATGACCTCCTATACAATTGCATTAATTAGAGCATAGCCAGCAGGTTGAAGGAAGTTATTCCCCTGTGCTGGGCACTAGCGAGGCTGCATCTGGAACTTAGTGTCCATTTTTGAGTCCTCACAATAAAAATAGTTTTTTGCTTTGTCAAGCAAGCAGAGGAAACCAATGGATGACTGTCAGGATGGCTGCAAGTGTTTGTTGATTTCTGGGAAAGATGTGTGACAGATGAGGGGTGGCTACAGACAGCACTTGTTTAACCTAAAGAGTAGACTAAGGGGTATCTAGTTTCCATTTCCAGTTATTTAAGAAAGGTTTAATGACAGCTCAGATTTGCATGGTGCCCCAAGGCAGCAAGTGGGGAAATTTTAATTAGCCATAATGAGAAATATTTTATATCATAAGAGTGGTCAAACACTTTAGCTAATTTTAATCTGATTCTATGATTCTAATTACTTATGCATTACTTAAGTATTAAATAATTAAAAAAAACCTTCTTCAGCCTACGACTGTGTTCTGACTACCTATTCACGCAAGTTCTTTTCCTCTCAAACTATTTCTCAGAACTCCTGCCATTCTTTGAAGGGGACCAATAACAACAGATGTTTCTTTATGCCAGGGAGAATTAGATTAAAATTGCAGTTTGAATCACATACTGATATTTCAAACTTTCTCTTTATCATTCTTATATTACTACCCTTTCAGACTTTTAAATGTAAAGTTATAAAACTGATATATTTACAGTAATTCTTTTTAGGCAATCACCCCACAAATAAAATCCTATAAATGCATATAATGCTTTTTCCTTCTTAAAACTTGGTGATCTAATATGCTCTTTCAAGTTAGCAGGCTATAACTGAAAGGTTTTTTTTAAAACAAGGAGATATAATTGAAGCTGACCAAAGGTATTGCCCAAATACTTGTTGCAAGACAAATTTCCTGTTGTACATATAAAATCTGAAAAAAAAAAAATTAAAGCATTGTTCAGATGTAAAGTAACTAGAAAGTTTGTCTGCTGATATTTAAAGTTTTTATTTGCATATTTAGAAGTGTGCATTGTTTGGACCTGCCTTTCTATTTATAAGTATCAGAAGGCTACAGTTTACTGTTCCACTTCAGTGGCCCATCCAGTTTAGAGGTTAAAGAATTTGTCGCAGCTAACACCTGAAAATCTTATTCCTTTAGTAAAAGCAGTAGTTATTCCTACTTTTAATGTTCATTTGCAGGGTCATTAAATTTTCAGCTAAATGAACTGTTATAAGGATATGGAGAGAGCTTAGGGTTGCAGTCCTAGGCTTGATCAAAATAAACTAAGGGTGGTGAGACCACAACTCCAGAGAGGAACGGGCAGCAATGTTCTGCCATACCAGTCTACACCAGCTCTCCACTGTCTGGGGAACAAGGCTGCAAACTCACGCAAGATTGAAAGCAAAAAGTGAATAGCACACTCGTGTTGTGACCCATGAAGAGACCACATTTCTGTCTCCTAGGAAAGCACAAGGAGCAACATGGTCTTTTTCCCCAACATGTCTGGAAAGTTTTGTTCCAGCACCAAATGGAAAAAGAAGGCGCTTGCATAAAATTGACATTTGAGAAGGAGTGTTTCCAGTAGAGTTCCTTCTACTTCCATTAGCTGTTTACCACATCCCTGTCCTTGCTTTGACAAGTCGGAATTTTCTTTACAAGTTGAAAAGGTATTGAGCAGTATGCAAGAGCTAAATCATTACAGAGTAATTCAGGCTCCAGTAAGGAGGGCGTTTAACTGGAAGAACATCACTTTCCTGTGATAATGCCATTTAGGTTGGAGCTTCAGTTTAAAGTAAAACCCTTTACATATATTCTTTAGTACAAGGACAGTTTCATAAAAAGGGTACATTTTTCCTCTTATATGTAGAATCTATCAATGATTAACACTATCGTTGACTTCTGAGCAGGAACACTCCTTAAGTAAATAAAGACTAAGAGCAACAGAACTTTGGACCTTATTGATGTTTTCATAGAATTTCAAGTTTCAAGAACTTTTGTTACTTTGCACAAAAGACAGTCAGTAAAATCCTGTCGCCACCGAAGTCAATAGAATCAGCTTTTTCTCATGAGGACTTTTTATGAATGTTGACTTTAGAAATGCTATTGATTTCTCAAGTAAACATTGCAGATGTTTCATGAACAACAAAGAGATAGAACCGAGTAATTACTCAACTGCAGCAAAAGATTATGTGGACCTAAAGTAATTGTATTAGTAACTCTAATTAGTCATTTATTAGTAATTGTAATTGTAGACTTGCAATTTTGTAAATCATAGATGAATAAGGGTAATGAGGACATACTTTTAGCCCCTGCACACAATGTTTTTTTTTTCAGATTATACAGGTACATATGCCCCATGTTCTGACTCAGTAAAATTCTGAGGCTGATTATAACACCATTCACACATCATAGCCTGGGCAAACACTAGCTTTACTTGACAGGAAGACAGTAGGTATCAGAAATTACTGGCATATTGCTTGGTTGTGTTTCAAAGAGTATCCTTCAGACCTCCTCCATTTAAAATGCACTGGTTGTAGAGAAGGATTTCACAAGGAAGAGAATGTCGTTTATTTATTTTCTTACTCTCACAGGGAAGTCACAGGTCTTACTCGGTACGTGCCATAACAGAATGATACTAAAATTACATGAATGCTATTCTTTTGAATACAAAGGTACATCAGTTTTTTTGTTTGGTTGGTTGGTTAGTTGGTTTTTGGGTTTTTTAATTTATTATTTCCAGTGAATACTTTGCTTTGGGGAAAACAATACAAATTACTAAGGAGAAACTAGCAGCATATTACCCTAATTTCCTCTCTCACTCCTTCCTAGAGGTCAAGGAGGTGTTTACATTTCACAGAGCATCTTCCCATCCATTGGGTTTTTTTGGAATTGCACAAATCACCCTGACTTTCTCATACTGAGGGAGGAACATTGCAGGAGAAGTTAAGTATGAGCCTATATATAATTTTAGATGAAGCTGGCAGATAATAATTTAGATAATATAGGACAGTGATCTAAGGCTCTTACGATAGCAGTGAGAGTAATATTGGGCTTATGACTTGGCAGATTTTTTCCTAATCAGTTCATCATCCAAACAGAATTCACCGATAAAAAAAGGCATTTTAAATTAGGTGGGGATTTGTGGGTTATGTAAACTCATAAGGTGTAAATTCAGTATAAACTGTTCCTAGAGTCAAGATAGGTTCCCAAACATAAAGGAACAGTGCAGGTGCCTGAAAGATGTTGTGATTTTAAAAATCATCAACCAAGACCTACCTTGCCTTTTTTAATGCACTGGAAAGGGAAAGCATTATAACACAATTCTGAAAACCCAAACACAAAAGAGAAAATGGTGAAAATGTGTTTGTTTTTCAGAGACAGCTCAACAACAACTTATCTCCAAGAAGCCACTACCCTCAGGGTAGCTAAGAAGGCTGTCCCAAATATCTTGAGCTGCTCCTAGTTCTGTGTTGCTCTCCTGTCTGTCTTCAAGACAGCATAAATGTTGATCTCCTTCTGGGTATCAGTGCTGTATACTTCCTTTTCCAGCAATAGATCCCAAGGCAAACAGATGCCTTTGTTCAGTCCTTCTTGACTGAGAATGAGAAAACGGGGTCATCTCTAGATGGATTTGTGTCTTCTCTGCCACCCATTAAACATACAAAGAGATTGCTCAGCCTTCATGTGGCCAGCATGATGCCCCCTGGTCACCTCCTCCTGCTAAAAATGAGATTAAAAATTGGGGAAAATATTAGATCATTTGCTCTGTATAAGTGAGTTGAATAGTTCTATGAAGAATATTTTCTTTGATTTGTAAGAGAGAAAATAGTAAATGTGTCATCTCTTGATGTTACTTGCCAAGAAGCTTGCAGTGAGCCCGTCACAATTCTTCCTGATATTTCTAAATGGACTGCAGTCCATCTGCATAGTCATAGTTGCAAAATACACTTTAGTGGCAGGCTTCAGGGAACAAGGACAAATGGTCAGCTTGCTCAGCTGTACAAACTGGCATCTGACACTTTTTTTCAACTTTAAAGCTAATTATTTGACTCCAGCTAATGTTATTATAAGTCATCCAATAAGATGTTAATCAAAGGAAATACAAAGCGTACTGATAACAGCACTTCTAAATCTTCTTCTTTCCCATTGATTGTCTTTGGTCCTTATAAATGCAACCACAATTTCATTCATTTCAGATATAGCTGTTCTACAGGTCATGGTACAAATTCTCCCACTCTTGTAGTATATTTAAGCTTTTTTAAAAAATTGGTTGATAGAAATTCTGTTCAAAGTGCTTGTTTAAAATATAACAGAACTTTTAGAAGACAGATATATTTCTATATAATATATTTTACCCGCCTTGGAACAGACCAAGTTGATGTCCAACCAGTTTTGCACTTTTTTTGTGTCTGACGTTACTATGTCAGTATAAGATCCTTCACTTTCTGAACTGATCTTAATAATGCATCAGTTAAATTATGTGTCTTGTCTCTTAGAGAATTCTCTTTGACAATATCTGTCTTTCCATTAGATTTGCAAAATTCTTCCTCAATGTGCAAATTGTAAAGCAGAAGGATGAGAGGCAAGGATCTAGCTGTTTGCTTCCCCCTATTTTCAAATACAGGAAAATCATATGCTTCATCAGAGGCTGCACATAAATACACACACACTTATACAAATGCATATATACATATTTGTGTATATATACATGTTTCAGAGTTCCTGGTGTACCGCGAATCTGATTAATCTCAAAAACAAATTTATCCTCAGAACTGTGTAGTCCCTCTCACTGCCTTCTAATGATATACGACTACTTCAATGATATTTCAGAAACTTTACAGCTGAGATGGAAGAAAACAAGCTATCTGAGAAGATCTGAAAGGTATTCTTGGTCTAACTTCTCTCTGTGAGGGCATTTTGGGTCTTTCTTTGAATAGTTCCATAGCAGACACTGTAACACCTGCTTTTGAGAGAATCAAGAAGTGGCTCCTGGGAGGCAGAGCAAAGAGGATCGATGGTGTAGAAACAAGCAGAAATGTCAAAGGCAAGGAATAAAGGAGGAGATTTGGAAGGCTGTGATGGAGATTCAAACAAAAAGAGATATGAAATAGCTCTAAGTCCCTGTCACCCTGTGCAGAGAGGCCAGGGATGCACAAGAGAATAAGAGGCTATGGTCATGCCTATATACTCCTGGTGTACTCCAGCAGTCTGTTGATCCACCCAGCAAGTGAGATATCAACCTCTTTTCATTTTTATCGTTTTTCCCTTCTTTTTTTATTCAGTGGAAACTGAGATAAATTGTGAGGATATATTGATATGTTGTCAACAAACTCAGAATTCAGGCAAATCCTCCACTTCCAAAATGTGAAGAGCTTGACCCCGAAACTCCCACAATATTTTTGCAACTAAAAGAAAGTTACTCATTTTGTAGAAATTATTGGCAAACATCCATTTCATTTATTTAGATTACCATGTTGCTGCTGTCAGACAAACTAGAATCTAATTTTAAAATAATAAATTAAAAATAAACTGTTTAGAAATATGTAATTACCATTCCTGTCTGTATTTTTACATTCATTAAAAAACTAGTGAAATAGTTGTGAGAATGCACCTCGTAAAAGAGGTCCTGGTAGTAAAAAACTCATTCTTGTGTCATAAACTTTCTCATACTGCTATTATTGGTACTAAGTCATGCCTTCATAGGTGAACTTCTAAAATAGTATTAAAAATGTTCTATAATGAATGATGTCCTATTACATTCCAAAGCCAGAGTAAAGAGTGTGATAGTTAATTGAATTACAAATGTTTATTTCAACATTGAGGCTACAGTTCAGCTTGGTGGAAAAACGTTCATGACCTCGTTGGAAAAAAGGACTTGCCAGTGCCAGCTGAACATTTTTAATTTTCTATATGCTCTGTCTCAAGAGAAAATTGATAATGACTAATAGATTGCTTCTACTCTTACTGAATGAATTGTCTAGGGTGGTAACCACTATGGTCCTAGAGTTTAGATATATAAATGTAGTTGGAAATTGGCCATTGAATTTAGACTTCAAGAAAATTTGTATCCTTCTTCAAAGTCAAATAAAATTGGCACTGAATTTTGATACTGGGCAAACTTGAACTACGTTTGATGTTTTCTTGACTGTCTTTTATGAAATTCTCAATAACTAATTATCCTAAGTGCTTCTGGTAGCTGTTGTAGCACCTGGTATTTAAAACAGAAGATACATCAGCGACTGAAAAATATGGACTGTGTTATTTAAATATGGCTGCATAATTTAACAAACAGAATTATTTAACCATTCCCACTTGCTAATATCCCAACAGTATATATCAGGAACCTGAAGCATAAATGTTAGTGTTATTTCAAATTCACATAAGCAACACAGGCAGCAAAACAACTCTGGGGTTTTTTTTCTTCATCGATCATTAAGAACAATTAATGTTTATGGAGTCTCTGCACTGAAAAGAAGCAGGTTTGGAAGGTCAGCACGTTTTTACTGATCAACCTTATATGAGCTATGCAAATAAAAGATAAAGCTGGCATGCAAATGTTTAAACCCATTGAATATCAACTGATTACCTCCTTGGAGATGAGCGTCTCATTTTCAGGAATAGGCACCATGGGATGACTGGGCTGCCGAGCCAAGATGTCACAGGTTGGAGAGAGCATGAGGTTAAAAACAGGAAAAAGAAATCCATTATCAGTTCAATTTCTATATAAAATATCACTAAAATTTAAAATTACGGCCAATACCCTCAGACATACAAAGGCAATGAGATCTATGTTCAGCAGACTTACTACTCCTTGTCTATATGAAAATCTGTTTCAAGGTATGGCCTGTTTTCTGTTATATTATATTCCCACAGTTAAAAGGGTGGGGAAGGGATAAATTTCTTTTGAATTTCAAAGAGGCATCTCAAGTAAAAATCACAGCAAAAGCACATACTTTATGATACATTTAGTATGAGATGGTGCACATAAAGTTATTTAAAACTGCAACCATATTTCTATCACTTTCAATATCTATCTTCTAATATCTCCTCCAAAAGAGCTTTCCTTAATCTGAAATTTCATAGACATAAATCATATAAACATTTCGCTAAAAAATGCTGTATAATAGTAATTAGTATGTGCAGAAAACTGTTTTCAATCTCGGTAAATTTCCAGTGTTTTGAATATTATATATCTTGCATCTGAGTAGTGAAGTTTGATGGCTGTGACTCAATTGAAGAACTATACCAACTTCAATGAGATTTTAATTAGAATGCAGGTAAATAGATCAGCTGGAGTTTATAAAGGCAATGTGATCACAATCTCGTGACATTTTCTTATAGAGTGATACAGAGACATCATCTTTAAAGAAGAGGTTGTTGAAAGCTTTGGGATTTGGGTATTTGAGAATTCTCCAAAAACAAGATTGGAAGAAGCCCGCTATTTTCAGTGTATCAAAGGCATTAATTTGTTTTGGCATTTAGATCAAATAGCAAATCAGCAAATTATGTATTGCTTAAAAATATTGCTCTTCTAAGAAAATTGATTTTTACACTGTGCTTTTTGAGAAGCAAAACTGATCTGTTAAACCAGCCCTGTACACAAAGAAATATACTGAATATACTCTAATTTTCTGCAATTACTTTATGGATGCACTATATACTTCTCTCTTCCTTTGTAAATTTGCCCTGATTCATTTCCAGGGAAGAAGGGATCTACTTTAGCAACAACAGAAGCTTTGAACAATTTAACTTCTTCTTTTTGTGTTATTATTATTCCCAAAAATAAAAAGGCAAGGGAATAACTTTAGGCAACAAGTTTTTTTATTTATTCAATAGATTTTTACAAAGGAATAAATTTAGGCAAAAGAAGGTTAAGGAAGGGGTAAGGTGCCTAGATCCTCTCAGTGGCTACATCCCTCCCTCTGACACTCATGTGGCTCCCAGTGTCAATCAGGCAGCTGCCAAGGCATCCCCCAGACCTCACACCACCCCCTGCTGCAGCACACACAGGAGGTCTTTGATGGTCTGCGTGGAACAGAAGTCTTGTTTCCAAACCCAGCATCCCATGATTACCAAGGCTGGGCAATCCTTGATGACACACAGGTACAAAGTTCTAGCAACACCCGTGGCATCTTGGCAAGTGTATTCCACTGAAAGAAACCCTAGAGTTGAGATATTAATTGCCTCATCAGAATATGGCACATCTGTATCCCAGGCAAAGTAAGAAGGGTCAACCACAAAGAGCAGAAGGAAAGCATTTTTCGTATTCTGTTCACTGTCTGATGTACAGCTAAGCCCTCCGAGAAGAATTGTCCACTTCTCACAAGAAAGAAAAGTTCCCTAGCCCGGCAGTGATCTGAGGATGCAACAGCTCTTTTTCTCAAATTGTACAGAGAGCAAATCAATGAAAAATGCACTTCTATTGTGTTATCTCATCCTGGCCTTTCTTGCTGGTATTCACTGCCTGCCCTGTTAGTCTGAAATGCCCCTCTGAGTCATGATTCTGCCTTGCCTTTTTTCTTGAATATGAGGTCTCAAATCCGTCCTTAGACCTGACAAAAGTAATTACCTTTTTTTTGTCCAAGAAATATATTTGCTTCCCTTATTTTGATAGGATCTTCTTTTCAAACTAAAGAGCCAAACTGTGTGACAGTCCCCATAGAGAGGAAAATTATTGCTATTTTCTGGAGAGATACTCTTAATATTAATTATTTTGGAGAGGTTTAATTGAAAGAAGGCAAAGAATTCACCAATTAATAATGAAGAAAAATAGTCAACAATAGAGAGTTCTCTCTGTTTCCGCAAGGCTTCTCTGACCTAAAACCCTTGAAGTTATCATAGAAGAGTCTATACATTCTACTAGCCAGGTGGGTCTAGTCTTAAGGAAGTCACATAGGGCTCATTTATAAAGAACTTTAAGCAGTACTTTAGTGAATATGGAACACATAAGCCAAGTGCTGCACCCTTTTTCTGCTGAAATAACACTTAGTCTTGCAGGTCCCTGAAAGAGAGGTGTTGGGTTCTTCCCTGGAATCACACAATTCTGCCTCTGCCAGCTGCAAAAGAAGTGAATGCCTTGGCCTGGGTGACTTCATCCTAAAGAACTGGAGGCTGATTATCTGTGTTATTTCCATCAAGTGTCAGTGTAAATCAAAATGTGTCTGCCTTGCTGTAGAAAATGTCCCATATCTGTCCTGAGTTCAACCAAAAGGCTACAGAGTCTTATTCTTTCCTTCCTGATTTTTTCTTAAAAATATGATTTTTTGTGTTCTTGAATGCACACGATACAGTCAACTTAAAAGTACCAGAATATGAAGTAGGCAGAATAAAGCTGAATTAGCCATTTCTTACTAGATATTGTGTGACTATCACTCCTCAGAGTGATATAGGAATGTGCTTATGTCCACCAGATCTGAGATGTGAATGCAATCAGGACTTTGTACTTTTTCTGGGTGTGTAGTCTCAGTGAGACCCCATCAAACTCTGTCACTGGCATTCTTCTATCTTCAGGTCAAAGCAGTTGGCAAGAAGCCCTATGTCCTAGGCAAATGTGAAAAGATTGTGTCTGTTGATGGTGGGAGATGAATATTGCTTTCATAACTTCTACTCTTGTTTCCTTTGACAGTTGCAAAATTCTGCATCACTCTTACAAAGTTAAACAATAATATTTAACTTTTCCAGATGTTACTCAGATTTCTCATAGCGTGACAGTTTTTCATTATTATTTGTAACAGTGAAAGAGCAAACTAGACAAATCTGCATTTGTGGCTGCAAAATTGCACTGAGGAGAGCAGAGTATCTTTACAATATATAAGTATTAGCAGCACGTAACTTCAAAGACAAATTATATACTTGCCCAAAATAACCTCTTACAGACTTAGACAAGGCTTACAAAGAGGTGGTTATATAATATCTTCATTAGACCTTTGCTCATTTAGCTCTGTAATCAGCAAGACATATTTGCCTTTAAAAGGTCAGTTGATCTTTATTGTGCTATGAATCACAGCTGCCTCTGAACTAATATAAAGCTTTCTGAACTGTTCTCAGTGTAAGACGTTTTTCATAAATCTAAGTTGCTCTCTAGAGGGTCTGCAACCTTTGCTAATTGAAGCACTGCTTAAAACTGGAACCAGTGAGAGATAACATACATAAGAAATAAGAATATTTCAACTATAGCAACCAGAGAACATTCACATTTACACTACCCTGTCAAGTCTTTAATCCCCTTTAAAAATAAATTAGGTACTCTAGACCCTTATTAAACATAGATACATTCCTTCACATCAAGAAAAATGACTGATTTCTCAAAGACTAAAAACATTTATTTAAACATGCACAACAAGCAAACATTTTTATAAAGCAGTTTTATGTCTCTCCACTTTATCTGAGTGATAATGAACGTGAAATACTTGGTACCAATAAAAGGTAAAACACCCACAGCAACAGAGTAAGGACTACTTTCAACTAAGGGGAAAGAAAACAATATAATGTAAACGGGCAATTTATGATTATAATGTCTAATCTCTTTGAAATGACACAGTATAAAATCTGTTTCAAAGATTCAGTCATTAAGCACTGAATTCTTTTGCATCTTGTACCTCTATGAAAAGGAAAAGTAAAGTAGAAATAGTGATCACAATATAGATTTACAACGTGCCTTCAGACTGATGCAGTAAAACATCCTGACAGACTTGCAAATCCTTATTATACACTATTGTAGCCGTGCATTTTTATTTTGAAGATTTCAAAATTCTTTGCAGATCAGTACCTGCAAAAAAGAAACAACTCTTATGCAAATATGGTTTCCTGACAGGTTCTTACCAGACACAGGCCCAGAGGACAGCAGAGTGCAGTGAGACTGAGAGATTTGAATCAAAATAGAATGAATCATAGAACCATGGAAATGTTTGGGTTGGAAGGGACCTTACAAATCTCCTAGTTCCAACCCCTTGGCCATGGGCAGAAACATCTTCCACTAGACCAGGTTGCTCAAATCCCCATCCAACCTGGCCTTGAACACTTCCAGGGATGGGGCATCCACAGCTTCTCTGGGCAGCCTAATACCAGAGAATACCAGAGGCTGGAAGAGTTACAGGGCTCTGCAGTAAGGACTCCTTATCTATAAGTGGAGTGGGAGAGAGATGCATGAAAGCCCAGCAGTACATCAATTTTCCTTGGGCTGCTTTTTCCCAGATCAAGTGTAACTTCTCATGCAGGACCAGTCTACGCTGGATTTGACTGATGATTTTCTGCCAAAATTATTTTTCAATGAGAAGTACTAGCAACAGAAAAGCGAAGCTTTCAGCAAAATATTTTGATTTCTCTTGCAAATTCTTGCTACTAATTTAGAAAATTAAAATGAAGTATTCAGTAGTAAGAAAACCCATCTGTAACTAGAATATCGTGTTTTCTTCTTGTATGTTTCATTTTGGATCACTTCCATAAAGTATTAAGACACATTTCACTATCCACTTTGTGGCAATCACGTTAAGAGCCTCTATTTTCTGCTGTGGGCTTATGAAGCACTGCAGTTCCTTGCAGGGCTAATTTCACTATTGGTGATTACAGGAGCTAGTGGCCAGCAAAGGCTCCAGACCCATGATGAAAACTTGAGGCATGAGAACCACAACCTACACATCCATAGGGTAAGGCAGCAGAGACAAACCTCTTCTAATCACATGGATTAGAACTGTCTGCTTTGAGTTAGTTCACATAATTCAAAAGATGCATATTGGTTTCTGGAGTATTTAAATGTTTTCAAAAGTTAATCTGTACTGGAAAGAAAATGTCAGAATTTCCAGCAACACAAGTATTTGAAATTTCCCTCAGCATGTTGACTGTGAACTATTTATGGACTCATGGAAATCAAGTCATTGCTTAGAAATGATGATGCTTCCTGCCCAAGGAAGGAGCTCATTTCTCGTTGAATAAAACATCCAAAGAACTCTTAACTGCTTTCCAAGTGACACTGTGAAATGAACTGGATTTAATTTTCAGAGCTGACTTTCCCCCACATATTTTCTTACCAGATAAGCTGCAAAACTGAAAAAGCCCTGTTTTCTGAGCAAGCTTCTGATGCAAGAAAGATCTTTTACCTTAGCTACTTTAAATTCAAACCAGAAACTTCGAATGAATCTTCAAGACTGCACATCTGTAATTGTCACGCAGTATATAAAAATTTGCATTATGATCATATTCCACCCATAATATAACTACTAAAATTCTAGCTAGTGTTTAACTGAGACAAAGAGAAAACTAGTTCACAACATCTCTGTAAATCAGTAAATACTGACTTCTTGAATTCAAGTTCTATGTATATCCTTGGAATTTCCCCAGAACTAGTTCTATTTTATGCTTTTATCTAACATAACTGAAACTGGAGTGAATTAAGACCATATTTCAGAGTATACATTATAGAAACACTTGCAATAAAAGTCAAGTGAACTCTAATTTGCCCTTTAAAATATAAAGTTTGCAAATGTCTATCAGCTAACTGTTTACTTTTTCTTGATACCTGAGTAGCGTTTTTTAAAACCTAAAAAAGCATTGGGAAATTGCATAGAAATATCTGTGTTCCGTGAGGTCTAAATATGAATTTCTATATAGCTCTGTGTATTTTGGAATAGTTTCTATTAATTATGATTTTATTTTTCCTTCAGGCCTTGCTTTTTCTCTATCTTCAATAAAAAGTGTACAAGTATAATTCTTGTTTCTCATACAGGTTTCACACACACCAAATATTGTTTGATATTCTTCGCCCAATTACATATTTCTGCTAATGCTGTTAATAACAGCCTTTACTCCTGGGTTGCTTCTGTTCTCAGAAGCAAGTTGTTAGCCAGGGCCAGAATTTCTATTTTATTTGAGAATGTTCACTGTATAAAAAATGTCTGACTGAAATCCACTATGCAGAAGACTCGATGCCATCACCCTAGAAAGTCAGATATAAGGATGAACTCAAATTTTTATTATGTAGAGACTTCTAAGAATGAAGACAAAGCATATTAAAGCACTATTTGGCACTTAAGACTGGTTTAATCTGTCCCAGCAGATACAGCCTGTATAAAGGAAAAGGCAGAAAGAAACAGAAGTGGCTGTAGCTATGTTTTAAGAGGAAACTTGAACACTCCTGGGTGTGTTCACTGGGAAGCACGTTTTGTTTCTAAGCATAGAAAGTGCCCACTGAGGCTTGATCCTATTGTGTTGTGCACGTGTTTTCTAAATGAACAGAAGGGCACCAAAGAAATGCCAGGGTCCTACCATCAATGGCTTCTCCTAGCAGAAATAGGACAGAAAGGCTCTCAAACTTGTTTAACTGCCCAGGCCAAAAGCAGTGACACAGCAATTAATTCCTTTCTCTTTCTTTGGAAGAGCTGTCTCCAGAGAAATGGGTAGCAGAGTTCATTCCAGGTGGTGCCAAACTTAGGACACCTCCATGTCAAGTGCATGTTCCTGGGTCTCCTGTTGAGCCTAAGATACCTTTAAGTTCTGTTGCTAACTCAATGGCTTTGAAGAAAGCAATTGATCATGTTTAGAATGTTATGATCTTTCTAAAAAGTGCTTCAAGAGAAACACCTTTCTTTCAAGATGAGCTGAGCAGGAACTCTAGATGCATTTTCTGAAGGCATTATCAAACCAAGTCAAAAGTGATAGAAATGTCCTCTAAATATGATATCATAAAAATAAATCATTAAGCCAAGAAATGCCATAAAATAATATACAAAGAAGACACAGCAATATTAAGTGTTAATATTTTCCCAGCGAGGAGGTTCAATTTGTAGCACAGCACTAAGGAACTGATTTGTTTACCTCTGATATCTTTTTCTACACCAAAGCAATTTTTCTGGGTCACAGACAGTAGATTGATCAACCACAATACACCTACACAAGTGCAACGTTTAAATACCAAATTTCAAAAGAGAGAAAGAAACTGTCTTCTAGAAAATAAAAGCTGTTGGGATGATGTCTGGGAGAAAAGTAGTTTTCCATGGCAACCCTGAAAATCTGCCGTATTCACAGAATGTCAATTCCCACTATGCTACTGTTAATCAAATACAAACTCCAATGAGTAGGAGATCAGATGGTGAAGTAAACACCACTGATTTAATTTTAAAAATTTTAAAGATTCCCTTTAAATACTCTGTTTACCTATGAGCCTGAAGACCTGCAAGTGATTATGAAAAGTTGGCACTTTCAGCATGACTACATTTAGTGATTTTAAGAAAATTCCATTTAGGCCCAGGAAAAAATTAAATTGGCTTGAGCACAAAGTTGGACATTAAAGAGAACTTGTCCTCTGCTACCATTATAAGTAATGCCTGGCCAGACAGAAATGGTAATTTTTTAACATTTCTCACACCGCTTGCAAAAAGGCAGCTCCCTCCAATCCATTTTCAAAGGCTGTGCTGCTAAATATTCAACAAACAGGGAGATTTTCATACAGGGGTGTTCATAAATCATATTCAGCCCTTGCTGACAGAAAGAAAAGGCAGTTTGAAAGTCACTAGGGACTCAGAGGCTGAGGAAGCTACACCCACTCATTTCTTGCCACTTCGCTTGGGCAGGTCATTCCTTTCTCCTCCAAAACAATAGCTGGTTTTCTAAAATCTAGTGGTCTCTGCCCTGACAGATATTTACATCAATTGTGCCTCCTAGAAATCATAGAATGTTAGAACAGCACAGATTGGAAGGGTCCAGGGTTTTGAGAGAAAAAGAGCCTAGCACCCTGTCCAAACACATCTTGAAAATCACCTGGGGTGGGGACTCCACACATCCCTACGGAGGTTGTTCCAGTGATTGGTCCCTCTCACTATAAAAAAAAATCTTTTGTATAACAAGATGAAACCTCTCCTACTGCTAGTTGAACCTATTGTCCCCTGTCTTCTCCCTGTAGCTCCATGAGAAGAGAAAGCCTCTGACTTCTCTGTAAGTACTTCTTAAGTACTGGGATCTTGTGAGGAGGTCCTCCCTGAGCCTTCTCTTCTCCAGGAAGAAAAGACCTAACTCTTTCAGCCTTTCCTCATAGGGCAGGTTCTCCTTCTCAGTCCTTTGATCATATTTGTGGCCCTTCTTTGGATTCTCACCAGTCTGTCTGCATCTTTTTTGAATTGTGGAGACCAGAACTGGACACAGTATCCCAGGTGCAGGGTTGTGCTCTTGCACCTTACACAGTTCTCCCTTAAACGCTGGAGGGTTTCCCATCAGAAGCATGCTTTGGAGTAAACCACAGAGTTACACATTTCCTCAGGCTCTCCATCACTGCAATACTCATATATAAGTCCTTTTTCCTGAGTTGTTTCATTGGAATCAAAAGGAAAAGGAGCATTCTTAATAATAAAACTTTTAACTCATGTAATTATTCGAGTCCAAGGAGTTTAAACAAGAGCAGCAGCACCTGGTGGCTGGGCAATAGAGTGGGGAAGGAGAGGACAAGAGAGATAACAAGGCAAGCAGGCACGGAATCAGCTCACTTAAGCGGGCAACAATTTTATTTCAGAAGTAGCCTGTGCATAGATGTGAAGAGAGAGAGACACAATACCTTGGTTCCCACTGCCTCCTCCTATCAAATCTTAAAACCACATCGTGAAATTATTTGGGTCTCAGCTTATGGATTTCATCACTTTGAACAGTTATAATCCACAAAAACTGCCAGGTCTATCTTCCAGCTTCCTCTGAGTAATTTCATCATCTATGGAGGTTCAGGTACTTCAAAAAAACAATCTGGCACCAAGAAAAGCCCGCCTAAACAACACCACAGTGCCTTTTCAATAAGCATTTCAGATCAAGACAGCTGATATTATCTTACAGCCCGAGCCAACAAATGAAATGATCCTGGTTTGAGGACCTCACCATATCCAGTCTCTCTAATATAAGACACGGGTGATCATTCTGGTTGTTTCCATTTCCCATTTCTGAGGGAACACTTTTAAGGTAATTTTTTAACAAAAGTGCAGGTGGAGAATAACTTCATTCACTGTGACCTCCTGTCCCTTTCAATACTGTATTTGTAACATATTAAGAATAGTTATAAGAATTTATACCAGCAGATTTTGCCCTCTAGTGGAAGGTGAAGCAAAACACAGCATCTAATTAGAAACAACATTCGTAGATTGACCTTGTGGACATCGACCATGTGTTTACTGGGTTGGCAGGAGAGACAGCGAGTCACTGCATATTATTCCTTATCCTAAGGGAGGAGAAGTGGAGAGGGGAAAGTCTAGGGAATTTACAGAGAAAATAGTCCAGGTTTAGAAGAGAACAGAAAGAAGTCCCCATGCTGTCAGGATGTTGTTTACAGAATGGGTCTAACTCTGAAATTTCAACACCTTTTACTATGTCTGCAGTGCTATGTTTTCTGCTACTCCAAGTATTTATGAATAAATTAAATAATTTCTTTTTGAAAACATTAATACCTCAGACTTTAGTTGGGTGGTGCAGGAAATACTAGGCAATTTTTAGGAATTTTATCAGCACATACTGATTCAAATGTTAAATATCAATCACGCAAACAAAATCAAAATTAATATTCCTTTGGTTATCAAAGAATGTTAATATTATAGACCAAAACAGAAGCATAAAAAAATTTTAAGTGACGAATATTTGCTTTTGGGGTGAAAAAACCTCTGTTTGTATTAAAATAGCCCAGTATTGATATCTGACTATTCTGTTTCCCAAAGAACAGTTGACATGATATACCAAAAACTTACACTGTCTTAGTTATCTTCAGACATCTTTTTCCTGACTTATTCACTTTTCTATTCAAATTTCTGAGTTTTTAGCATTGTTTTCATTAGCAACAATAAATACCCATTTTCATTGCAAAAAAAATGGCTTTAGTGGTCATAGGAACTATTTGTTTATTCATGTGAATGCCTTCAGTGAACCAGGAAACTTGTCAAAAATATTTGATTGTAAAATCTTTTCTGCCTAAGTAAACACGTCAGCCGAGTTCAGTAAAAATTTAAACAGAACTTTTGTTCTGTTTAAACCAGTCTCTCAGATGTGAAAAGGTGCTTTTGCTCAGGATGTCTCCAAGACAGAATGGAAGGTTGATTTCAGTTTCAGTTTTAGTTCTAGTTCATTCTCGTAAGTGGGTAAAATGGTAAATTCTGTAAATCCCACAGGATGGAGGGGCTGATATCAAACACTATTGACATTGCCTATTAACCTAAATTATGCTTCTAGTATGGAGAGAGAAAGGCATTTCCAGGTATTTCTTTAGAGTCTGACAGCTCATCAACATATATTCTCTGCAGAGATGATACATCTTTCCAAAGCAGTCTTGACTCCCTGTCCAGTGTGCCTGAAACTAGTGACACATATTTACCCTGGTACTTCCCCAGAAGAGGAAAACATGGCATAGCCTAAAGAAACAGCACCTAATGCCTATGTTTTAACCTCTTGCATCCCAAACAAAGTCCACTGTACATCTCAGAGCGGGATAATCTCTCTTGGCAACAAGGTTTGATCATTTGCAGCCAGAATCTGTTAGAAAAAGAGGACATGGAAGGGATGCATCTGAAAGGTTTTATAAACTTCCACAACTGATGCTCTTCTAACACCAGGCAGGGGCTCTCGAGGTACTGTAAATACCTTGTGCCAGCTACTCTTAAAAAAGGCTTCAGTTAAGGCATAGGACACAATTTTCACCTTATAAAGCTCATTAGCTTTGTAAAAAAACTGCTACCCACTGTTGCCCACACACCTTGGACTACAGAGATTTTTGTCTAACTTCTCCAATGCTGTTTCAAACAAGAAAAAAATGTCATCAATAACATCATTCACTTTGTACTGGCAAGAGAAAACTGCTTGTCAGGATGACAGAGTCACTGGAAAAGTCTGTATTTCTCTCAGGTTAACCTCCCTTCAGTCAATCACTAAGAAAAAAAGAAATACCCCATTACTTTTGTGGGGGTAAATATTAAAACTAATCTGAGCACAAGGGATGAAATAGATTATTCCTGCTTTAGAGAAGAAATGGTTTGAACGAAGAGTGGTGAGAGCCTGTTCTAGCTGATCTAGAGAAAGCAAGACCCAACACGAGCAGTGTCAAGGAAAGGAAAAGCCATAATATCTCCAGGCTCATCTGAGATGCATCTCCCATACCACTTGCCAGCACTGAATCCTAATGACTCAGCTGAATTCTGCCTAGAATTAAAAGGATAAAAGCCTACAAAGATCTTGAATCACGCTATACTTGATGCTCACCTTATTGTACAAAGAGTCATGTCTGTAAGGGCTATAAGGATTCTCATGGAACATCACACAAGATGGAACACAAGTGGCTGAGAGGTCCAGGGTTTGGACAGTCAGTGAGGGAGATGGATAGAGGACACGAAGGGGACTTAGTTGGAGGGATCAGTTTAGTTGGATACAGAGAGTACAGGAGAGCAATCTTCTATGAAAAAAAAAGAAAAGTAAACAGAAACAGATTAATGGGCGAAAAAAAGAAGTTTGGGCAGAAAGCAAAGTGCTGGTCTTGCACCTTTTCATGTTTCATGGGTCTTGATGGTTAACCAGGAAAGGTACTCAACTTTCATGCCGATACAATTGATCTACCTTAAGCATTTTCATCGGCATGAAAGTGCACACACAAAAACCTGCAGTAGATGTCCCATTAAACCAGTTATACTTTGACTGGGGTCCAGTGCATCTCCCTCCTGCAGCTCAACAGGTGCTCAAGTGACAGAAAAAGAAATCCCTGAAGGATCTTGTGCTAGGATAAAATGATCATGTTTGGGAGATTTAATGAGACAGGAATAAAGCCAATGTAAAAACAGTGTCTGGGAGGTACAAAAGAAGGCTATATCTGTGTATGAGCAGGAGCCACTCCAGGGCTTTTAACAAGACTCCAATCAGACTTTTGAGACATTTAAGAGTTAAACCAATGAAGGGGCATACACAATATTTTTTGCTGCTCTAAGTTGTCAGTAGTTAATAGTGTTTCTGGTTAAGAAAACCCAGTATGTATGCTCCTTTTGCGCCTAAAGGATAAAATCCTCTTTAAAAAGAGATTTTCAAAAGATTTGGGATAGAGTCAAGGAGGCATACCCAGGTTTTGGCACACATCTCGCACTTAGACTTTGTCAAAGCTGTTGACACAATACATCCTGGATTCTCACCCAGTTGGCTGACAGTCTAGACCAGAAACTCTCCTGTGCTATGCCCTTGAGCTCAAGAACCAGAAAATTTGTGACAAGAGCTGTGATTAGTTCCAGCAGAAGCTAATGCATCGCCCACCAAAAGAGTGAGCATGAGCAAACAGCTGATTAGAGGCCGGCAGCAGCGCAGCCACTTCACACCAGCCCTGCCTCCTGCCGTGCCTCTTCAAAGGCACCAGTTCTGCTTCTATTAATGATAAACCTTGGCAAACTGGTCACACAGGTTCACAACAAGCAGAGCTAATATCTCTTTAGTTCATCCTTATCTTTCTTCTTCCACCGCCCAAAGTAATTTATTTTTTAAATGACAAAGTGCTCTGTGTACATTCTTGCTAATAAATATTTGCAAGCACATGAATTCTCTAACATTCATTATGAGTCATTTCATATAATTATGTAACAAAATGCTTAATCTTCCTCCAAAAAAATTTTTGTTTCCCCAATTTCAAATTAAAATCTTCATAAAGCTGTCATATCAGCACTGCTTAAGAGTTATATCCACTTCCAGTGTATTTCATGGTTCTTTTTTGAACGAAATGGAACATACTTACAAAATTCCTGGAATGCTACTGAAATGCACTAAGAGGAAAAAAATTCTTTGTCATGGTGGGAAAAATACTATCTCCAGTAAAGGCATCTAAAAATGTGGGAAGCTTAATACTGTTGGATTGGAACCTCAAAAATATTACACTCTGTCTGTAAAAAGTGTTTGAGTGGTGGATATTCACTAGGTAACAGTAATACCAGTTGTATAGGCCCTCAAGGAAAAAAAAAAGGTGGCAGCATACGCTAACATGAAGAAAAAAAAAAGCCAAAATAAATTGGGATTTTTCCCTGGTTTATAAGTTTTATTGGCACATGAGTGTAAATCTATATACACTGCACCCAGAACACAGATGAAGAAAGATATCTGTGAGCTGAACGACATCCTTTCTAGATGATCTTTACTAACTTAGATTTTTTTTTTCTCTGTTAATTACTTTAGATTATCTGCATGAGATCATCCACCTGTTAAAGGAAAAATTACTATTTATTTTTAAGGGAAATGGACTTTTGCACATAGCGACATTTCTTAATGAAATGAAAAGCAAACAAGCTACTCTCTGGAGTGCAGAAAACACAGTGTGTTCAACGGAGAGATGTGAAGCTGAAGGTCAGCAGTTACAGCTGGCTGCATCATTATGTCTCAAACTGAATGTCACCCACATAGTCACCAGTGCTCAGTGTCACACTGAGAGGTTTGGCAGGGCAGGGAGGTACTGCAGAGGTCTAAGAAAAATCAAAAGAGATAAATTAATAAAGCTCATGCCATCTGGAATCTCATCTACTCGCTACCCTCCTCGAAGATGCAGTCTGAAAAGGTCCGTCCTTTCAAGACAGGCTACGTGAAGGAGAGGCAGCGACGTTACCTAGAGAGGTTGTTGTTGGCAACGGAATTAGAAAGAAAGGAAAAGAAAACTCAGAGAGAGGGAGAGAATAGAAATGTAAGAGCTGAACCTCCTAGCAGGACTGGGAAAATCTTCAAAGAAAAACAGGGAAAATCTCTAACAGTATGAGCACTTTTGCCCACAGCCAGAGTCAATGCCTGCTAAATTCTTATCTGAGGACAGATCAGCACCGCCTCTTCCACAGAGAGCAGAATACCTAGCTCCCAGTCTCCTAGTTTTAATTCTCTGCTATTATATCCCATGAAAGTAGTAAATTTACCCAATTTGGAGGGAATATTGGTAGGAAGAACTCCCCCTCTTTGGCCATGCAGCCAAAAATGCTTTTACTGAGAGCAGGTGAAGGGGGAGAATAAGTCTTTAGTCTTTACAGGCTAAAAACCCCATGGTTAGAGACAACCAGCAAAATTTTCGAGCTGTTGTCTTGGCACCAAGCCCAGTTCCACAGTCAGTGCTGCAGCTCTCCTACAGGCACTAAAACCCCTCAGGAAAGTCTCACAGATGCTGTAAGATTGTGAACATCCTCACTTGGGCATCCAAGTCTTCTCCACCCACAAGGGATATAATACCAGCACCATGAACCTACCCTGGGAGGCAGGAGCTGAAATTAAGAGCATGTGCTGTCTCGTTCAGCACTTTAGTGTTTTCCCTAGATCCACATATTATTGTACTATTAATTGTTTTATGAGATCACCACGAGAATCATATAGCCATTTCTTACAAAAAACAAACCCAGTTTCTGTTAATTGACTACAAGTCACTACTTCTTTTTTCAGAACAAAGATGTCTTAATAGAGATCTTCTAAGATAATAAGTATTTTACAGCAACTTGTAATATTACTTAGCTTAGGACAAAAATACCAATTTATCAGTACTATAAAGCATAGCACATAATTTGTTTAAATAAAGGAAGCAAAACTGAACCTATTAATTGTGATATTAACTTTGCCATCTGTTAAAGACAGCGCAGAATTTGTTTTGTTCATTTTAATGTGTAGCTTTTATATAAAATAATTTTGCCTTCTGTTGTGACAACAACAATGTTGGACTTATTATGCTGTCAGTATTTCAGTAATATGTGCCACAAGTAAGATATAAAGTGTAAGTTGATTGGTTTCCACCGTTAGCTTCAAATGTCACAATGCTTCAAGCCCTGGCAATAACCCCACGTATGTATTTGCCTGAAAAGGTAAAGTTTGGTCATTACATAATCTTTTCATCGGTAAAACTATAGCCAGCATAATCACTGTCCAGCCCTGATGAAAGGGAGGTCTGACCTTCTCCTGTCTTTGCAGGAAGGCTCTGCCAAGGTGGACTAGGGCAGAGGCTCTCTAGCAACAGCTCCAGATAACTCTCCTGCTCTTTCATCCCAGGAAAATGGCAGCACAGTACCTTGGGCATGAATAACTCACTATCAACTCGCCTGTAGTCACTGAACTCAAACATTCACTGTCAACCTCAAAAGTTCAAAGTGAAACTGTAAATCACTATTTTTATTCATTTTTTCTTATATTTTATATAAAATCTACATTCTATAGAAACCTTCTGATGCCACCCATACGTGCTGCTGGAACCTGCACATACTACAATTATTTTCCTCTGTACTGCTGCAGTACTCTTGAGAAATTATTGGATTTTTCTATATCAGAGAAAAATCAGAGAGCTATGTCAGAGCTATGGAGAGGAATGGAAAGAGCTAAAATTAAATTCTTAATTAAATTCTGTTTTAAAAGGAAGAAGAGAGGGCTGCCATTGCTAAAATCTCTAATGTGAGTAGAGGGGCATGGGAGTAAGAGAAATTCATTTAGTAAGGTATTTTATTCACATCGTGTCTGACAAGAGGACTATTGGCTTCATTTTACTTCCTTCCAGATGGAAGATTGGGACATACTGGATAGATTAATAACAAACTCCCACAGGGACATTCAGATTGCATATCATATTTAGGGTTTTTTTCCCAATAATGGACACAAACACAAATGCATGAGGAAAGGCTGTCACAGCCATTTATCTGGAGTTTCTCTGAGGTAATGCCTCATACAGGTCAGCACACTTCAAGATGTGTTTTTGCGAAGTGATCCTATGGCTTCATGCAGAGGGCTGAGGGAGAAGACAGCATCTTTGCTGCCCCACGGGCTGCCCATCACATGTGGTAGGACTGTACCCTCAGTCTGTGGAGGGACATGGATATAGACCTGGGAGAGATACGGACCTGCGGGAGCTATGCACTGGAAGTGAAACAGAAACACACTGGGGCTCCTCTGCAGTCTCCCTTGGAGAGGAAGTTGTGAACGTTGCCCAGTCCTTGCTGCCATTTCTCTTCAGAGAGGATTCAGGTCTGGGCCCCAGATGAAGGAAGCATTTTGTAGTAGATATGATCTAGACATCTGTTTGACAGGGAAGCACCGGATTTCAACCCTCTTTTTTACAATGTTTCTTACAGATGTCATGGAAAGGTCCTCTCCTCAACATACAGGTTTTTACACCACCAGAAAAAAATGGCCCTGTAGAAAGCCCAGCTGCCCATCTCAGCTTGAAGGCTTTCCTTTAGGAGCCAAGTGCTCCTTGTGGAATCATCTAATTTTGAAAAAAAAAAAAGAGACCAGGACAAAATAAGGATCTATGTTTATTCCTTCATCTTTAAGGAAACTAGCTGAGGCTACAAAATCCTTCAGAGTGAGAGCTACTCACCTGCCCAATATTTTGATCACTGATTTCTTCAAGGTACTTTTTAAAAGGATTGGGTTGATAGGGCTCCTCCTTTTGCTGTGCACTCTTTCCTTTCACCAGCATAGGACGAATGACACCAGGTTTTGTCTTGACCCATAGCACGCCCAAGGAGAAAAGAGATGGAAGATGAATCACATAAAATACCTTACAATTCACAGAATATTTGTTAGACAAGTCAGTTCTGGTGGGGCTGTACTGACTATATTTTTTAGAAAATTATTAATGATGTGTTTCACCACCAAAATTATTCAAGTGTCATTCTGCCTGGACTATTTCTAATACAGATTGTGGACAAAAGTGGCAAGAGCTGCTTTTAGGCACAGAACTTCATCATCGGCATGTGTTTATTACCGACAAAAAATAGCTGCCAAGCTGTCAGACCATGGTTTGTGGGTTTTGCTGGCTGGCTTTTTTTCTGGCTGTTCAGCTGCAGCTTGATAAGTTCAAGTCACACTTTATGCACAGCCACACATCTGCTTTCACACTGAGGTCCTCAAAACAGTAACTGTGAAACAAGGAAGGACAACCTGTGATGCTGTTAACTTACACCCAGGCAGAAGCATGTTAGGAAAAGTCTTTCTGGGGAGTAATACCAATGATTGTGTGCTGGATTTTATAGAGGCATAGAGTCACTGAGTCATGTAGGCTGGAAAAGACCCTTACAATCACTGAGTCCAGCCATAAACCTAATACTGCCAAGTTCACAACTAAACCATGTACCTGAGCACTCCATCTACACATCTTTTTAATACCTGCAGAATATTATGTCCAATGAGTGGAAATTTTAAGACAGAGTACCAAAAGTGTAGACATACTATCGATTTCAGGTACTGTAAATGATACAAATGTAGAACAAAATTCTTTCGACTGGCAAAGTCCTCTAAGATAATTGAGTCCCACCACTGACCTATCACTGCCAAGTCCACCAGTAAATTATAACCCTAAGAGCCACATCTACACATCTTTTAAATACCTTCAGGATGGTGATTCAACCACTTCCCTGGGCGGCCTGAAGAAATTTTTCTTAATGTTCAGTATAAACCTTCCCTGACACAACTTAAGGCCATTTCTTCTTGTCCTATCACTATCTCGCTCTAACCTCCTTTCAGGCAGTTGTAGAGAGTGATAAGGTCTCCCCTGACCTTCCTGTTCTCCTGGCTAAATAACCCCAGCTCCCTTAGCCCCTTCTCACAGGACTTGCTCCAGACCCTTCACCAGCTCCATTGCCCTTCCCTGGACTCGCTCCAGCCCCTCAATGTCTTTCTCACAGTGAGGGGCCCAGACCTGGACACAGCACTCGACGTGTGGCCTCACCAGTGCTGGGTACAGAGGGACAATCACTGCCCTGGTCCTGCTGGCCACACTATTGCTGATACAGGCCAGGATGCCACTGGCCTTCCTGGCCACCTGGGCACACGCTGGCTCATGTTCAGCTGTTGACCAGCACCCCCAGGTCCTTTTCCATTGACAGCTTTCCAGCCACTCCTCCCCAGGCATGTAGCCCTGCATGGGGTTGTTGTGACCCAAGTGCAAGACCCAGCACTTGACTTTGTTGAACCTCATACAACTGGCCTCAGCCCATCAATCCAGCCTGTCCAGGTCCCTCTGCATAGAACCTTCCTACCCAGAATATCAACACTCAACTTGCAAACTGGCTGAGGGTGCATTAAATCCTCTCATACAGACCATCAATAAAGATATTCAGCAGAATGGGCTTCAATACTGAGCCTTGGGGAACACCCCTTGTGACTGGCTGCCAGCCGGATTTAATTCCATCCACCACCACTCTCTGAGCCTGGCCATCCAGCCAGTTTTTCACTTCAGCTCCTTCTGAGGTTCCCCTGGCTCGGGAAGCCCCTCTGTGCACACCACTGGAGCACTCCACTGCCAATCACGCCAGCACCAAAGCCGCTCACCTCAGCGACAGAGTGGCAGTATCTTTAAGAGTTCGGTTGGAAAAGTACAATTTTAGAGAATCTGATCAGCATGGATATGTGAAACCCATCACTTCGGACAAACTGGATTATTTAATCAAGAAAAAAATCCTTGGTTAGCAACCAGTCAGCCAAAAAAATTGACTATTATCTCAATTTAGTATATGTGATTTTTTTGAATTTTTACAGTAAAATCTGACAAGATGGATTGCGGCATAAACTCTAAACAGAGGCTAAGGGATAATTTTAAAATAGATGTATTCAGTGAGCCAAAAAAAGGAAGAAAAAGTATTCTTTCTCACTGGAATTTTATAAGTAGTCAAGTCTTTGAAGGTCTGTGATTGAATCTAAACTTTTAAATGAGTCAGTTGTATTCTCCTCTGTTATGACTAACCCATAGAAAATAAGTGGTCTCTGTCACAACTTATGTAGCTAACAACAGGACTGCTGCTGAGCTCCTTCTGTGGTTGCAGCTTGCCCAGCTGGGACTGAGAAATAAGTGTGGTCACAGCTCCCCATCCTCAGTATCCAACTGAGTATAAAAATGCAGAGAAGAAGCTTGACTCACTATTAGATTTATTTATAAAATAAATATGTATACTTAATAACACCATGCTGTCTATTTATAAGAGCAATACACTTCATCAGTCAGTCTGGAAAAAGAGAAGCTTACTATGAAAGTAAGCTTAAAATGATGCAGCTGAAATTGCTGGATGTAGCTTGTAAACTGAGTCATGGGTCACCTTAAAAAAAAATCTGCAGGCATCCAGCAAGGACAAGGCAAGAGGGGTGTCCATTGGAGTGGAGGGTGCAGAAGGTGTTTTGTGCCCTGCTTCTGCCCTGGGAAAGGACAGAGCAGAGCCCAGGGTCTGAGGTGAAGGCAGCAGAGGCATGCAGGAGCACAACACACCTGGGAAGAACAAGGCCCAGGGAGCAAAATATCTTCCCTTAGATTTGCATTTTATCCTCTCCCTCCTCTCCACAGATTGGGGCCCTTTTATTTGTCTCATCAAATAAGAAAAATTTTCAACTGAAAGCAAAAAATCAGCTGTGAAGTGATACTAATTTTTTTTAAGAGTAGTAACTGTTAAGTTGCATCAAAAACGTTTTCATGATAAAGATCAACTTTTTGGAAGATGCAGCACTCATTTAATAAATTTATAGTTCACGATTATATCTTTGTAGGAGTCACCAAAAAGTACTTATTTTTCTATCAATATTTCTGAAAAGCATCCATAAAATGTCTGGCTTTCAGAAAGGTAAATATAAATCTAAAAACAAAGGTACTGTTGTTATCAAGTCATCATTGTGCAGACAAAAGACATGTGGCCTTCCAGCACTCCTCCACGTCATGTAACCATGCAATTAAAAGCCCATTGCGGTACCTGAAATCATCAAGGATAAGCTACCCTCCTTTTGTAAGAAACCTCTTCCAAAAACACGCTGTAGAAATGCTTTTAAGGAAGCATTTTCTAAACAACATTGTGCACTCAAGTGCTGACTGAGTCATATGTTTATGTCTGACTCTGCTAACAGAGTGACAGATATCAGGCAGCTACCAGAATTCTAAACAATTTATTAGCACCCTGACAAGCTATATAAAATCTTTGATCCAAAACTAAGAACTTGAACTCTTTCTTTGATGGCAGATGTCACAGCTGACATGCTGAGAAACAATTTAAAACTAATTTTGCCAAGGAAATTGTTGGTCTTCCTACAACAACATCAAAAAATGGTAAAGGCTGTTATGGTACCACTAGGCTGCCATCATATGTGTACAGAACTTTCAGCAAATTACACAGGGCCAAGCAGCAAATTACACAGGGCCAAGGCACAAGTTCCAGAGCTGACCCATAATACTGACCCAGTGCCAGGGCGTTCTCTGGCATGGGTTTGGCCCAGGTCAGCAAGTGCACAATTAGAAACAAGCTACAGGCTGGGCCAGGGTGCCTCTCTATGGACAGGGCCACCCTCCTTTGGGAACAGAAGGTATTTTGCATGAAAATGAGCCTTGCATGGTATCTGTCTGAAAAGTCAGAAGACTGAACACGGGCAGATGTATGGGCATGTTCACCTCTAATTTTCTCCCCTGTTATTATGACACTGGTTGCTCCCGAGACCTTGCTGAAACTGGTGGGTCAGGTCCCAGTTGCAACCCCGTTCCATCAGTGACAGAACAGGGGAGAGTTGCTTGAAGCTGGAAGAGGGTAGGTTTAGATTAGGTATTAGGAAGAAATTGTTTACTGTGAGAGTGGTGAGGCACTGGAACAGGTTGCCCAGACAAGTTGTGGATGCCTCAACCCTGGTCAGGTTGGATGGAGCTCTGAGCAACGTGGTTTAGTGAAAGGTGTCCCTGTCCACAGCTGCAGGGTTGGAACCAGTCACAGAGTTCCTCAGAGATCTGCTTGGGAACCTGGGCTTTGAATTATGCATGCAGATCAGCTAGAAAATAGTGTCTGGTAAGGTGACAAAGTTTGCTGGTAATACTGACTAGGGGAGTAAAAACAAAATATCAGTGCAAAGAGTCACAGAGAGATCTTGCAATACTGAGTGAATGAATGATAAAAGGCAGGTGAAACATAACTGAATTCAGCATTGATACATTTCACAGCGAAAAACTAAACTATATCCTAAATTTGCTCACGCACCAATGAACTAATTAGCTGAGAAACTAGCTCTCACTACTCAGGGAAATATCCTGGTTTTATTGTGTACCATCCTGTGTAAACATTGGCTTGCTGCTCAATACAAGTAAGAAGACCTAAATAAAGTACTGTAAATCATTAAGAAAGGAATGGAAATAGCAATAAAGGACCTTATCACATCCTCATGTAAATAGAAAGTTCTGTATTCAGAGCTAAACAAGAGCAGTTTATGGTTTTAGTCTCCCAATCTCAAAAACAAAACCTGAAAAAGATATAGAAAAGGGCAAGAAGGATCATCAGTGATAAGAGACAGTATCCATACTTTTCAAAGAGTGACCAAGCAATTTTTAATTTTTTACATGAAACAGAGATGACTGGTAGTGTATTATTGTTAATACCTAGAAAATAATTGATATTATTTAGAAAGTGAAGAAAGAAAAATTAATTGCTGTTTCAGTACAAGGACTGAGGTCAAGTCATAGATTTAAAACAACGAAATAAAGTACTGTTTTGCACCATGCATAATTAAAAAGTAAAGCCTATTGCTAGAGAATGTTATAAAGATCAAAATATAACAAAATTGGAAAAGCAGCTGGAAAAAATCATGAAAGAAGACGTAGTCAAAGATTGCTAGGCAGAAGAAATTGATTCAGGAAGTCCCTAAGATTCCATCAGTTGAAATACAAGGGAAAAAAATCTCATCCACATCTCCTCTTTTCCTAAGCATTCATTACAGGTTGCTGTCACTTGGGCAGGCTGCATGATTTCTCTTCTGACTCTTCTTCAGAAAGTTTGGCTCCCATAAGACAAAATTGTGATCACAGCTAAAACGAACATCTGATATATGATCTTCCTTTCTTACTTGATCTTACCCTTGCTTTTCACTAGTTAAAGCAGCTTTGATGTAAAACAGAGTGTAAGAATAAAATAGATGCTAGAATCTTCTTGCACTTAAACAAAACTGTAGAAGTGGAATATTAAAAGAGTCCAGGAACCAGCAGCAGACTCTAGTGGTGTCATACACCTCAAGATTCAGCATGACTTTATAGTTTGACATTTGGCCCATGGGTTTACAAGTAGTGTCAGGATTTATAGCTACTTAAAACAGGTGTATATTCAGCACAGAAAAAAAACCAATACAGCTCTGTAGAAGTAATGTAGCTTTGTAAAAAGATATTGACTGGAGTTTTTTTCAAAGGACTAGGAAAGCAAATCACAATTAATAAAATTTTGTGCTTGTGGAAATTTTGGAAAACAGTGTATCACTGCTGTGCTATACATACCAGCTGACTCTCAGTTACTATAGGCACCGATTTGTAAAGGTTGGCCTGCAAAAAATATGAATATATACAGTATTACATGCAATACCTTTGTGATTATAATGATGACAGAAAAAAAATCCAGGTGCAGCACTAGGCTTAGCTACAAAAGCTTTTCCCACTGATGCAGTGATATGAGAGAATACAAAACATTCTCATTTCCAGTTTATTTCTAGATATAATCAAATGCCTGTTAAGATTTTAGGGATTCTTTGTTCCAAGTGCAACAATATTTCTCTTTTTCATCTTGATCTAATCTTGAAATTTAAATTTTATTTTTCTGAGCCTGCCATTGTCTGTTAATTTGCAGCATGAACGTTATTAACATTATGAATAGTACTGGATTGAGTACCTTCTCAACTTTTTTTAACTTTACAGTAGGAGAACCAGAACAATCCTACTTAAGCATACATGTCAATAATACGGACATTCATTTTTCAGTTAATCATGAGAAATTCCTATCTAGAGAATCATTGTATTATTATTAAAAATCAGCAGTACCATCCCTAAAGCAGAGATGCATTATTATTAAATAGTGAATAGAATCATATCAAAGACCATACAGTTTTAAAAGTTGTTAAACTACAACTGTAGTACTTAGTTGTCAATTGGTGTGAAATAAAGTTAGTTTTCATACTTTTTATACACTCCATTGCTGTTTGTACTATCATTTACATTCTTAAAGGTTCTGAAGTGCATGGGAAGATAAAAGGTAGCTGGGGCCAAGGCAAATCTACAATATTTTAATTGCAAATGGCAAGCTATTTCAACATACTTGTACAATCTACTACTCTATATAACCTATTGAAGTAATTAGCAATACTACCATGTATGCATACATATACCTTTATATGTGGTGGTTATAAATAATACTTTAGCATTACTTACAAACAAATTTAAGCTCATCTTTTAACCAAAAATGGCCTCAAAGCAACATTTTGACAATCATCATCTCAATACAGATATCATAAATACAAAAAGAAGACAACTCTATGGAAAACCACTTCTATGTGCCCTTTCCCTAAGAGCCAGAGGACAAGCCGCCACTTGGATTATTAACCGGGGCAGAAATAGCCTTTTTATATCCTACTAAGGAAGCAGAGCAAGGGAGGAGAAAAGAGCTGTGATGCACCTATGCCATTATAGACACCTCATACATCCCTCAGGAGACTCTGCTGCAGAGTACAGCAATGGCAGAGTACAAGAGAGCCTGGACCCATCAAGTTCAGGCACCACAGCCCAGTCTGGGGACCCCAGTCTGTCTCCTGACACACGAAAAGCTCAGCACAGTTGTACAATTTATAGGAAAGATTAGCCTACCAATAATCCTCAGGTTAATAATCCAAATGTATTTTAAATATTGATTTGTTTCATTCCTCTAGAAAGTTCTGGTGTAGACTGAAAAAAAAAGTGTTTGTAAGGGTGATTTTCCATTCCAGCAAAGATAAACTGACTGCATCCCTAAGCATCCCTAAGTTGGATGCCTGAATTTATGATACATGTTGGCCCCAGTTTTGGGAGTTGGAGATCTGCACTGGAGTGTTATTAAATACATTCTGTTCTCAAAGACTACCTCTGAAGTACACTCTTTTATTTCATTAGAAAGCTCTCTTCTGATATTCTTCCTAATTAGTATGAACCAGCACAATCTGTCAAGCAAAAATCACAGTATGCAATAAAATATGCATACTGCCACATTCAGGAAGCAAAATTGAATTGATCAGTCAAGCATTGTGCTGGCATAAAGCTGGGAGACCTCTATTGCTTTGCCAGCACTGCTTTGATTTGAGGTTCAGTAGAAATGCTGAATGATGAATAGTAAACTGAGATTTCTCACCACATGACTAGATGAGTTGCAAGTAAAATGTGGAACCTGCAGTAACTGTGTATGCTAGAGAGAACCAAATGTATAATTGGGTTTAATGTTTCAATAATTGAACAAATGACTCAATATAGATATTTTCATCATACATTGGAATATGTGTGTATGTGACAAAACAGCTTCTATTCATCTAAACTGTGGGTTTTCAGCCAGCTCCGTACCTTGGAAAGAAAAGTTTGGATCAACCCCAGATTCTGAAGGATAAGCAAGAACTACATGACTTCTTCCAAAGCAAGTCCCCTACAGTGCAGGCTGAGTCCAAATAAATGCACCCTTCAGCACCCATAACAAACAGTCTGTTTACCAAACAGCTGAACTCTTGCCCCAGGCTCGAAGGAAACAACAACAAAGAAGTGTGCGAGGAAATTAATTTCAACGACATATTCACACAAGTAAAATTATCAACAGACACAGCAGTGAAGAGATTCCAGCCATGACGGATTTACTACAGTGGGAAGACACCTGAAGTCTCAAATGCCAGCACTGTAATATATGTGCTTGTCTATGTTAGTCAACACCTGGTATCACAAGTAGATGCTTGTTCAGAGTCACCCAGTACTGTTTAGGAGCAGACAAAGTAAGCATTTCTGCATGCAAAATATAGAGTAATTGTAAAGTACTTACATATCTGGTTTCACGCCCAGCTGCTCTCTGCAGTGTTGTTGACATCTTGTAAAAATACAAACAGATATATAATCAATATATTGAGCTCCTCTGAACAGTAACTCCAAGAGATTTTCAGTATTCTGAGAATTTATTAATTGCTCAAATCTAGGAAATCTTAAGTTTTCCAGAAAGATTCACACCATTCATGAGACTAAAGCATATTTAAGTTTTGTTTGCATATTTACTGTAGAAAATGCTACTTAATTTTACTGCTCAAACACATTGATCCTGCTCTATTGAGGATGGCACTTAATATGAGAACTCTCATAACAAAATGCTTATTATTAGATAGCCATAGGTGTCATTGCCCCATGAAATTTAAGTTACATTTGCTCACAAAATACCCTAAAATATTACCTCTCCACGCTCTCATTTGCAAGAGCTTGCTTTAATTTGACTAATCCATAACAACTGAAGGTATTTACTTATCAGCTTTTTTCTTTCATGTCTATGACCTTCTTCTACCCTCTGTTAAGCACTTTTTGAACTCATTCTGAGACCCTCACCACTTTTAGCTTGGTTCCTATGCTACATCCAGTTAAGCTCACCTTTTGCTCCCCTTTATTTAATTTCATGATTGCTAAAAGATGCCTTCCATTCTCAATTGCCCAAGGAAGTGGTTTTTCGATACTACAACTCAGCTTAGTAGCAGCATTTTAACCACTCCAGATTCTTCAGGCATTGGAAAACACTTTCAATAACAGTGTCTGCCCATCCTTCAGCTGCTATCACATTTCTGTCTTTCAGCCTCTTGGAGTCCAATTCACCACTGCCTGCTTATTGATAAAAGTAATTTCAAAAACGAAAATTAAATTTGAATTGTATATTCAATATAGCCACTCAGAAATGCTGGACTCGTGCCCTGTTCTTGCGTGGTGGACTGGACATTCAGCAGGATATTTTGAACAGATTAACTTTTTGATGTGTTCATCTGCCAGAAATTCCTTCTCCCATTTTTAGTTGGATTTCTGCCATTTTCACTTTCCTACAGCTACCACGAGCAACTTAAATTTACCTGGAGCAAACTGAATCCAAGACCTTCTTCCCTTGGTTAGCCATCCTTCTGAACCCAGAAGGCACATCAGTATAAATTAATGAAAACAGAAGTTTAGAAATAGAAAATTAACCCTGCCTCTCACTACCTATTTCTTAGTTATCCAGGAGAAAGAGATGTTGCAGACATCCTCCTTCTGGGAATGGTGAGACTTAAATTCAATCAGAACTTCAGAGCAAGCCTAATTATTAATTTAATACTCCCATTGGTTGAAAATAAATAATGAGCTTGAAAAAAACCCTATGCTCTGTAAGATGCTTCCAGCCTTTGAAGCTAGAAGCATTGGTTGCTTTGTAGTAAGGACACATGGATGGGATGAAATCTGGGAGAAGGCCAGAGACCCTGCCATATGGTAGGCAGGGTATGAGAGATTTTTAGCCCCTGAAGCCTTAATAAACTGTTTCTCATTCATAATATATCTCCTTCTGACTTCAGGAAAGCATCCTGCAGCAAAGACTGCGCTGACTCCAGGGCTATAGTTTTGTCCTTCCATGCTTTTTTAACCACCAGACACTTTTGATGTTGCATTTCTCAGCTGCAGCTTTGTGTTGCCATTGGTTTTACTGTTGCAGCACTCTCTACTGCCTACCAATTTTGCCTGCCTTGATATCTAGAAAAAGAGATATCTGAGAGATATCTAAAAGAGATATCTATCTTGATATCTGAAAAGAGCCCTTGCTGTGGAGGTGGACTTATTCACCTACCTTGCCAACATCTGACTCCGTGCTCATCTGCAGAAAACTTGGAGAAGACTCACACCGGCGCTGCAAAATTATTTTCAACAGAGAATGGACTTATTAATGACAAGAGACAAAAGAAAAGGAAGAGAATAAGTCCATTCCACATATTGATGGGTTACCATAGTCAACGGGTCCTGCAGGACTTGATCAATGACAGCACACAGCTCTTCTGTTTGTTGTCTGAGCTGGGCAGGGGAGCACATCTGAAAAGTGAGGATGGATCACTCAGTTAACCTTCGCTTTTTGCTTTCAAATATAGATCTGAGAGATAAATAACAGCACTACCTCTGAATGAGTGTCCAAAGCAGTGCCTTCAGTCGCACCAACAGGCTTGGTTGGTTCTTCTAATGCCTGCAATTCAACAGATATTGATGTGATACAGAGTTGAAAACTTAAAAAACCAAGCAAACATACACTTTTTGCAACACTCTGTTTCCAGAGGTGGCACTTCCTCTTTTGCCATGGAAAGATGGAAAAAAAGAAATTACAGGCCTGGCGATGTTCTTCAGGTTACCAACACCTGATTCAGAATGTAGAGATGGGTTTACAGAGAAGAGACTATTCAAGCAGGATGAATCATCTCCACTTTTGGAAATTAGAAACTACCAGTTTGAATTGCCTTCTCCTTCAACAAAGCCCCCTCCTTCACAGTAAATGTGACACAGTGAGTGTGCACCATGTGCCACAGAGGTGTTGGGGGCTGCCTGCTGAGTGCCATCAGAGAGCCACCAGCTGTGAGCAGGTGGACAAAGCAAGGACCCAAATACACAGGAGGCCCTTTCTTTTCCTTCAGTAGATGCCTTCTGTAAAAAGTGTCTCCCGTTAAAAGAGGATGGTGATTTCACCTTGCAACAAAAATAGTGTTTGACATTCTTGGGTTTTAGCCTGAAATCAGAAATGTATGAAGAAAAAAATGTTCTATACTCTATTTGTGACCTCACAGTAAGCAGATATGCAATCTGTCCAAAACAAAACACAAGCTTCTTGTGTTTGGCTATTCTGCTCACTTTCCTATGCCAGTATTGGAGCAGGTTTGAGAACAGTGGAAATCAGTTTGCCGATCCCTTCATTTTATAAGGGTCACAAAACACCCTCAAAAGCCAAAATCCACTGCTCAGTTCCCTTTTCATCTTCATCCAGCATCTGTGAAGCGCATTCTCCCTGCCATCACCCGTTTTTGCTTTGAAGTGATTTTCAAATAGACACCGTGCTGAGACCAAAAATTACTCTGGAAGCCTGCTGATGTGTGAAGCTGGACTACAGGGAAGGGAACTGCAGGGTTCGTGGAGTTTTTTTGTTTTTAATACATTATATTTTTGCAATGTTTCATTTTATTAATTTTTTTTTAAAAAGCATAAGAGAAAAAGAAGCATTCCAGTAAAGCCCTTTTTCATGCATATGGGATTCTGTGGGAATGGACTGGTCCCAGTGAGGTGGGTATGAGGGCTGCCAAATACAGGAGACCTATGTGGGGCTGTGAGGGAAATGTCAGAATCTTTAAAAAATAAAAAAGAAAAGAAGCATACTTATTTCTGAATTTTACTTTGCTGAATACATTTGATTTCTTTTCTTGTCCAGCTACTGGCAGCATACATCTGTGTATGCCTAAGTGAAAAGTTAATGACAATTTACTTTTAATATTATTCTAATACCATCCACAAATGATCTTGCACGAAAGCACATTTATGGAACACCATGTCTTCTACTAAAATTAAAAGTAGTTGCTTTCCAAACATTTCTTCCTTCCTCTCCATCTCTTGATAAATGTGTTGGCCTTAGAGTAGTTGTAGTTGAAAAGGTAAAAAGTAAAAGTGATTCACTTTGATACACAGAAATTAATGTAATCTTATCCCAAGACAGACCATGAAAAGATTCTCTCATCTCTGCAGTCTCATCATTGTTACCTAGTAAGAGTTTCAAAAAGGCAGGCAGTCCTGTTGAAGAGGAGGGCTCAGCCAAGGAGAGCTCAGCACCGCACTCAAGTGCAGAGGCCCTGGTTCAACTTCAGTCAAGATTACATCCTTCCAGTAAACTTAAAATGAAGCCATTAAATTAAGTAGAAGAGTGATTTCAGTACCTACTAGGGTCAGGATTGACAAAGCAGCTTGTTGTGAGGGAGGATGAGTTTGAATGTGAGTTAGGAAAAAGGAAAACTTTTAATCAATCATAGGTTTGGAACACAGGAATATCCAAGCTTCTCAAAACTCCCAAGAAACCAGTAAGATAATAAACATAATAAAGGAATTGTTAAGAAAAAAACTACATGCTTCTGTTTCATATTCACCAGAGTAGTGGGTGAACACAATCAAGGGTAAGAAACAACTACCCTGAAGATTTGGGTGAATGTTTCCAGAGAAATTACAGCTATATCCAAAAGTCTCTGTTCAGAACCAAGACTGGCTAATTTACAAACCTATCAGTTCGAGTAGAAATTGAGTTCCCAAATATCTTTCCATTCTGGAGCCTTCAGTGACTAAGGAATTCAGGTGAGCACAGCATCAAGGTCTGTGTCCTCCACAGTCCCTCTGAGACACAACCATCATGCAGGAGCCACACTAGTAAAAGCTGCATTATTCTCCCTGTCTGTACCTTTGGGAAAAGAAAATTTTAATCTCCAAACCAATCAATCTAATTTCATTCACTCTTTCACCTCTTTAATTCTTCTTTTTTTCTTTCTTTTTTCTTTTTCCTTATTTTTCATTTTTTTCTTTTTTGAACAGCTGAGTCCTCCAAAGAAAGAGAAAAAACAGGAAACTGTACTTTCTACTTTCTATATCTCTATCACCTCTACAAGGATAAATGGTTCTGTTTAATCTGTTGTTAGCTTTTCAAAATTTATCTTGATTTTTTTTCCAGCATGCCTTTTTTTTTATTTTCACTTTTTCACATAGAAAAAATTTGAAATGAACATGTACAACTACTTTTTTTCAAAATTACTGGTGTTACCATGCAAAAATGTTATGATTAATTTAAAGCAGCAGTGCTATCTACACACTGCTGATTAGTGCTATCAACAGTATTTAAGATTCACTTCCTGTGCTGATGGTCTAACAATATTAGAAGTGGAACATTCTTATTTAGACATTCAAATTTTTGATTATATATGAAACAACAGTGGTACCACAATTTAAAAGAAGATTGTAATTTAGATAATGAAAATGTAAAGTACTTTAAATTAAATAACCATTTGCTGAATCACTAATTTTATTCCCTGAAAAAAAAGGCAGCTTTGGGGGTGTGATGCATTTGTGCCATTGACATCACTGATGACTACAATCCTTCCCTCCTCTTTCTTCGCTTTTGATTGCTAAAACTGTATCAGAGCTGAAAGGATACTGGTATCAGAGCTGAAAGGATACTGGTAAATGATCCAAACACAATCTCTAGTATTTTGTTAGAAGAATGAAAGGTCTTGGCAACATATAGGAAATGTAGAACATTATTTCATCCACCAATGGACCATATTAATAGAAAGAGAAAAAATTAATTTTGTGACCTAGATCTGACATAGCCTTCTTCTTACTGTGTTGTGAAAACCCTGGACTGAGCATATTTTTCCCATCACTATCTTTTCCTAAGCTCTCACCACATGCAAAAAAATCCCACTGTATAATAGAACTTCACATACCATTAATTCCTTTAAATTCTTTCTTGAAGAGTCTGGGGGATTATATTGAAAATTTTACTGAAATTATACTGACTATTTTCTGTCCTGTAAAATAATTAATACTGAAAAGTACAAGGCCCATGAAAAATAAGTGAGTTCACAGGCTGCTCCTACAGTGGCACATTTGATTATTATTACAAACTAGGTCTTTTATTTAGTCCTACAACTGCACAAATTATTGCCTTTCTTTCTTAAAATGAGGTATTCATCTGTAGTCTTGAGAAACACTTTGGCATGAACACATAATCTGAATGCAAGAAATTCACCCAGTAAGTGCACACCAGAAGTATTTGAGGAAAATTAAAATCTATTTTTATCAAAATATTCTCAACAAAGTCTTGTCAGAAATGCTTTCCAGGTCCAGAAAGTTTTGACATGCCTGATAATAGCCAATTGCCTAGCAGTTAAGTCAGTGATCTGAGAGTGAGAAAAACCGGCTTCCAGGTTCCAGCTGTATGATTTCAAGGAGCACCCTGGATCTGCATTTGCCATGATCAATTCCTATAGCAATGGATTTTTGATAATACAATAAGTTTCCTAAAGGCAAGAACCTAAAGCTGGGTCTTCAATGTAGCTAAATGCTGCCATACTTCCTCAGTTGCATTTCTTCCTTTTCATTAAAAAATAAAACCAACAAAAAACAACCAAACCCAAAACCCAACACACCCTCTTTTTCCTTCTGCATGCAGAGAAAAATACCTTTTTCTCTTTTTTTCTTCCACAAGGAGAATATACTGCACTGCCTATAGTCTGCTTTTGTAGGTCATGGGATGCAATTACAGGTCTTTGGAGTTTTCCAAGAAGTGTAGCAAAATATTGAAAGTCTGTTTTATTTTTTCTACATTTATTTAGAATTGAAAATTTACATCTCAAATTTTACATAATCCTGAAGATGAAGTTGGATCTGTTTTAACAGACTGTCTACTTTCAAGGCCCTTGAAAGAGAGAGCGCTCATAGGCTGCTCCTGCATTGGCACATGTGGTTATGATTACAGAAAAACAACGTCCTTTATCACTCTAAAACTGCACAAATTTTTGCCTTTCTTAACATGAGGTATTTAAAGTTATGAATTTTTCTGTAGCTCCTGGAAATAAACTCTTTGTCTATCCATTTTGGCTGAAAGGCATTGTAGTAGATATTTGATAAATACAACCTCTAAATAATAGACACGTTACTTTTTAAGTAATACCAAATTTGGAATGGAATTTTGAATTAGACTGTGATCACATCCATATAATTGCAGAACCTACACAAGAGTGAGTGTCTGCAGAAAGGTGACTCACTGTCGCAGCGTTAATAAGCAGGAATGACAGTGCTCACTTAGTCTGACTTCTTTAAACCACAGAACTACCTGGAATTACTCTATGAGGAGCCAGAAAAATGTCCTGTCTTGATTTTTCAGTTTTTGTGTTAAAGAGCCTATTTCAGTCTCCAGCAATTTTTTCTAACGGTTAATCAATTCTTTCTGTCAAATTTTTACCTTATGCATACATTAAACTTGTTCAGCTTTCTCTTCTGGCCAGTGGATCCTATCATGACCTGGGCTGGAGAGCTCAGTATCGCAGTCTGTGGACCTGCCTCATAGCTCTGAATTTGTGTGGCTGTGATGCCACTGCTGACTGACCCGGGTTATCATCAACTCATTATCAGCATTTCTGCCGTCCTTGCTCAGGCACTGTGGAGCTGTGCCCTTGCTGGCGAGGACGATGTCCTGCCATCCTTGCTGCCATCTCAGCTCCTGACACGCCTTTTCTGTGGAACAACCCACTCTTGCTGCTCCCTGACACAGCCTGACCTTGCTGAGGATAAGTCTCTCAAAAACAAGTTTTGGTCTTCTGGCTGTGATGGAAGTTACAGCCCAATTTTTCAAGAGACAGCCTGGACAGGGCTTTTTCTGAGCAGAGAACAGGTGATGTGAGAAACATCAGGTTCATACAAACTCAAACAGCTGGGAAGTTTGCCAGTGAGGAGATTTGATGAGGTTAAGCCACTTCTGGGTTACTCAAAGTATATTCATATATGGTCAATCAGCCTTTTCTTCTCTACTGATGGGCACATAATTGAACAAATCTCTTCAACTAAGGGTACTGGAGGATAAGAAGAACATGTTCTAGAAAAAACATTAAGGTGATCACAGCCTACTGGTTTCACAAGTAGAAGTTTAAAAATGCCAGTTTAAATTAAAGCATCTACACAAATGTAAAAGAAACCTCGAGAAAGAAAGTTAGACACAAGGAGAAAATTTAGAGGCAGACAAATTGTTGCACCCTATATGGCACATGAGTGGCAGTTATCTGTCATGGGATCTAATTAATACTGCAGATGAATTGTTACTAAGATCACCCACAACACAATTCTGACTAATTTTATTTCTCATGACCACTTAAATTAAGTCATATAATTACTCACACAGTGGGAAAAAGTTGACTTCTGGCAATGTGCATTTCTAATTTAATCACATAGCAAAACACTTTTTTAGCTCCTTAGGCGAAAAAATGTATCCTAAAAAAGATGTTGTATTTGTAATCACATAACCATTATTTTAATGTTAATAAAACATCACTTATGCAGTTAAAATCTTATTGTCTTAAATCTCTCTCTTTTTAATGCTGTGCATAAAATGCTTTGCATAAAATGGGAACAACATAATTACTGTCATTGAGCTAGAATGTATCATGAGTTCCCCACCCAACACTTTTGAGGAGAATACTTGGATATTAAGGCTTCGTACAATGGGGCCCAGGTGTGCCACGTGACTACTTCATGCTTTCTCACAGGAGTCGTACTCTAAACTCTTCTCAGCTAACACAACAGGACTAGTTTAGGAGCACTACAGTTAGCTGCTGCAGCAGATCAATAGGAGATTGTTATCCATAATTCCCAAGATGGGAGAAAGCATGTACTCAGGCAATGCTGAAACATACCCTTACAAAGTTAATTAGGCAAGAGTCTCTCCTGAAGGCAAATCCTATAGCAGAGAATTGATTTCTTATTAGTACTGCAAGACCTCTTTCACTACTGAAGGATACACGAAGGCTACGATTTTCAGTAAATAACCAAAAGTATATCTAAACACAGATATCTTTTGAGTCATTACTTTTCCTACAGATGCTGGTGTTAGATTGCACAAATCAGTTTTATGTACTGGGGATAAGTAACACGCAGGTTGTGAGTCAATGCCCCAGAGAGCACCAGTAAGACCATCGAAAGAAATTGATTTTCTTACGAAAAAATGCAATCAGACAGCTGACATAAACCCACTAGTTCCCATCAGGAGTGTGATCTTAGAGTTGAATACCCTGCTCAGAGTCACCTTACCTGGCTTGGGTTGCAGAGCGGTGCAGTCTCAGAGTGCACAAACAGTGCCTTTCAGGTGAAGTCAACCATGAAGTGGTACTTCAGGAGTCCACCAAATTCTTCCACCCGCTAACAGGCTTTCTGCTCAAACAAAACCCTCCCAAAATACGTTCTGTAGGGGTGTAGAATCCCCTGCATCAGCTATTTTCCTTTACAGAGCCGTTTCTATTGCACCACATTACAAGCTAAAGCAAACACAACCTTCATTAGTGCATTCAAGATTTAAGTAAGGGAAGGATCAGGTTTTATGCAAAGGTTTAAAAAAATCATTCAAGATTAAAAGAACATTGGAAAAGAAAGCAATGTCTCTTTTTTTTCTGAAAAATAATCTGATTTATAGCAGTTAGCTGATGGTTACTAGATCACAATCAGTAGTATTTCAAGGAAAAAATTAACTTCTTCAAATTTTGTACACAGTCAAGTTCACCCTAACCAATAACTTTAGGCTCTTTAAACAACTAGTGAAATCAACTGAGCTGTATTTGTGAATAAATATTTAGATGTGTAGTCAGGAATGCTTAAAGAAATTGCGTTAATAAGCAGTTCCTCAAGTAGGAGGAACAGAAAGCTTTTTCTGATAAAGCTACAAACTGGATGCTAGCATGATTAAGCCTGTCTTTAAACATGCAAGACACCTAACTCATTGATCATCAGAGAAAATTTTTGTTAAACTTACCTATTCTTTTGAGCAAAAATAATTTGAGAAAAATATTTTTAAAATAAATATCCATGGGTATTTTGAACCATTCATGCAAAGTTTAAATTTTCAACTGACTTTTAAAGTTGAATTATCTAAATAAGGACTATACAGCCCATCCTTTATGTACTGTGACTTTGGTAATAAATCAATGCACTGAAGTCTGGGGTTTGAATCTATCTGCCTGTCCTACAGAAAATAATCGCTACCTCAAACTACACACTGGGGATTGCGCATTGGCTAGCTCTTAAAGTGTTCAGAAAGAATGGAAGCTAACAGAGGTCAGAACAATGGCCAGGATGGTTCTCACCGTTTAACAAGACAGCTGGTCAAAATTGCATATTTTCGAATGTTAAATTTACGGGTATAAGCACAGCTGTCCAATAATCATTAACTGACAAAGATCTACTGATTGTCAGGTCCCAGAACAGCAATGATCCAGACACTTTCCAGTAACAAAACAGATTTTGACATGTTGCCATAAAAGGTAATTTAGGACACTGGGATTTTTTTCCTTTTTTATAGAAAATTGATTTTCAGAAATTCAGATTAGTGAAGTCTTTGATCTTCAGTGAAAGTGGTTGACCCTGAAAAATGGCTGGAATTATAATCCTGAGTAGTTAGTTCCCAGAATCTACATTCTGCAGTATCCCCCAACAGAAATGTCAGAATTTGTACATAAAGTTGAATGCTCTCAAATGTACAATGCAATGCCCATGTCTTTGAGCAAACACTAACCTTCTGTTCCATAAGCAATGTGTTTGTAGGGATTGCTGCAAATGCCTTGTAGCTTGTCTTGATCTTGTACTGCTAAAAGGGTAAACCAGAAAGCAGGAAGAGAAGTAAAACAGGGCAGAAGAGGGAGAGAGAGGGAAGAGAGGGGAAAGGTATGGCAGAATGAAAGACAATTCCAATCATCTTGCAGACACGTTGCAACAAAACATTGCATATATATTTCCTAGAAAGGCTGTTTGTTAAAGAAAATCTAGTGTTTCTGTTAAGGTTTTAAAGTCCTGTACTGTACATGTTTTGTTCTTAGGAATAAATTAGGACAAAGCAAATTCCCTCTACCTTATAGCTTCCAAAGTAAGTTTAACCACTTTCTGCTGACTACCATGCGTAAATGAATATCAGGAGAGGCTGTAAGTTTTTTCCAAGTTTTCTTGCGATTTGGTATGAAAATGCACTGTTACTTCTATCAGTACATCCACCTCAACAGCTGTTGCTGAGTGGTGTGATCCTGAACCGAAAAATCAGAGGGATTTCTGTGACTGGCTGTCATGAGGATGATTATGATCCTTAAATGCTGAATTGCTTATGTGAGTGGATAGATCATTTAAATCTTGATGCAGCTTTTCACCTCCAGAATAAAAAACTCTACCACCCAAACAAAATAAGTATAGGAACTCTCACACTCTAACAAAGCTTACAGAACTGGCAATCTAAATCATATGAAATTTATGAGTTTGGATACAAAAATTTTAAGATCGACCTTAAAAATTATTATTTTCAAGTCATTTATATTTTAGACTATATTAGTTTGCCCAGTTATTTTTAACTCTTTACAAACCATATTTTTTACATTTTCTTTGCAAATATAGAGGCTGAATTCAGTAATTTTTAAAAGACTGATGAGACTTGTCTATACTTATATGAGTTCAAGAGCTAGGAGCCTTAATCACATGACTGCTAGAATTTATTATTATTATTAAATAGAGATTTGCTACATTGTTTCCTTTTAGGCAACAATCTAACAAAAAAAGTCATAAATTCACACAAGAATAGACTTTTAAGGTAATGATCTATTATTTCTGTGATAGTCAGCCAGAAATAAAGTTATTTCTAAATCAGGTCAGGCTTTTTAATGCACCATTACCTGCAACAGCAAATACTGGTGATTATGAGATAGTCTGAAACAGCATGTTGTACTGTGGGTCATTTTTTTGTTATCTCTCTGTTTTCTTTATATCTACTAAAGGTCTCGATGACAGCAGAGTGGGCAAAATTTTAACTCAGATAAGAAATTTATCCGCACACCTATCTTAAAATAGTGTAGGACACAACCTTTTAATTCTTTCTATACATAATACTGTTTGCTTTTCACTCATTCTTAGTCGGAAGCTGGAAAATGAGTCATTCAATAAGTCAATAATCACAGCAATCATACTGAATGAACAGCTTGACAAAGCAGATGAATACAAATAATGTAACTGAACTTTTTTTCTGTTTTTTGGTGGGAGTGGCTTTAGAGCATGGGATAGTAATTTATATGAAATTTAGTGATTCTAACTTGGATGTCTACCATTCAGATTCTTCAGTCAACACTAATGCTTTTTATAATCATAGGCATTTCTACAGAATTAATCTCATCCCAAAGGAGGCAACTAGAAAGGTAAAATAAAATCATCTTCTAAATACACCACATTCTCTCCATTAGCTGTAATAGAATCACCTAAATTGTGCTTGGATATGTAAGTTTCAAGTGTCAAAAACCATGCGAGTTGAATCCTGCCCTTTGAACATTTAGACAGCAACACTGCATAGCTCCAGAGATATATTTATGCATTTACAATAACTATATGCATAAGACATAAAATACTGATCACTGAGATGGAAGACCAAATTCCAAATATTAAAATAGACATATTCACAAAATGTATCCTTGTTTGATTATAATTGATATTCAACTAAAAAATGTATAATTGAACACGTGAAATACATGAAATACGCCTTCACTAGCCCATAGGCTTTTACATATGATGAAATGAGCATCATATATGAAAAGAGAACTATGATCACTTTGAGGTTAGTTGTACTATTATACTAACTAAACAAAGACATAACAGACTGTTAAAATGTAAAAATTTCTGTATTGCTTTCATGTGCTTCATGACTTCCAGATTCTGTAGAACCTGTGAGCGACATGATTTTTTCGCAAGTCTGAGATGAGTGGAAAGTCTTTTGTTCAGTTTCTCACCTCTATGTTTCTTTACACATTATTTCACCTTTTTTTTTTAATTATTTCTTCAATGCTTAAATACATTTAATAATCTGCTTCATAAGAATCTAGCAGTAATTTTAAACAGCCATGGACAGTTAGGTCTGCTGGCCTGCACCATGGTACAGCCAAAAGCAAACCAATTTCGACATCAGAGCTTGGACAAACATCAGTCTGGGGAGTTTGGGGGAAAATGTCATAGTTTTTTTGTTCAAATAATCACCTAAGACACCCACAGGGCACTGCAAAATGTGCTAGGCATGTGCTATACAGGCTTAAAATCAGTGACCAACCATGGTAGCATAAAGCTCCTCATGAATAATCTTTCCTGCTTTATGGTAGGTTTTGCAGCTGTGCTGAGCTCCCTGTTGCTAGAGTCAGTTTGTTCCCTGACCATTTTGGGTAGATCTATATGCTTTTCTGAGCTACATTCAAATAGGAAAAATCAAAGAATACATAAGAAGGATACCCCATGAAACCACGACAAAGTTTTTTCAAACCACAAAGACAGAAGTTGTTATTCTAACAACTGTTCTTGCAGAATCAGAAACTTACCTGTTCCTACTCTGTCTCACTGTCCATTTTGCTATATTATTATATCAAAAAATTACACATGCCAACTTGTACACACCAGAAGCAAGCAATTCTGGATGCTGTCCTTTTCCCTCAATGTTCACTTAGCACATTCATACATGAAAAGATTTTGTCACGCGTCAACAGTTGTCAGATGAAGCAATCTGCTTTTTGTCCAGTTATAAAGTTGAGTTGATTAGCACTTAAGAGACCTAAACCCTGCTTGGGATGTTAAAGTTGTCTCTCTTCAAAACTTTTCTTTTTTTGTCTGGAAATATACTGAGATTTGAGGCTGGAGTATCACTGGACAGCCTGCTACCATTAACACATCAGCCCAGTTCATTGAGATATGCCATAATCTAGGGATGGAAATAAGTGAGAGCAGGAAGGGGGTGTTGAATGACAGTATTATTAACTGTAGATGAAGTCTCAGACTCACATTTTAAAGCCATGCAGCCTTTCCTGCACTGAACACCCAGCTGCATTAGATTTAGATATTTTAGGTCTTCCACATCTCCACCTTATAGTCGGCTTTGTCTACATGATTAAAAATTACACCAGACTAATGGTCCAAGTCTGTTATACTGGTGGACATTCTCCCAGTCTCCATGGGATGGTATGGCAGTTTCAAAAGTGCCACCATATTGCATGATAAAGCAGAATTAGTAGGAAAAGGGACAGTAGGAAATACAGAAAGACTACAACAACCTCTGCAAATATAAACCCAGGCAATAGCTCTGTGTCACAAGCAGAGAATTTCCTTACTGCCAGAGATCTCACACTGCTCAGTGCACAAACTACTAGGAACTGCAACTGTTTTGCAATCTGCAGCCTTGGTCATGCCTTACAGTTTGGTCTCAGGGGCTTTTTTCTTGGAATTTCTACGATTTCATCTCTCTTTTTGTTTCATTAACTAATACTGGCAGGGTGTAACAACACTGTACAGCTCTGCTTGGCACAATGGTTCCTCTTGGCTTGTTTGGATTTTAAGAGAATTATTCATGACAATCTCTACTTTGTGCTGATTTTAACTTCTCATTTCCAATTAACATTTTTAAGTCACCCCTGCCATGGCCAAGCTGTAAGGAACACATCCGACACAACTCGATCTGGCAGACCAGGCTGTAATTTTGTGCTGTGAGCAAATAAATCAATAAACTATGATAGACTTTCTGTGATGGACAGAGCTCAGATATGAGTTAGAGGAAGGGAACACAGCACAAGGGAAAGACAGAGTGCAAAGATAAGAAAAAAGAGGTTGAAAAGCCTCCTGCAGCTCTGATGCCTTCTGCAACTAACTCTTCCTCTTTGCATAGCAGTTCCTCTTGTTTTCACCTACCTGCTGCATGTTTTTGGATAACTTTTCCTTTCCTTCCCTTCCCTTCTCTTCACATTCTTGAGATACACCTTTAAATCTACAGTGTGACTGGTTCCCAAGCCCTCCTGCAGCAATTGCCATCATTGCTTATTCTCACTCTGCGATGGCTCTCCAGCCTTTGGGCGGATGACAAACAGCAGGAGCATGGCTGATCTGCCAGGTGTGAGACTTTTGTATTTGCAGTAGCTCATGCTTCAGGAAGCTTGACTTTTCTTTCCCCCTCATCCTCTGTCTAGCACAACAAGATCAGAGAAGTACCAAAGATCAGAGGAGTACAAAAGAAAGGGAAAAAGCTGGAGACTGTCCTTGTCTTCCCTTGCTGACCCTTGGCCACAAAGTCTTTGCTTGGGCTGAGCTCATTAATGCCTCTGGGCTGGTCCCAGGGTGCTTGGGGTGAGGAAAGCCTCCTGGGAAGTGAGGAGGACAGGTGGGATGAGGTGCTTAGGAATCACTTATCAGTGGAACAGCTAGTTCACATCAATTAGGTTAAACTGCTTCTTCCTCAGCCCTGCCCCTAAGATCACCACACTTCTATTACTTTCCCTGGGAATACATATGGATTTACTTTAAAATGGGGTGAATAGAACATGCTTCATGGTTGATTTTTGACACACCAGGATTTTAGGAGAGTTTCAAAAATACGTGTACCAAATGTACATTAGAGCCACTGGACACAAATCCATCTTTAGCAGCAAATATCTCACTCATTAATAAAGTATCTTCTTTTTTATGCTAAAGGATTCCTACAGCATCTTCTCCATAGTACAGAACACATTGCTAGCAATTGGAAGGGTAGGATTTCATTTTCACTATCTTCACTATTAATACAAAACCTGTTCCTTTTCCACATTTTTTCCACATCCCATTTATTTTACTAGTATTCTGCAACATGGATGTGATTTTCTTCCTACATGGACAAAGAACTATTACAAAATAAGCATGCACCAAGAGTACCTTGGGTTTGATGTTTTCATGGTCAGGAGGCAGGGAAAAAGACTGTGGTGAAGTCAGCTCTCTGGGTCTTGATGGCAGTGTGCCTGGTGACTTGTCTGAGATGGGAGATCTGCACTTTAACACCGGTGAGGTGGCAGAATGCTCAGGTCTTGGAGAGGAGGAGTTAGACCTAAAATTTGCTTGCACCAATGAAGAATTAAGTTGCGGTGGATGGGAATTAACATTACCAGTTTGGGGAACCAGTGGGGTAGAGTGAGGCTGTGGGAGAGACCACTGCTTTGAGATGCTAGAAGGGGTAGGAGAGGAGGCACTGATCTCCTGAATAGATGTTTGGGATGAATCTGATTTAGATCTAGAAGATGAGTGCAAAAGATTTGGGGAAGGGGATGAGTGTTTTTCTAGGGTGGGAGACAATGCACCACCAAGACTGGTAGAATACAGCATAGGATATGAATGGCAAGTAAAGATGGGTGAGTAAGTGTGTATTCTCTGAGACTTCTGAGGTGCCCGGGACCTGGAGGCAGAATACCCCAGCCCTTCTGGAGAAGGAGAGGTGGAGTATGCAAAGGAAGAAGGAGCTGGGGCACAAGGAGGAGGCAGTGAAGACTGCAAATCTGGAGAGGCAGCTGATCTTCTATGGGAGGAGACAGGGGATGACAGAGCATTTTGGGAGTCTGGAGAAAGTGATTGAATGGGAAGGTGCTTTTTAGGAGAAAGGGACCTCACTCGAGGGGTGGGATGAGGCTTGGAAGGTAAAGGCAGATGCTGAGCCCATCCTGAAAGCCAATAATCCTCTTTGCTGGAAGAATCTGGCCTTATAGGAGGGCTTGAAACAGATTTCTTGGGGGTTGGGGGAGTTGTTTTGAACTTTTGATCTATTGCAAGTGTCGAGGAACTAAGGGAGCTAGGGGAAAATGTGGGACAAGAAGCAGGAGAAAGTGGTCTCCGCTGAGAGGAGCCTGATCTCAAAATAGCAGTTAACAGAGTCAGTCTGGTTGGCAGAGGGGATTTAGCTCCTGGCTTGGCTGAATTTCCTCTGGATAATGTTTGTGTGCAAGGCTCATTTATACTACATATGGTCGAAGAGGACCCATAAAGAGAAGGTGGAGACAAAGGTTTAGGGCTAGGCGATAATGGATGTGTTATTATATGTACAGGGAGAGGAGACAAAGCGTTCAATCTTTTGGAAGAACTGGGGGATATAGACTGAGCTAAAGATCCTTGAATGTCAGTTGAACATGGAGGACTGGAGGAAAGACTTGGACTCCTTGCTGGAACAGAGGATGTGGAGAAGCCTCCCATTTTGCAAACACAGCCAGGACTATAGAGACTTGGCGTTTGTAGGTTATCAGACAATCGAGGAGTGGAGTACCAACTCTTTGATGCAGAAGAGGATATTTTAGACATTGAGACAGGTGAACTATGGGAAGCAGACTGAAAGTAGAGAGATGAGTCTTGCTTAGAAAACCCGGTTGCTGACTGCCAGTTGTTACAGGAATCTTCCAGCGAAGAGACTTGATTCATGTTAACCATGGCACCACACGCTATTTTCTGATTAACTGGAGAAATTAAGCGGACAGCAGGTGGTTTAGAGGAAAGATGAGCAGAGGTGGAAAGAGTAGAAATTAACTGGAGAGAAAAAAAAAACAAACAA